>QVRM01000259.1:0-67682 GCA_003439945.1 Dermanyssus gallinae | reverse complement strand
GGCCTCATTGGCGGCTGACTCGTGCTAGTGCTCCCGTACTACGGGCCGTGACCAGAAGGGCCAAGTCGTCGGCATAACCGACCATCTCGACACCCCTAGGCAGACCCTGCAGCTCGAGAAACCCCGTCATAGGCGAGGTTCCATAGGACCGGTCCCAGAACCGATCCTTGCGGGACCCCTGCAGTAACTGCGTAGCTCTGATCGCCGTCCAGCAGGCCTCTCTCCGACAGGTACGATGCTATGATTCGACGAAGGTAGGGCGAGATGCCCTTGCGCTCCATCGCTTGCATTGCCACTTTCCAGCTCATCGAGTTAAAGGCGTTCTTGACGTCTAGGAGAATGAGCAGCACAAAGTCCCGTGTTTTGGGGGTCTTCGTTAGCTGCTCACCTGCCCGTCTCAGTACTCTTGCCAGGGCGTCGAACGTGGACCATCCCTTCCGAAAGCCATACTGTGCTTCTGATAGAGCCCCTTTGGCTTCGATCTCGGCGTTGAGCCGGTCAACCAGTACGTTCTCCAAGATCTTACCCATAGTGTCGAGAAGACATATGGGACGGTAGACAGGCTCTCCTGCAGGGGCATTCCCTCCCCCTTTCGGGATCAGGACCAGGTTAGCCTTTTTCCACAGCCTCGGAAAACGCCCCTCTCTGAGAAGTCTGTTAGCCAGGGTCTGAAAGACTTTTGGCCAGCGCTTTACTAGCAGCCTCGCCGCTCCAGGGGGAACTCCGTCCGGGCCAGGTGCCATTCCGGGTGTCAACCTTTTCCTTGCTCGCTCGACCTCATCTAACGTTACCTCCGGAATGTCTTCCGGGGCAACCAGAAACTCCTCTTCTCCTCTCCACGGATGGTCCGGAAAGAGATGGCGAACCGTCTTCTCCAGCACATCCGGTGGTAGTCTAGGAGGTGGTTTCCGGAGCTTGGCCGAGACGATCCGGTAGGGCCGACCCCAAACGTCCCTTGCCACCTCTTCTATCAAAAGCTTCCAAGATTTCGCCTTACTCTTCTCAATAAGCTTCTGCAATGTCCGTCTGGCAGCTCCGTAAGACGCCAGGAGGTCGGCCGATCGTTCGTCCACCGTCCACCCTTGCTCCCCTCGGGCGACTCTTTCACTCAGCCATGAGCGCTGTCTAGTGTAAGCCCTATTTAGTCTAGTACATTTACGACGTGTTTCGCCAATTTCTTGATTCCACCAATGCACCGGCCGCCGGCAGCGCCCAGAGTTGGTCCGGGGGCCTGCCTTCTCACAGGCCGTTGTGAGAACAGCTGCAATCCGGGTCTCATCCGTGGTTTCCTCTGACAGCTGTCGACAGCCCTTGTCAATCTTCTCCGCCAGAACCCGCTGGTTTAGCTTGCGCATCTGCCAGCGTCTGCGCGGAGTGGCAGCTGGCTCGGGACGGGTAGCGACCTCAAACAGGATGTATCTGTGGTCACTTCCGTTTTCCTCCTCATCAACCTGCCAACCCGATATCTTTGGGAAGGCTATGTCATTCGCCATCGTGAGGTCCACGAAAGACTTCTGGTTTCCCCGCGAGAATGTGGGTACTTTCCCGTCGTTTACTAAAAGCAACCCATTTTCTGCCATCCATTCTTCTAGTACCTGGCCCCTATCATTTGTGGTTTTGCTGCCCCACCCGACGCTGGCTGAGTTGAAGTCCCCGGTGAGGACGATTCCCTTTCCCGTATGAACGCGTAGGCTTTGCTTCAGACTATCGAGAAACACATTGAACTCCCTAAGTTCCCTATTTGGTGAAAAATAGCAAGAATATAAAACCCCTAGCCCCCTACCGAGGGCGGCCGCAAAGAGGCTACTGGCCCTAAAGCGGTTTACTCTTGGGAACTATATGTGCAGGCCTGAGGAGTGGATCAACCTCCCCACGTGTTATAATTGTCAGAAAATCGGCCACCTAGCTAGAGAATGCAAGGACCCTAAGGCAGACGCTCCGAGATGTTTTAGGTGCGGAGAAAGCGGTCACATGATCCGAGAGTGCACAAAGCAAACGGCACACTGCGTCGAATGCGAGAGTGACGGACATTCAGCCAGTTCCATGGCCTGTCCAAAGTACAAGAAGGCTGTAGAGGATAAGAAGCAGGCTGCGTTGGACAAGATCACACAAAGTAAAGAGCAGGCAACCAAGAAGAGAGAAGCAGCCAGCCGGAAGCAGCTCCGAAAGGAAGCTCGCAGAGTTGTCACGGACGAGGAAGGATGGAGCACAAAGGGTGGTACCGGAAACCGTTCGGTAAACGCGACCGCCAACGACGGTTTCAAATCCGACGCCTTTGGAGCAGGAGATCCAACCACAGCCACAAAATAACAAGTCCGATCAAAGTCATCCAGGTTAACTGCAATAGAAGCCGCCACGCCCATACGATGGTGGAAGACATCGCAGCAAAACAAGGAGCGGCAATCGTTCTCGTTAGTGAGCCTAACGTTACATTGGGGAAAACTAAAACAGAATGGATAATGGAGACAAGCATGTACAAAAATGCGTGCATAATAATCCGGGACAGCTCGATACAACTAAGAAAGCAGGGCGCCGGCAGCGGATATGCCTGGATCGAAGTAGAGGGAGCAGGCCGAGTATACTCGTGCTATATAAGCCCTAACTGTTCCATACAGGAGTTCGAAGCATACCTAGATGATCTGGCTGTCTCGATGCAAAAAGATAGAAGTAATGACGAGAGCATAGTACTAGCCGGAGACTTCAATTCTGCCGCTGAGTTGTGGGGGTCAGCCCGTACGGATCGCAGGGGGCAGCTCCTGATGGACTGGATGGCCGCCAACAACCTGACTGTGATAAACGACGGCGCGAACCGACTTTCCAAAGAAACGGACAAGAGTCTTTTATCGACATCACCTTGGCCAATGAAAACACAGCACAGGCGATCGAAGGCTGGAAGGTTCTCGCAAGAGAAGAGAATCTCAGCGATCACAATTGCATCGAATGGGTTCTCGAGGCGGTAAAGTCTCAACCACCACGGAAACCAGGTATCCCTCGGCGTAAGGTTAAGAGTGAAGACGCCTTTAAGAAGGCCTTGCAGGCCGAAATAGCAAAATGTGATAGCCTGCAAGACATAGCAAGCTACAGAAAAGTGGTTCAAAGAGCATGGGAGGTGGCCAGTACGCTAGCCATACATCCCAAAAGAACGGGGGTAGTAGAGCCAAATTACTGGTGGAACGAAAGGATCAAAGATGCTCGCAAATTATGCATGCAGTTAAGGCGGAAGCTTAAAGAGGCTAAGGGAAGTGCCAATACCCATGTGATATTAGCAGAATATCGTGAAAGCCGAATTATATTAAAGCAAGAGATAGTGAGAAGCAAGAAAGAAAGCTGGAGGGCGTTCCTAGCTGAACTGGGCGGCGATCCATGGGGACGGCCCTATAAGCTAGTGCGGGGAAGCTTTGCTAAACCAAAGGTAGACATCGCAGCTGAGGTGAAAGAAGAAATATTGCGGAATTTATTCCCACGTCACGAGGACTTCAACAGCAAGATGTACGAAATGGTTAATAAACAGAGCACAAACAAGTGCTCAGAAATACCTGAAGTTACAGTCGCGGAAGTGACAGCCGTGGCAGGCAGAATAAAGACAGGCAAAGCACCGGGACCTGACGGAATCCCACCGGCGGTAATTCGCTACCTGTGCAAAGAGTTCCCAGACTTCGTGGCAGATGCCGCAACAAAGCTGCTTCGTGAGTGGAGGTTCCCGAAAGAGTGGAAAAAAGCGGAGGTGGTATTGGTTCCAAAGACCAGTGGGGGATATAGACCCATTTGCCTTCTGGACTCACTGGCGAAATGTTTTGAGGCAATCTTTGAGGAGAGGTTAAGAAACTTCGCGGAGGAAAACGGCCTTCTCTCGGACTCACAGTACGGATTCCGCAAGCATAGGTCGGCCCTTACTGCGATACACAGGTTTATCTCAGATGCTGAAAGGCTACATAGCTCGACACCGCAAACCAGGGACCTGTTTATGGCGGTTATGCTTGATGTGCGAAACGCTTTTAATTGTCTTCCCTGGAAAGTAATCTTAGATACCCTACATAAGAAGGGCGTCCCGCCCTACTTGGTAAAGCTCACATCCAGCTACCTACAGGATAGAGTGATCTCCTGCGCTGGGGTTTCATTCCAGATGACAGCGGGAGTTCCGCAGGGATCGATCATTGGCCCGTTACTATGGAACATTGCCTATGACGATGTACTAAGGCTGCCAGGACTCCCAGGAGGGGTCCACCTGCAGGCCTATGCGGATGACCTAGCAATTATGGTCAAGGCCCGAACAGCAGAGGAATTAGAGCTAGCCGCTAACAAATCGCTCAAGGCAGTCGAAAGATGGATGGAGAAAGCTGGACTGGAACTAGCTCCTGAGAAGTCAGAGGGAGTGCTGCTCATAGGAAGAAAGCACTGCAGAGAGATTAACCTACGACTGCAGGGAACAAGTATAATATTCAGCAAGGAGGTGAGATACCTAGGCGTCCAACTAGACCGGGGACTCACAGGAGTGCCTCACCTAAAGAAGGCAATCAAAAAGGCAAGCAAAGCGGCAAACGATATCGCCAAAATCCTGCCAAATATCTACGGACCTAGCAGAACCTCAAGGAGAAGGCTGGTCATGTCAGTGGCGGAATCCATCGTCCTGTACGGTGCACCGGTATGGTTAAAAAAGAAGTGCGGAGAAATACATCGAAAAGGCCTACTCAGAAGAGCCCAACGGGTACCGGCTCTTCGCATCACACAGGCCTACAGGACCGTGAGCACGGCGGCAGCTTTGGTTCTGGCAGGGACTCCGCCCTGGGACCTCAAAGCAGATGAAAGACGAAGACTGTGGGAGCGTGGTCCAGATAGAACTACAAAGGAAGCAAAGGAAGCAAAGGAAGAGGAAGCGAAAGTAACACTTCTGCGATGGCAGGCGGAATGGGAGAGCATCAGGAAGAACGAGGCGGGAGCCAAGGTCCGTGATCTGATACCGAACATCGAGAAATGGCTGAATAGGCCCGGAGGTGACATGGACTTTTTCCTAACGCAAATAGTCACCGGTCACGGAGAATTCCAGTCCTATTTATACAGGATTGGTAAGGCGCTTTCGGACACGTGCATGTTCTGCACGCTGGGCGTTGAAGATGACGCGGCACATACTCTCTTAGAATGCCCATGCTGGGAAGAGGCTAGACGTAAGGCAAGCAACAGGGTGAGAGATAGTTGGACGAACGCGGGTGCCCAGAGACCTAAACACCCTCTCGTGCTCCCGAGAGATGGGCTAGCCCAATTCATGGATTTCATTTGCTCGGAACCAGCAGCATGGACCCTTGGAGCAGCGGTTGCGCGAGATGTGCTGACGGAGAAGAAACTATGCAAGACGCAGAGAAGAGCGAGTTACGACAGGATTAGCGCAAGAAGAGGAAATTCTCTCTCCTCACAAGGCACGCCAGCCGGAGAGCAGACTTCGCCAAACAAGCGAACGAAGGCGAACGTGGTTAGATAGTCCGGATGTCACCCCCACGGCCCATAGTACTATTAAACGAAGATCTGGGCTGTGTCAAGGGCGTTATGAGAGGCAGGTTTTAGTGGGTAGGGGCGCGGACCATCGCGCCGAGTCCCACACACCAGACTGGAGATAAGGGGCCGTCTGCCTTTCTCCGGTCTGACGGTGCGTAAATTAGCATTTCCTCATCTCTTAAAAAAAAAAAAATATATATATATATATATATATATATACAAGGCGACATACATATATACATTGGTGACATATATACATATACTTGGTGATATAACTATACGAGGCATCGACTGTGAATGTGAAACGCCCTCATCATGGGCCCAAATGCCCCTGCCCGGCCGGTTTTACCTCCGGCTAGCCTGGACATAGCGAACATTCGCGCCGATGCACCTACAGCCGGAGACGATATATCGAGGCCCACTAGCGCCATGAGTAACAAATCCGCGGGTGTTAAGCGAAGAAGGCAGGGTGTCGATGCTGACTCGGTGGTTGATGAGCCCTTAGGTCACGATGGTTTTACCGTTGTCACAAGCGCGAGGGAAAAAAAGACCGTGATGCGGGAGCAGAGGCAGCTAGACCGGCTGAAAAATGAAGTCAGCTCAAGAACATTTGGAGCATTCAGGGTTCGCCTCAGACACAAGGAGAATCCTGACGGGAGTTCCGTCGACTTCAAGGAAGGCTCTATGTTACGGCTATTTAAGGCAATTCACAGTCTAGTGCCAGAGGGTCGTATCTCAGGCGACAAGAGCAGTATATTTATTAATGTCACCTCCATCGATGTGGCCCAGAAGCTGTCACGCCTAACGTGTGTAGATGACATCCCGGTGATCGCAACTTGCCCGGGCTTGGCCTCGTTTAAGGCCAGGATTCAAGGTGTATGCGCCTCGCTAACGGAGGAAGAAATCGTAACGGAGCTGACAAACGTTGGCGTCACAGCTGCCCGAAGACTGATCGTTTCTTCCGGCGATCAAAAGAGGCCTCTGCCAAAAGTCATCTTGACTTTTGACCGTCAACCACCGGCGTCAGTGTTCTTGGATTATCGCTCGCATGCGGTGGTTCTGGAACCGGACCAGCCCAGAGTCTGCTTCAACTGTTCCAGGGTTGGCCATATGCCGGCTAACTGTTCACTTCCTAAGGCTTGTCGCAACTGTGGCAAAGGAGGCCACCTTGCGGCAGATTGTTTGAACCCGCCTAAATGTGTCAACTGCGGGGACCCCACGATGCAAAATCACCCAGCTGCCTAAGACTATTTTACCTGAGAGAAAGGAATCGTATTTTGATGGAAGCCAGAACCCTGCACCAGGTTCGTGTTACTCATCCGGATGCATCAATTAACGAAGCCTTGGCAGTTCCTGCACCCTCTTTACAGGGCTCTAATGTCGCTGGACCACTTACTGCCTCCACGGCCGGGGTGACATATGCCTCGGTGGTTCGTGGCATCGCGGTTGGCGAAGACACCACTCCGCAGCTCCTTCTACCCAGGCCTAGGGCGGCACCGAAACAGCGTCCCCGAGCCAAGCCACGAACGAAGGTGACACGCACTCGTCTCCGGGGACCTCGCAAGCCAGTGGCTCACGGCTCGTCCGGATTAGTCCGGGACTTAATATCTGTAAAATCCGAGTTGTCGAAAATGATTAAGTCAATCACGAATGCGCTACAACCATTATTGGCGCTTTTGACGATTGCTAGCGATCTCAGGCAATCGTAATGACAGACGATCACAACATAGGCAGAACGGTGACAGAACCCACACTGGTCACTTCGTCGGATCCTTCAGAAGGAGTCGGCACAAGCTTTACGTCTATACAGAACTCCCTGGGGCCCAACAAGATAACATGTCACCTATGCGGCCAGACCTTTGCTAGGCGAGGCCTCCGTAGACATGTCACAGTCAAACATGGGGGCGGAGACGCCATACCACTTCATAACGGGCCCTCAAACGAAATCAATCCCGATCTCACGGAGTGCATCCAAGCCTACATCAAAAATGGAAAGTTGGTTCGCATCCTGCCCAAGGTGGTCAAGAAGTCGGTGGCCGACGCGCTGTCAGAGGTGTGCTTTAAGGTAGCCTTGGACAACGACGACGCCGCCTGGCTTAGACTTTTCTCCTTCGCTCCAGTTGTGCTAAGGTTACCGGTAGGCTGCAGGGATACACGCTCTCTGGCAGTGGTCATTAGGAAGAACTTGGTGGAGTTCCGACGCGGTGCTCGACTTACAGATCTGGCTCTCCTGCATACTGCGGGCGAGTCGGGTGGTAATGCTGAGCGAAACCATTCGATCACGCGGGCCGTGTCGGCCAAACTGTCGGACGGAGACGTGTCGGGGGCCGCCCGCCTTCTTCTGTCAGACGACGTGATGGTCGATGAACCAGCTGCCGCAGCGTCGCTACGGGAAAAACACCCCCCCGCGCAACCAGACCTATGCTGGCCGTCTGCTTCCCCTTCACAACTTTTACCTTCTTCAACCTCGGTCAAGGATGTTCGATATACGGTGGGATCATTTTCAAAGAGCTCGAGCGCCGGTCTAGATTTCATCAGAACTCGACTTCTACAGGACCTGCTCTCACCGACTCTCGGCTGCTCATCCGAAGGACTTGGCAAAGCTCCAGCAAAAGTAATCGATCTACTGCGATGGGGAGCTCCGCATCCGAGGTGGTGTCCTCTTATCTTCGGAGCGAGGCTGTTTGCACTAAAGAAGAAGGACGGCTCGTTTAGACCTATCGCCTGTTCATCGGTACTACGCAGAATCGCGGCGAAATTGGCAGTAAGGGATTCTAGAGATGTCATCAGCCTAGCGATTGGACTGCACCAGCTAGGTTTCTCCACCAAGGGAGGTGCTGAAATAATGATTCACGCTACCAGGGCTTTCATTGATTCTCGGCTCGATCCATCCGTGCTTGTCAAACTTGATTTTAAGAACGCGTTCAACACCGTCAGGAGGGACCACTTGTTGAAGGTGGTTGGAGACGAGACCCCTGCCATTTATCACCAAGTAAAATTGGCCTACGGCGATCCATCGCACTTGGTCCTGCCCTCGGCACTGCTCACTTCGGCTGTAGGGGTTCAACAGGGAGATCCCCTCGCGCCCTCTCTGTTTTGTCTTGCCGTTAAGGACTTGGTTAACTCACTCGAAGGTCCTCTCAATCTTTGGTACTTGGACGACGGCGTAATTGGAGGTAACATCAGTACGGTCTGTGAAGACCTAAAGAAGATACTTAGTTTCTCCACATGCAGCGGTTTGGAGCTAAACCCAATCAAGTGTGAGGTTCACATAATCGGCTCAGGTACAGCCTTGGACCGACAATCGAACGTGGGATGGAAAAACTGGAGGTTGGTTTAACTCGTCTTCCCCAGCTAGGCGCCCACCGGGGGTTGTACCTCTTGCGTTCGTGCTTCTCTGTGTCGAGGCTGAACTACCTGTTTAGGGGAATCAACAGTTCAGCCTTATCGGCCCAGTTGGAGGAAATTAACTCGAAGATGGGCTTAGCGTTGGAATCTATACTCAACCTGCGGCTGCGAGACGATTCCTTAGTTCAGGCCTTCTTAGCGGTAGCCAGAGGCGGACTGGGCCTGCCTGAAGCTGTTTCCCTTTCAGTCGCAGCACACATCGCCTCTTTACATTCGGCGACTAGTGGTGTCGAGTCTATCCTGGACTCCCGGGCGATTGCAAACTTCCAGGCCACGCTTGAACAGACTCACGATGACGCCATCGTATTCTGCGGGTCCCTACCGGAGACTCCCTCTCTTCAGCGCGCTTGGTCAGAACTGGCAAACGACGGCCGATGGAGCGGCCTGTGGGACCAAACAACTACGGCCGCTAGCAAGGCGAGGTTACAGGCACTTTCCTCGCCTGGTGCAGGTGCATGGCTACACGCGGGGGCAAATGCTGGTGTGGGATGCGACCGTAACCGACCCTTTAGCCCCTTCAATGGTCGGTGCGGGCGCAGCCCGCCCTGGACACGCGGTAGCCCTAGCAGAGGCATCCAAATGCCGAAAGTATTCAAGCGTCGCTTACCCACACATGTTCCCACCCCTTGCGTTTGAGACGTTGGGGGGGCCTGGGCTGCTAACGAAGAAACTGCTTAACGATGTCGGAAGAAGATTGATGCTTGCTACAGGAGACAAGAGGGCGGGGGAATATTTACAGCAACGTCTGTCATTGGACGTTCAGAGAGGGAATGCCGCTTCGGTGAGAGCCACCCTGGCTAGGTGGACCAGCCCAAGCCTGGACCTAACGCCTTGAGTTATGCCCCGAGCGGGCTGTGCACATGTTCTTACATCACAAATGTATACCTTGATACACATAAATAAATAATATATATATATATATATATATATATATATATATATATATATATATATATATATATATATATATATATATTATATATATATTTATATATATATATATATATATATATATATATATATTTATATATATATATATATATATATACAAAAGACAATGAAATACAGGATGTTACAAGTTGAGCTCTTCGTTATCGATCGGCTGTGACGAGCAGATCACGAATTATATACGCGCCGAGAATTATTTTGCCACCTTAGGAATACCAAAAGCATATTGCGGGTAACTTAGCCGCCCTATAATCAATATCATAAGCTTATTGTAGTTGGGTTCTTGCGTTTGAACTAAACAAAGGCGTGACCGTAAAATGTTGCTTTGACGCAATAGCAGTATTTTCTTTGTAACAACGATATTTAACAGAACGCAAATATTTAAACGGTTTGTAGTCGTTTGTGTGGTTTCACCTTGTTGTCGTCAACCGCCGCGCTTGTAGTTTCAGTGATGAAGCCATGCAAAATGTTTGGTAAGTAACCCAGTGTCACATTTTATGTTACAACAAGACACTAAGGAGCATTTTTTGACAACTTCAATACTAAATTGCCTCAGTACGTGAAAGCTTGTGTTTGAACAACCCACATTTGCAGTTGTGCCTTCCTGCCGAGGCGTCGCAAACCGCATGTTCCCGTTAGTTCCTTTAAGAAAAAAATAAGGCTACCCACGCACTGTATCCGTTAAAACAAAAATACAAAAAGACCAAAGGTTTTTCCGACGCAATAGTTTTGATGAAGTCTAAATTATTACACCGCTAAGTCGCGAACTTCATAGTTGCTACTAGCTCGGGTTTAATTCTATACATTTTTTTAATCCATTAAATTCAGTGCATTAGAAAGTTCGTTAGTAGATTCGTAAAATGAATGTTTGCTGTGCATGTATTTGTGTTGCAGCGGCGGTTGTTGTTTTAATATTTGTAGATGTTATTCTACTTATTTGGACAATGAAAACCATATCCCAGGAACGTCCTGGGCCTCTGCTGGAGAATTCTACAGTAGCGACGATATATCTACGCCCTACATATCGATTCTGGACTCTCTACGCATTTAATTTAACTAATTATGATGATCTACGAAAGGGAAAACCAGCCGTTGTACGCGAGCTTGGCCCGTACGTTTTCAGGTGAGTTTTAGACAGGTACACCATATATATATATATATATATATATATTTTTTTTTTTTTTCTTTTTCTGTTTTTCTATCACGTTTGATGAATTTCTTAGTTGTGTGGTAGTGATCATTTTGACCGCTGTTGCAAAGTTCTAGGAGTACCATGCGTAGGACTGAACGCCGTTCAATTCTCTATTTTTTTTGTTTAAATTGCAGATCTGGCTGAATGTTCCAAAAACAATGAGACTATAGAAGAACTAGATAGACTATGGACTAAACGTATGCATAGAATCAAGCCCTATTCGCTTAGAGTTGTTGTTATTTTTCTTAAGTGTGAATCCTTGTTAAAGAAAGCCCAGCAAAGTTAATTTTAACACTGTATGGCTCAGCACTCCTTTCTGAATAAGAATCATTTTTCTATCTATTATATATTTATGCCCATTATTTAGCCAACGCATTTTGATAGTAAAATAAGCCTATCGTTTTCATCGCACTATTGGACAATATGGTTTAACATGTGTTGTATTATTTCTTTATTTATTAATAGGCATATTTGACCTAGTACATATTTTTAAATTTTCAGCGTGTAATTTGTGAGTGACGCTATGAGGAATTATAATCTAAGAAACTAACATGAACTTACAAAATAAAATAGGCTCGAGGCAATTACATTCATATAGAATGACCTGTTCGTTAGGTAATCGGTGATCTATAGGAGCGATTGTTGATTAATCAATTTTACTAAAGCCACGCGGTTCTGGGTGCTAAAAATTCTAGGTCATTAGAAAATTTAAGATATCGAAACGTAGGTGCCATCAAGCGCATTGGCTTAATAATAGAGGCTTTCGTTCATTTAAATGTCTATATATCCATATCCGTACAGTGCACTGGACAAAGACATTTTTGGGCGACTGTCATTTTCAAGTTAAACTTGGTGATATAATTCGTCGGCCAGATTTTGCATTATGTGATTTGCCTTAAAGGGGATGTTGATCCCCCTTCATTGGTGTGGACATCATCAACGTCAATTATCTTGAATGATCGGTTGAATACTCGTTGGCAAACTCACATATGTACCCGTATTTTGTTCTCCTGCAAGGGTGTACCGTGTGACTATACAAAGAATGTTAGTGGAAGGCGTTCAGGACACGCTTCTAAAACGCCTGCTGTTCAGGTTCTTCAACGCGTGTCAGATGATGTCTGTAGTATGTACCCGCTTATTAAGCTGGGCAACATATCTGCTGTACGTCAACTAATAAATTGTGGTTTGGCAAAGACACGTTTTAGATGAGCGCTCCAATAACCTAGGGTGCCAGTGATATATCGCTCCAAATTGCCGTGGCCTCTTTCGAGTTCCTCAAGTTTTTGTTTTGAGTCGTTTGCTTGGCGGGCGGTTAAATGGGTCATGCAAATGTATTTAGTTAATTCGCTCACTAGCCAGCTAACAAGGTATTTACAAGAAAAAAGTATATTTCTGTCATGCCAATTTCCAAGCCCGTTGAATCTTGCTCCCAAAAGCGACTCACAGCGCAGAACAGTGTGTAACCCCAAAACTTAGACCGGAATGCTCTTTCTATTCGGACAAACCGTCTGCCGCCCCAGGGTCGCACATAACACAGATGTCACTGTTAGCCCTCCTTATGTCTACCATGTACTAAATGCTCTGGAATTAACCGTGGCTATCAGAACCTGAGTAGGTCGTTGCGTCATTTGGAAAAAATATTTGAGGTGAAAGAAGCCGTGTGCTGCAGACGTCTATTATTACAACAATCATTGATGTCGATAGAAACAATTCTGCACCTGGAGATGAGAAATGGTGCATTAGGTCAATAGGAGCAAAGAAAAGTGAATGGCTCCTGGAGATATGTCGAAGCCGACAATCAAGCAGGATCTCTACCCAAAGAAGACTATGACCTGCGTTTGGTGGGACTGGGTAGTACGGGGAATTGGGAAACGCTCATGAGAACGCCACGGTCAATGGGAAAATCTGCATTGCCCAACTGCACCGCGTAATCTTGGCTATTTGATTGAAAATACCAGATTGACAAGGCCAAATTTTACTGCTTCACGACAACGGCAGGCCTCGTGTTGCACAAGTCTTCAAAACAGTCTTTTAAAGACTTGTGTAATTAATTACACCATTGCTGCACAAAAAAATATTAACGAGCTTGAATAAGGGGCTATCTTCGACGCCGAAGTGGATCTTAAAAACTGGCTCAACAACATCTTTGACCTCAGACCGAGCAAGTTCTGGCGGAACGGAATTAACAATTGGCCGAGAGGTGGGAGGAGGTCGGAAAAGCAACGGGAGCATACATTATTAACACATTCTTTAATGTAACTATTATTTTTGTTCAATTAAAATTTTAATTAAAAAGCTCTGAACTTATTGTACAACCTAAAAAAGCTCAAGCGATTTCTGCTTTAATTCTATGCTACTGTAGAGTCTATTTGTCTTGGGCTTTAAACTTAAAAAACAATGATGAAATAAAAGGTGATAACGCCACGTAACCCCTAAACTGATTTATTTTGCTAAAATTAAGGTGACTTTCCTTTTGTTGTGGACGCATGCAGGATCAGGAAAGAAAAGAAGAATGTAAAATTCAGGAGTGGTTCTCTTCAGTTTGACCACCTCGAAACGTATTTCTTCGAACCAAGTTTGTCAAACGGCAGCCTAAACGACAAGTTAATGACTATAAACTTCGCCATTATGCTTTATTTCAACCCTGATGGCTCAACGCTTGGGCAATTTCACCCATATAGTAAAAAGACAATATTTGTGCGTACCACCGTAAAAAAGTACTTTTTTACCGGGTAAGTTATTTTTGCACCATTGCTGTACAAAAAAATAGGTTCAATGCCAGATTTAGCCCACCCGTCCAAAAATATATTTGTAATGTATATATGCACTGAGAAAGTTACTGCATACTTCTGCTTTAGCAATATGTTATATTATAGCATGGAAATTGTATTAATGTTATCTGCACGCTACATTGCTTTGGCTACTTTCCTTAGGAGTGTCATCTCTGCTAGATTATACAAGCATATAATATGATAAATATATCTCGGTAGTAGCGATCTTGATTGAATATTATCTACTGGGTTTTGACCAGAAGTAACTAGGTTGAGACGTGGAGAGCTCTTTTATGTTATATGTAGTGAGTAAGGGATCTATTATTACCGGTAAAGAATAGTGGAGCCACAGCGTCATCATCTCTTTTTTTAGAGGACTAACTAGAAAATGGGGAATGCACACACGATCGACACTGCAGGATTTTCCTCAACTGCAAGTGTGGGCCGGGTAGTGTGGGGCTCCAATAAAAAATACTGATGTTTTCCGATCGGGCGATAAGCTATCCAACACAAGCAGAGTATCTACTAGTTATTATAGTTAGTTCCGTCCGCTGCTTCAGATTTGCTCTGCGGTTAAGACATAACTAAACAGCGTAGGTAACTTGCTGTTCCAAGTAAAAATCGTCACTGGTTAGAACGTAGAACATCTAGTAAATGTATGTTGAATGTAGGCACTTGTACAGTCAATGTGGAACCTAAAAAAGTTCATTTAGCTTTCGTTGTTTGTACGTTAATTTAGCATCTTTAATAACCTTCTACGGTCAACTGTTACTCACACAAAGAGGCATAATTTTGAAATAGTCTTTGCTAAGGTCTAGGCCTGAATTATGAAACTCTCAAAATTGCATTTTTAAAGAACACCATAAAATATTATTTTGTTTTTATCTCGGATAATTTTTTTTCGTGATTGATTCGCGTATGATTGCTGTGCAGATTCCAACCTTTACATTGACGGGTATCGGTATTATTGGGCGAATGAGCACACAATTCTGCTAAATTGGCAACGGCGCCTGCTGATTTCAAGGCTCGACTCCGTAGATTCGCCCATTGCCCCCATTGTTTCTATCGCAAGGGTCGCAAAATTAGGTTGTCCAGACGAGCGGTCCTCGACCTGATTACCCCATCTCTGGGGAATACTGTTAGTTGAAGGCAGGCGCGACGCCCAATAGCCTGCGGTCTGGCCCTTAGTTCTTTGCGGCCGCTTTCTTTGCAGTTTTGCGATTTACCCACCACACTCTGTTCAGCAAAAGCGCACAAAAAGCTTACGATTCGAAGAAACCTGTTACTTATTTAAGCACCACTCACATTTGTGTTGCCACCGTCGCTACCAGGCAGATTTCTAAGCGGTTTCTAGAGCTTAATTAACCGTCTCCAGGCTAAGTGGTCGATGACGAACAACCTTACTCGTAAGGCCCACCACGATAACTACAACTTATATATATATATATATATATATATATATATATATATATATATATATATATATATATATATATATATGCTTTTGGCGCTTATATGATGATCGGGCAAACGAAAATAAGTGAGGGTAGCATATAGATTTATGACCTAGCAGAAACGAGAAGCACTTAATTGCGGGCTTGCGGGGTGAGAGATCGACATCTAACTACGACCTTTGCATCCCACAAATCGCATCACGTTCTGTGCAACATAGAGTGTTTTCAAAAACCTCAGGATGCGCGTTGATGCTGCTGAGGCAAATGTGATAGATACGACACCCCGGCACGTCCGGCCGTTCGGATTATAGAAGGACTAGCAAAACGCTAGATTGATGTGTATCTAAAAACTATTTTGATCTAGCATAAACATATTTACCCAGCCTAGGCGTTAATAATCAGACAAAAAATATTTGTATGCGTTATATAAATGTACAAGAGTTTATATGCCTATCTATTGCTCAATAATGTCTGCTTCAATCCGCATAGTTATGATGTTGCGCTAAATTATATTTGCTACTATAATTACTTAATACTATTTTCGTATCATGCACATGTTATATGGTAACTACTGCTATTATTATAAATAAGTATACATAGAAATAATTAGACGGAAAGCATGTCGAGCGCCGAATATACAAGTTTGTATGTATGTATATATATACCGGTTTCGGCGGGAATGTTGATGCGACAGATCCCCGGTCGGCGGACATACCGCAAAGTACAGCTGAAGGATAAACCTACCGTCTACAAGTCATACGATTGTCATGCGGTTATTGGGAATTTAGCGAGTCCTGCCACTACCCAGAGGAGGCAGCTGCAGAAGGGTGAACACATATGTGTGCCGGAAGTGCAGCTGCGAGCGATATCGAATACCATTGAACGAATGGAATCTCCAATATAATTATTCTCGTACGAGACTAGCTACAGAGCGACAGCAGATCGTGAACAGGAAAGATGGACTTCGTTTGATTGTGCTTGATGAAAGACGATCGACAAACCGTCAGCTATCGGCTCTTGTTGTATTACTTGTATTAATTGTTAAGAACGCATAGAGTTTCCTTGGACAAAGATCTGAACAAATCTCAACACACATACAGCGGCCGCTAGATTTAGACTAACTGATGTCGTTTTGTTCACTTGCTGTATCCAAATGAAAGCAAATACCTGAATTAAATGTTCTGCATGTGACACACGGTCGTTTTTCTCAATGTAACCACCGTTCGCTTAAATCACTTTCGCTTCAACTCAAGACTTAAACCGTTTACAAGCAACACGCTAAACCTGGCTTTCAAGATTTGAAGATAGCTTATTGGGGGCAGTAAGCGAATCTGTATTGTTTATTCGAGTTTTGCTAGACTCCATCAACAATGCTCCACTCAGAGTGCCAGATATTCCAGAGCATGCTCATACGCTCCGCCAGCTACCCTTGCACTAAACGACGAGTGCGCCGTCTTCCCGAAATGCCTATCCACACAGAATTTATCCACAGCTCCTTTCGGGGCTGACTCTCAGTCAAGATTTAACGTCTATGAGACTGCTTTTTGCAGTGCTTCATAGGCGGACCCCCATAAATACAAATGTGCAAGGGTGGGGCTCGAACCCGCGCACCTATGTGTCTCCTCTGGTCGCAAAGCGCAGATGCATGCCACCACGCCACCAGGCTCGACATCCACAGCTCCACTTCAGTTTTACCGATTATGAAAATAAGCATCGTGTGTCACTGTTTTGCCATTTGCAACAAGCATGTTGCCATCACAACTCCTTCAATAGGCACCACACTCCAAAGGTGCACATAAGCTGGCAATATGTTATGTCCAACAATAAGGACATCTTCTGGAGCGTATGCAAGCTAACGGTAATTTCGCCGGTTGATTCATTGCTTCGACGAGGCGATGGCGCTAATGGGGGACTGTGTGAGTCCCTTGCTATGCTATTACTATGCTACCAATTCATGGTGAATAAGCCCGAAACTATTTTTTGGCGTGCTAGTCCCTTGGAGGACTAGGGGGGCCACTTCACACAAAATCCGTAAAATCAACTATGCGGTGGGCTGGCTTCCCCAATGGTCATTTCCACGGTCATTTCCAGCTGAGCGGTGACCATAGCAGCACCAGGACTGTCACCGAAGCACAGAGAGAGCTTTGACATACAAGGCCTAGAGAGGCGGCGCTGAGCCAGCCTTGGCCACCGGAGAGCGTACCAGTATGATAGGCGCCAAAGATGCGGGGACGGATCGGGCATAAGCCATATTTCACCGCCTGGAGGCCCCTGCAGTTGATGTAACAAACAGGTCTCGTTCGAGTACGTCTTGAACATGTGGCCGGGCTTGGTGCACTGCCGGCAGAGATTTTCTGCTTGCTCGCAGTTTTTTGCCACGTATACAAAATTGTTGCATCCGAAGGACTGTAAGGGCTTGTGGTAGGCCATTACGGCGCTCCGGGATAAGGGACTTGTCTGCAGAATTTAGAATGATTCGGTTTGTCTGCATCATGGCTCCTATACGAGAGTCACGAGCTTGCACCCAGACCATCCTTGGAACACCGACGACCTTCAGGGATTCAAAGAAAATTGAAGAAAAATTATTGAGTCGGGTATGGAGCGGTAAATTCCGTAGACTGTCCCCTTTGTAATGATGAGCGGTCTTGGGTCGCGGTGTTCCTGCAAGTGTTTTAACTCCGAAGAGACCGCCGCATTCTCGTCGTTGTCTACTCTATCTACCCTCTATGGTTATTTTCACGTAAATAATATTAATTAGTTTTACTATTATAATTATCATTATTTCTAGTAATTAATATATATATTACCCAATTACAGCAATCGTACAAAAGTGTATAATAGTGTACAGTTGTAAATGTTGAACGTATTTTAGCGGTTAATATGAAGAAGTAATATCCACAATGCCCTTACAAGGAATACACAAAAGCTAGTCGTCAAAAAATATAAAATTGAAAAATAATAAATATGTACCAAATATAACATATGCATTCTTAGCAAATGCATCGCAGCAAAGCAATTTGTTTATTTAATAACTCAATTAGCGTTACAATTATTACAAGTTCAAGTCCATCGAAGGTAATAAACATATTGGGAAAAATAGAAGGTATAGTGGTTATCAGGGTGATTATTGGTTTGGTAGGCTTTATGTGGATGCAGTCTTCGGTCTATCATCTAGTTTGTAAGGTAGTAGGTGGTAGGATGATATGAATTTGTTGCAAATTCAGTCGAACAGAAAATATGGATATGAATGATGATATACGCATGAGTTTCTATATGATGTAGCCCACCGGGGCAATAATTTACAGCGTCGGCGTGCGGTGCTAAATATTATATATAACTCTGAAAAGCACCGTTCAATTGATTAACTGGTGACGTATATGGACACATATTATTGCGGAACTCTGTGTCATGTTCTTTGATTTATTGCAAAATTGTCGATTCGCTTTGCAACAAGCGTGTGTAAAAAGACAGTTCCCTGCATTCATACGAAATCGTACTTTTTGGTAAAATAAAGTGGGTGTATAATAATATACTGGCGGAGTTTTCAACTATGAGAACCACATTATTAAGTGGTCTGTGGTTTATTGTATTTAATGTATCATTAATAATGTAGCATTGTCTGTTAAAGTTGCAAAAACAACCCTGTTATGGATGTAATTCCCAAAATATTTACCACTCATGGAGGTGGCGCAAGCCATTTATTACTCTTAGAATATCTAGAAA
The DNA here is from genome assembly GCA_003439945.1 of Dermanyssus gallinae. Classification (NCBI taxonomy): domain Eukaryota; kingdom Metazoa; phylum Arthropoda; class Arachnida; order Mesostigmata; family Dermanyssidae; genus Dermanyssus; species Dermanyssus gallinae. Next base: position 48,699 of record QVRM01000259.1, on the reverse strand, counting down.
GGGCTTGCCGCAAAATATGAAGCTAGAATAATCAAGAGATTGGGGGCAACTGCTAATGTCGGCCGGCGATATAGTTTAATTTGGCGAGAGCCTCTGCGGAGTAGGGATGAGGTGCTTTAGGCGATAAGACGAGAGGTGCGATTTGTTAGCTTTGCATGCGCTAAGAGGCTTACCAACTCGTTAGCCGCCGGAAGCAGTCTTTGAAAACACGCGCAGGAGGAAGTCAACAAAACTACTACAGTAAAAGCGGCAACAAACAACCCCCAGTCGCCGTTAGTTTAAACACAGCAAGAGCTTTGAAAAATGAAGATGAATGGGATTGATACGGAGATTATAGGAATATATGGCACAGCAATAACGAAAGGAACTACTGGTGGGAAGCAGAGCTTAAGGGCAGATATTTGACGATGGCGTATGCAACGCATGGGTTCCACCACGTTCTATGTAGCCGCGAATGGTTTCAGATAGCAAACGGCCCATTTTAATGAATGAACTTCGAGATCGAGTGCAACAGATAACATGAAGCAATACGCTTAGCCGTCCAATCGATCATCAAAGAGTGATGACGAAAAAGTAACGACGAGTTCGTACGAATGTCTTGTAATTTGCGTATCTTTATCTTTAACGAAATATATATATATATATATATATATATTAATATATATATATATATATATTATATTATATATATATATATATATATATATATATATATATATATATATATATATTATATATATTATATATATATATATATATATATATGTATATATATATATATATATATATTTTTTTTTTTTTTTTTTTTTTTTGGAAAGCAGGAGAACGAGTTGCAATAAACCATTGTTACCATCCCTTACTCCGGCTCTCGCTGCAAGGACGCAAACGATGTTTTGATTGCCCGCAAAGAAGAATTAAAGATGAAACTAATCTCAGTGCAACACGTGCACCGTTCCATCGTTCACAGGATTGCCCACTCGTACAGAAGCACCCGGAGGCAACTAATGCAGTTGCAAAGGCGATCTGTGGATAAGTCGCATTTTTGTGGAATTAAAATGGCTGCCTTGGAGGTCGACCGGCACTCCACTACCGCTGTCAACACCACGGTCCAAGGCTGCCGCAGGACTACCCTCAAAAGTAGGAACACTATTGCCTGTAAAGAAGACGCAAAGACGACGGATCGTCCGCGGTGAAGAATGGCAGGCCACAGAAACCTCACCTGTACGATATGGTAACGGATGTGCCAGAATAAATTAACATTCATATTTGTTCACTCCCGTTGAGTAGCAAGCAAAAAATCAAGACCCTAAACAACTATAAGGATAGTGAGCCAATACTATCAGCGGGTAATTTGCATATGTATGTATATTCGGTAGCATTTACCGCAGCGGCGTCATACACAAGTCTACATGGTTCATGAAACTCAGGCCGTTGACATAGAATGTGATGGAAAGCGTACACTGCAAACCGTGTTAGTACGTGTCTGTTGCTAAAGCTTTGGCCCGTTCCACACCGCATTTCACATTGCTCCGGTATTGAAGAATTCCGGATCGAGTTTGAAAAACTTCACCTTTTATCTTCTAACGCAGTCAGTGAAAGGTGTAGTGCGAGGGATGATACAACGGAGCCTGAGGTCTTCTATGGGGAGTGGACAATCTGCTGATAGGTAGACAAGACCGTATGGTGTCCCAAATTCCGTTTCAGTAAGGCTGTTGTTACCTGATTCACCTTGTTAGGAATTCTGGGAGTCACGTGCTCCCATAATGACTCCACTCCATTGAAAACGACGAAAGCGATCTTCAGGTCGAAGAGGCGGATGGCTGTCGCGAGAGATAGAGGGTGCGGGCTCCTGGTGGAAGACGACGCTATTAAGGCTTTCCTGCATCTTTCCATAATATGCAACGAGAACTCTACACCAATGGGCCCGGTTCTCCTGTAGGACCTCTCTCATTAGGTTTAGTGTATTTGAGCAAACGCCGACTTCTGCCAGAACGCTGAGCACTCCGTCAGGGGGTGCGGAGTCAAAAGCGGCCTTGAAATCAAGAAATAGAGCGTACAGAGACTGCCCTGCTTGGAAGAGAGTTTTTTTGACGTCATCCAGGAGAATCCTGCACGTGGTTGGCGTGGAGCACCTCTTCCAAAATAAATGTTGTTTTTCGGGGATGACGTTTGTGGCCTCCAAAAAGTCGCTTAGTGTTTTTCTGGCACACGTGGAGGTCGTTCCGCGTGTGCCAGAAGGATAACCTTATGTTGCTCGAGGCACTTTTTTTCTGCTGAGCATATGTCTTTCGTCAGATCGTTCTGAATGCATTAGCAAGCAGCCTAATCGCAGGTCGCAGCTCCACCAACAGATGGAGGGTTTTCTGCATCGTTCGAGGTACGATAAATCGCCAGCAAGAAGTTAGCATAGCCTCACCTCTGAGCAAATATAGCAGTTTACGGTGTATGCGCGCGAGTTACATGTCTGCTCCATCGCTAAAAAATCTGTCCCAGAAACACGCTTCATGTGTTATTTTGGGCCTCATTCAGTTAGACCAAAGGGAGTACATAAATATTCGCGCATAACAGATCCCGCCCAGCGTATCTGTGCTCAAGACATTTAATCGATGCTCTACCAACAACAATTTAGACTCTCGTAGTAAGTAGGCAAAGATGCCCCTAGCACAATAGCGTCTAAATGCACCCATCATTATCGTGTTCTCAGTACTGGATGTATATGACTTTTCCCATCAGATAAGTGTAGCGGAAGGCCAATGTACAACTAGGTTCATCAGAAACAACCAACAAGTCTGGGGCTCGAATTTGCGATGGTCGGTCCGTTGTTCAGGATTGTCATGGGAACGCCCTGTCAAAACAACTGTTTCGAAAAGTGCCGCCGTTAGCCGCTCAAGCCATGCCCCTCTAACTTTCCCGTAGGATTTAGCGAGCGACAGTCTAATGTCGACAGTTTGCGTTCAAGCCGTGACGGCTCTGCGACGAGACCTAATTTGCGACTAGGCTGATCGCCAAGATTCGAGACGTCCCCTGGGTTGACTGTGATTTTTTAACACACATATTTAGGATGTATTCAGTTTCAAATATATATAGGCGCTCGCAATGGGCGTTAAGGCATGTGTCCCGGTCGCTGATGACTGCATATTCCTGCATTACCCTTTCGCTCGCTCGACGAAAGATACGACCAAAATATTTGGTGACGCGTTACGGCAGAATTCCCATTCATAAATGACCGGATTACATACGATGTGTATATATATATATATCCCAAAAACGAGTTTGCAAAACCAATTCCAAGTCTTGTAATGCGTTTTACTCTGGAGGTGAAGCTTAATCTGAGGTTCACCTTTGGCTAGCCGGCTGACTGAGTGAGCGCTTACGTTTGCAGACTCGCCGCAAGTGCTGCAGAGACGCGATCGCCTCTTCGGGCGGTTAAGGGGATGCGTAGTACCTACGAGGTGGGGCACAGCTTCGATTACTCTAGCTGTACCTAGATGGGCAACTTTGTCGACGGCAACATCGATGTGAACCGCGTCTGTCTAATACAGTCTACATAATGAGGCCGTAAAACATGATAATGGTGATGCCAATACCAATGATAGTATGAATGATTGTGTGTTGGTAGAGCTGATGAGGTAGATGCTGATGGTGGAGAAGAAAATTGCGTACTTTAGTCTTCTGTTCCACAGTACATAGGGTCGCGTCAATGTTTCGTATTGCCAGTCACGTTGCCCGCCACCGTGAAGTGTACTGTAATAATACTAATGCTAGTCGAATTATTCGACGTACCTGTTACGCCCATTGGGCAGCAATTCGTTTTGTTCTCGTGGTCGTTTCCATCATCTTCGGTGCCCCCCCCTCACTCGAGCTCATCTCGACTCCCCTGGGTGTCGTTCTACAACGGCGGAGAGCAGCTGCCCGCTCGAATGGGTCACAACATTGCCAACGACGACTGAATTATATATATATATATATATATATATATATATATATATATATATATATATATATATATATATATATGTATATATATATAAAGTTTATTTTCCGTATAATACATTAGGTATATGTTACACACATCAACTAGCTGAGCCAATGCGCATTGTGACTGTCACGAAGTATATATATATATACTTCATTGGGGAAGATTAACTGCTGAAAGGGGAATCTCCTCTTACTCGAAGGTTCTGTACCGCTTACACACACGGATGACAAACATTGAGCCGGTCACAAAAAAGGAAGCAGCTTTGCCAATGTTAACTGTATACATCTTAGTTAGTAGTAACCACCTCTCGGCTACTGTCGGCGGAACATACGTTTTGCGTGGGTGTGGTGCGGAGAGAGGTGAGTGTCGTTATCACATTTTAGTAGACTAAACGGCGTTCACTACGCGCAATTGCCGTTATGTCTGCGATTAGATAAAGTACGCATATACGCCACCGGTGGCATCGGTGGCCCACCGGAAGCCTATAAAATATTTACTGCCGTTCTTCTAGGTCTTACGGCAAGCCACTCTCAGGACGGTATGGTTTCGTCTTTCATCTGCTCGATTTATCGATTGGGTGTTGTCACATAAAAACGGTCGGAACAGTTTTTGGTTGTATCAGCACTACTAGTCGAATAATCCAGCCGTGGCGTTTTTGCTGTACTCTGCTGCGTCTCGGTGAGGTGAAGGCGCTCACACACAGGCGCCCTTCCTATCTGTTGAAGGCTCACCAGGCAATCGCGGTGCAGACGTGTTAGGTAAATTGAGTAGACTAGCGCTGAGTTTCGAGGGCATGCGGCGGCGGGGAGTCGAAAGCCGAGGCCAACCTGTTTCGAGGTAACCAGCTACGCTTCAGAATATTGGAATAGCGGCAATAAGTCGTAGCCAATGTGAAGTAAACGAAATCTAATTGGCATTGCTTAAGGGCGCGTTTAATACGACGATAATTTGCTAAACGTTAAATGTAAGTTTTGGAGAGTTTAGAGAGCACTCGAATGTATTGCAGTATTGCGGTATGCTGTGCCCAAAAAGAAAATAGACCAAGCCTTCGTAATATTCGAGGTTACTGTGGTAGATACGTTGAGGCCTGCAAATATAGGTTATTTCTTACATATTTCCAACATACGGAGACAACACGAATTTTGACAAACCCAAGCGGCTTTTTAGAGCTACTTAGACTATTTAAGATTCGACCACTGATGATATCTTTTAAGGTTGTTCTGCTCAGTCGATTCGTTAGTAGTTTGCTTCAAAGTACTGCTTGGACGACCAGCGCTCCAAGGGCTCTCTCAGGTTATATAAAAAACGTCCTGCATACTTTTGAAATGACCAACTAACTAACGCAATGGCAACATTTTCATTCAAATCGCGCGGTGTCAACAATAGGTATCAAAAATAGATAGCTCGATACTTTGGCAGTGTTTGAGAAGTACCGTTTTCTTTGTCCCAAATCGGTATAGATGAAGGTAGGGCTTGGCACGTCGTCTCACATCATCTGCTGAAGGCTGGAATACAGTTGGAGTTGACCGCTTTCCGACTATAATTTCTGGCCGTTGTTTGGCTGACATTGAAGTTGAGCAGTTTTATTTACGTACATTTACACGTAGCTTTAAAGCCGGTAAAACGTTATTTTCGTTCTATGTTCAACGATAAAAGAGAACACTGTGTTTTTTTTTTTAATTAATGTGTTTTCTAAAGACTTATCTAATCTCGAGCAACACGGAATTATACAAGCACGGCCAACGGTCCTCGCCCAGGTTCTGCCTTGATCTGCTATTCGCAAAATTTGTCTTTATTCTCAGCAAGCAGCCCCGCTTTCTACTCTTTCATCATCAATTGTTCGCTGACTACCTGATTTACTACCTGATTTTGGATCCAGAGGTTCACTTCTTTATCTAAATAGCTAAACGAATTTAATATGTGCACGTGAAATTGGCATTATGTCACACCAACAAAAAACGTCTTACCACGTGCTACGGCCGCAGACACCCAGTTACGTGTGTACTCCCTAAAATTGTAGGGCAATTTGTGAGGCACAATCAACTATGTCTCGACTCCTGTCGGCGGAACATACGTTTTGTGGGGTGCGTAGAGAGATAAGTGTCGTTATCATATTTTAGTAGACTAACTTTTTTGACATTTACTACGTATAATTAATACATTAAGCGACATTTACTACGTATAATTGCCGTTACGCCTGCTCTCTTACCTCTTTCGCTGGAACGGCAAACAGCGAGCGTAACGCAGGAGACATATAGGTATTACTAACCTGTATATACTCAATCGAGTAAAATACTCGATAGTAATGACGATGATGAAAAATAGCAACCTTTGGTTCAATTGTGATATCGAATGCGCTATGTATGGCTTGTCATCTTTACATAACAACGTAATACAACGCATCGGATGCAGTCTACTCTAGTATCTACTCTATCCGATTGTGCGATGATTGAGTGCTGACAGACAATGCTGTGTCGTACAATACAAGTGCCAATCCAGTATCGGTAAAATGCTGGCATATACGAATGCTATCTAGCTGTAGCTCTGCGGTAATGTAACACAATCAGACACCCACCACCTGTGGGACGTGTGTTAGTCGTGAGTCGTTGTTTGTTGCCAGCGAGAAAATAGATTGTTTCCATCCATTCTGGAGCAATGGTCGTCGTACTCGATGCGTTCGCCGGCTACTTTGTCATGTTCGACGCTCTTGAGCTGGGCCGCAAGTGTGTGGCCAACGCTAAATTCAAAACATCCAAATACTCGCACTGCTGCCGATGATAGGCCGATGGGTCGATGGGATCGTTGCCAGCCAGCCTCGTCGTTATTTATAGACCATCGGGGCAGCAATGCGCTCCATGCTCCATCGATTCAGTGGAAATTCGTGCGAATTTAGAAAAATAGATTTTTTTTTGAAATTCTAGAATTCGCGTAGTTTTGTCGTTGATAAACTATCGTTGCGACGGTATGTACAACCCGATGTTATAGCACAGTTGGTAATAAGCATTTTTTCAGAATTTTTAGAGAAGAAGAATCGCCTTGCGATGGCTGGAGGGCGGTGTGATCGAGCACGATGGCTTAACACAGACTACGGAATTGCGCTTAAGGTGACGCCAGTTCGAGGTTGTTCTCGGTTCTGTTGGGCGACCTGTCTGGGCGAATCAATGAGCGACACTCGCAAGCTGATGTACTAATGTATGCAGGTGATTTATTATTATTTTTGTTCTGTCGCGGCTATTATATATCGTTTATTTCGCAATATTATTGCATTTTAAGGTATTACAAAATTACAATACAGTTCATTATATACAATTTGAACACTTTAGCGACCGTCCCACCGGGCGAAAAAGTGCAAACACCGCCGACGCGTCTGGCAGCTCGCTACGTGGTATTTAGCGCACACCTGCGAGCAGAACCGGCAACGACATTGATCGCTAACTTGGTGAAATCCTTTGTCGCGGCCATTGGCGAGGACACTCAGTGAATATGTCTTCGACGGCAGACTCGCTATTAGTGCGACAAAAACAGATACAATGAAACTTTGCAATGATGGTTATTAGACGGATTTCATTGAGCTGCACTTCAGCGACGTACCGATTCACCTTGTGAACAAATCCACATGTGTAGACATAACGCTATCAACAACCGGCATTTTGCGATTATGTCGAGGAAAGAGAAAAAAGGCTATTATTTCAATGGGTGCAATTTAGAAACCAGTTTCTTCGTTTTATACTGCTGTCGCCCTTGTTTATAGGAAAGGTAGCCCCAACAGCATAGAATTAATTTAAGAAAAGCTTACAGTGGAAAATTCCTTTTTCTCACATTCTTCCAACAAAGAACGATTTGTATTCCTCCTTGCCGACATGTCACTATTTAGAGAGAACCGTCCGAAATGCTACAAAGTGAGCCACCCAGACGCGTTCCTAACATTCTTAGCGCAACCCGAAGATAATGCTGCAGACCTAGATGCAGGCTTCTTCACCCACGTCCACGACCTTAAGCGAATAAAAAAGTGTTTTCTGAACAAATCGACATATAAATGTACGATTTGTCGCATTAGGAAATGCTTAGTCGACGTCAGCAAACCGGCGAGCTAGTGGATAAGTTTGTGAGGAACGCTAATTGTACAGTTAGAAACAGTCCTTAGTAGACATGGGGCTTGCCGTGACAATCGTGAGTTGTAAACAGAAACGAATTAAGAACACCATTTAAAGATGAGTTCATTAATGCAAAACTAAGATTATAGGTTTTATCAAGAGAGTCGAGTGCCCAGGCTAACTAGAACAAGTCTTTGCGGATAGACTTAACAAACTGTAGGGTTTTCCTCATAGAGTGAGGGTAAATTGACAGGCCAGGCTATCACAGGAGAAGTTGTATAAAGGGACACCTATCACAGAAACAGGCCATTTGGCGTCGAAAAAGGGCTACACAAAGCCGCTCAGAGGTAGTGGCAAGTTAAGCCACGTCACACATTATTTCGTCAAGCATTAAGCCGTGCAGAGGCGGATGCGTGTGCATTATAACGCAGCGATGCCGTGGCTGCCGGATTTTCACAACTACCTGATTGCTCTGCTATCACAAGCAACGAGTGTCTTGATTTTCAAATTACGGGTAGGGAGCAGCTAGTTTACCACGGAGATACTGCAAAAAAATACAAGGACAGGGAATGACCCTGAACAACAATGAGATGACAAATGCGTATTAGAAAATGTACCGAATGCGACAACTCAGGATTACAAACATGCTCAACCGGCTGTTTTACAGAAAAGGAATTGTGAGCCACAAGGTGAACGATAACGGGCCTCGGTGTGACGCACGAGCACTCCTCTCTTTCACCATCATACAAACGGATTGATTGAAATATTCAGTATAACTTTAGGCTGGTTCATTGCGAGTACAGTAGAAGGCGACGCGGATCAAAGAGCGTTAGAAATTGCAGAGACATATATCGCCACATGGCACGCAAAGACAGCCGAACTGCTTCACGGATAGAGAGGCAAGCCAAGATAGACGTAGTAAGGACGAAAAACTATAGAAAAAACAAGTTGACGCGCTCAGAAAGATGAATAGGAAACAACAGGCTCAAACGGGAGCAGAAGAACGGGTGCGACCAAAATCGACTAAGCAACGCAAAGTACAATGGTTTGGACCGATGGAGAATCAGGTCGATCAATTGACTGCTGCTCAAGCCCATGGGCGGTCATGATGCGTTCTATGTAGCGAACGGAGACAATACTTATGTCTAAGAGAAATATTTAAGGCCAGATCTACGAACAGTAAATATCTAAATTTCACAATAGCCTAACAACTTTAACCCCCATCGAACTGTGTACCTTTGCATGTTCCTTAATTAAAATAATATTTGTTATCTCGTCTTTTCGCACACATCTAGAACATGTTCAGTAAATGTATTTCATGCCACCGACCGTAGAAGAGGTAGAGCCGTAGGAGTGCAATAACGTGAAGGTGTGGTTGCGGCTTAGGGCTTACCTATCTCCAATAGAAGAGGTCCGAGTCGGTTGTATTAGATCTACGCAAAGACAAGTAGAAGTGGAAACTCCCCAGGCTTCAGTGCGTATCTGTGTTCCTGGTTCTCCTTAATTCCAATTTCGGGTATTTGCGGGCTAGCATTCTCGGTAGGGCCCTTGCATTTGCTGGTCTATTACTATTCTACTCAGCATGATTCTCAGCGGGGTAGGCTATGAGAAATCAATCCGAAGACTGTAGTACACACCTGTAGTTCTCTGGAAGGATGTGCTGCGAGTGATATTCTCTAGACGACGTGTGTCATATACCCAGACAATGACCCATTGGTTACATACAACATTTTCCGTGCTGAAAAAAGTGCTGCTCTACATGTTTCGTATTGCTCTTTAAGCCTTTAAGCTATCCGAGAGGATAGTTTCTCCTCCAATCGAGCAAGATGGCTTAGTTAGAAGGCGTCCCTTGCATTCGGGACGCCTGGGTTCGAGACCCAGCCGCTCCTAAATTGGTTTTCATGGTTCCCTATTTAAACAAGGTGGATGCTGGTGTGGACTAAAAATCGATCATGATCGGAAAAAAACGGGGAGCACAGATATCTCAATAAAAAGAGATACACACTACCATCCAACCCCCCCCCATTAAGTTAAAAAAAAAGTTAAAACAAACCTTCATTCTCGATTGACCTGGTCTTTACACTCTCTATACTTGAGACATCCATCTACACACAAGCTGACTTTTTTGTTTAAAAAGTCTGGCGATCACGCTCGTAGTGGCTGTTCACCGTGTATCTGGGTGAACAGCTTTCTTTTAAACTTCTGAAATGCTTTCCTAAGCATTGCGTAACGTATACGGGTTGCAAACATATATATGATTACTTGCTGCATGCTATATGTGGAAATGAAAAGTGGCATCCATAGTCACATTTGTCTATACTTACGTATAAATGTGAATGTGTATATATATATGTATATATTTTTTTAATCTATTGTATTCAATGTACACGTTCAAATGGAGGCAATTTGCCGATACCTTCTTAGAGAATAAATGTATATATATATATATATATATATATATATATATATATATATATATATATATATATATATATATATATGTTTTTCTTTTCATCTATTGTATCCGGTGTACACGATCATAAGGAGACAATTGATACCTCCTTAGAAAAAAAATATATATATGTATATAGGAGACCGTTGACCTATTCAATCCGTCGCTACAGACGGTAAATACAGTCATCAGTCACTCGAGAGGGGAACACAAAGACATGTCTCGGGGCTAGCAGAACGTAGTCTGCGCTGTTTAGACGGTGCGCGCGCGGCCGCGTCGACGGGGCAGCCCTACAATAAGGGATCGAAGCACAGGCAAGCCAGGGCGTCGCCTACTTCAAGACATAGGCGACTACAATGACGACTGACGGGTGGCCGCTTTTGGCCGCAGTCGTAGACTTCTACTTCTGCTGCGGCACTACGGCTGTGGCTGGCACCGCCGGTGCCCAGTTACGACAGCGCCACTTGCGAGCAAACCGTTGCACATAAAATGGCACATTAAAATGGCCTCGACATCGATGTACCTGTATCTGTCGCAGTCAGTGGCAGCTGGAATACCCGCCGCCACTGACCGACAGTCATGGTCATGAAGGTGTCTGTTGCATCGTGTCTGTTGGTGGTAGCCGGTATTGCGCAGGCCAGCCACCATGAGATCATCCAGGCTAAGTGGGCAACCTACAAAGCCAAGCATGGTGGGCTGCACTAACTAGCCTTTGTTGTTGTTGTTGTTGTTGTTGTTGTTGTTGTTGCTGTTGCTGTTGTTGTTGTTGGTGATATATTGCTGACATAACATGACATAAAGTAATTTTTATTACATAAACAGACCTGTGATATAGTGGTCGAATTATTCAGCGATAGAATGGTCGAATCATTGTGCAAGACGTACGGGACATTGACTTATTTTATATACTTGATTACAATCAGGCTGTGCGGCCGCTTACTTAGCCGTACGCAAAACGAATAGTCCGTGAATGTCATCGGGCATAGTTCTTGCCTTTGCTGTAATGTAAACCCGTTGACTCCTCAGGAACGAGTGTCCAAGTAGTCTGCAAGCAGTTAGCAACTAGAAAGTTGTTCTGCGGATCAGTTTTGCTGTTTGTGCAATGTAGGCTAGATTAAATATCAGTTGCAATCTCTTATGGATGTCTTAGCATCTGAAGGCCTCTAGGGAAGTATTTTGTAACCCGAACAGCAGTTTAACATGCTTAACTAGTTGAAGCTCCTAAGCTAACTAGCAGTAACTAAAGTGGATAATAAGTAAATCGAATCAAATTCAGATACTTCTGCCGTTTGTGTTAAGGTAAGGCGTATCATGCGACCGAAGAGGCGGAGCGCCTGAAGAATTACCTCAAAGCGACGCTTGCTATTGAGAAGCACAACGAAGCTTTCCATCGCGGCAAGAGCAGTTACAAACTCGGCCACAACGAGTTTTCTGATAGAAGTTCCGAGGAATCCGAGAGATTACTCGGTTGGACTAGCATGAGCCTTGAAGGACTCAACATCACCGACGTCCCGCCAATGACCGGATCTCCGCTACCCGAGAGTGTCGACTGGAGGAAACAAAATATTGTCACACACCGCCTAAGGTTTGTACTAATTCTTCTTTGTAGCCCACATTCGCTCACTGTACACATACATGATCTCATTGGTATGTGTATAAGCTGCGGCAAGAAGATGATATAACAAATTTCGTCTACTTATTCTCCTGTCGCTGGTATTTGTTGGCTAGTAGAATCAAGGCGAATGCGGTTCGTGCTACGCGTTCGGAACTGTGGGCGCCATCGAGTCGGCAATAGCCCAGGCGACTGGTCAGCGTCTGAATTTAGCGGAACAGCAAGTGGTCGATTGTACGTTTGAGATTCGGATAAAAAAGAAGCTCAACAAGGGCTGTGGAGGTGGTCACGAGATGGTTGTCATGAAGTACGTCAGCGAGCATGGACTGCGGAGGGAGGTGTTCTACCGCTATACGTCGGGCCAAACCCGACAGCACGGCAACTGCTCGGTGAGCGGCGGCAGGTTCGGCAAGGGCCTTAAGTTCCGTCGCGTTCCAGCCAACGACGAAGAGGCTATGGCACAGGCCCTGGCCACCTATGGCACACTGGTCGTCTCGCTTTCGGCCGAGAACGAGCACTTCAAGCTGTACCGCAGCGGCATCTACGACAACCCGGACTGTCCCAAGAAACCGGATCATCTGGTGTCGCTCATCGGCTATGGAAGGGAAAACGAGCAAGACTACTGGATAATCAAGAACTCATGGGGCACGACGTGGGGAGAAGAGGGTTTCGGCAGGCTTCTGCGAGGCGTCAATCAGTGTGGAATCGCTACGAGAGCCGCCTGGTCAATCTACTTTAAGTGAACGCAGCCAAATAAACGCTTGCGTGATACGTATGCGTATTTAAGCATTGGTGTTTCCATAACGTTTCTTATGTGTAGTGTTGCAAGACGCAACAGTGGCTTTATTTTCTAGAGCAATCTACAAGCGGTCTAGAAGCGATTAAATCAGCTACAACCATTATTTAGACCGCCTTTGCTACGGAATCGAGATTAAAAAACGTTATCTTAGCTATAATTTGAATATATATCAAGAGTAAAATATATGGTAGTTATCAAACGAGATTTTAATCCCTCAGCCAATGCTGACCTTCGGTATATTTCAAAACTCCAATCTTTTTGTCAAGAGCAGAAAGTGTGTCTTCGTAGGTACTTCGTCCATAAAACGACCTATGTAAAATCATTTTGCAATAAGCCTAAAAGCTAACTTTGTACTTTACGTGTAAAATATACTAATGTTGATGTCATCTGTATTTACTAGAGTTTCCCTAGTGCAAGAAACATTTCGTTTTTAACGGTTGCACTTGGAAAAATGCAATTCAGTCAAACGGTGATGTTCAAGTTCAGCGTCATCATGAACGACAATATGTTTTGCAACTTGGAGTACTTGCCTACGCTTTGTCTGTTGACGCAGTTTTAATCAAGGCTATGTAGAGAGCCGTTATCTATAATGAGTTTTTTTTTATAGGACACACACATGAACGCACGTCTGTATCTCATTTAGTGCAGATTGCGGAACTGAATTCCCACAAGAGGCTGACTTCCGTTCTTTCAATAATGTGTAAAAGGAAACAGAAACAGTTTAAACTTAAGTACTTTATTCGATTTCTGATAATCTGATGGCGTTCGAGACGTGGTCTTGCATAGCTAAATTGATCCGGAAGTGTTTTGGCAGGCGTGAGATCTTTTTCACGATACATAAGAAGGGCGATATGGCCCAATTTGCTTGCCCAGAAAAACTGTATCTTAACTAAACTTAAGGCAAAAATAAAGAGTACCTAGATGACACCATGCCATAGTAGAGATTGATGAGTTTGCAGTGTGCATAGTTTGAAAATATTGTAACACTAATAAATGCATTCATCACATCTATTTCACTCACATGGAGTATGCATATAACATTGATACTTATACAGTTCTACAGTACAGAATGAGAGTACCATAAAAAAATGTTGAATTATATTATTGCAGAAAGGTTACGGCTTTTCAGGTATAAAATAATATTCATGCAACTAACCATTAAGCTATGGTGGTAAAACAAGATGGCACGGACATTACGGTTTGTTGCGCGCGGACCACACTTACTATATATATATATATATATATAAATAAATATATATATATATATATATGGTAACAATTAGAGATAATGAGATATACATTTACACGGACGTATTGATATGTAATTACATTTACTTATATATATATATATATATATATATATATATATATAAATATATGGTAACAATTAAAGATAAAATATATATATGGAATATATAGGCTTCTAAGAAGTCCCAGATGGCGGCAGCCGTACGGAGGTACCCTCTCAATGTGATTTTCGTACGTCAGATTCTACCTTTTGATATTAGCGAATCCAAAGGTGAAAATAGACACAGTCTAATGTATGAAGTACAAGAAGGGCTCCTGCACCCATCGCAAACCCTATTTGACAACATGCGGTAGCTATTGAGTGTGGCTACTTACCCGCCCCGCCACCGACTCACAAAAACTCACTCAAGTCGTCAGAGTTTCGGCACCCTGCGAAATCTGTGCAAGCCAACTCTGTGAAATTCGGGACCACTCCGTGTCGGTGCAGCTTCAAGCAAACCCCTTTACAGACTCTGTGCAATTAGTATTCCCGAGCTAATAAACCTAGCACTTGAAACGTAACTTGTGTTTCGGCAGGGACATTCAACCGTCGCGGAGAAGATTGAAATCGGAGTGCAACTCCGTTGCAAGCGCCCAGTCGAGATACAAGCATCAAGCAAAAAGCTTGACGATATTTCAAAAAAGAATAATACAGGTTTTGACTGACCACGAAGGTCAGCCGACTTCAACAAACCAGAGAATCGCTAATCGTCACACAACTAGCATCAATAAAGCAACCGGCACCAATTCCGCGTCGCCCACAGTTCATCAACAGCAAGCCGCATAACAATACGACCACCCCAAGACGCGCACGTAACCGGCGTGAAAGAACATTTGTACGGATTTAATATTTCTCTGAATGAAAGACGTATTGCGCGTATCATAGAAGGGGTGCCCAACATGCACCGCGTTCCCGCAACACAAATTGAATCGTGGACAAAATAGGGAATTTATGTAGGAATTTAAATGTCAAAACTCGCAAATTGAAAGCTCTGCAGAGCAACGCGCTTAGAGATGTCTCATTACTATGTTGCGTGCATTGTTGCACAGCCTATCTGAGCGGAAGGTAGGCTAAATCCTCGAAGATGTGGGAACGTGTGTTAAACTATGTAAAATTACAGCTAAACATATTACCATTGCAGGCAACTTTAACTCTAACCTGAGTAAACAGGGCATGTGGGAAGACAGAAATTGAAGAGTCAGGTTTAAGTATTGAAAAACAATGTACAGAGTTTATATGTATATAACAAACATATAACCTAAAATCACTTTTGTTGTCACATGAAAGTGTGTGTGGTACAATCAGCAACGTCGCAGATGCACTGTTATCGATATACGTAGCTCTGATAGAGAAAACGAAACTAATCGTCGTTGAGTGCTATTTGAATTTACATGCGCCCATTTGGCCATCCGCCAAGCAAACAATGCATTCACGAACTCACCGCGGGCCACGCCTTTGGAGTGATCGATCGTTGACTCCTTAGGTTATTGGAGCACACATAAAAAGTGTCCATATATATATATATATATATATATATATATATATATGTTAAAATGGTTTTATCTGTGCTTTGTAATGCCACAACCGCGTACACATATTGGCAATGTCTGAACAGCGATAGCAAACACAGCAAAGCCTGATTGATGTTTGAACGCGACTTACGCATAGTCAAACCAAAATAAATGGACC
This sequence comes from Dermanyssus gallinae, assembly GCA_003439945.1. Taxonomy (NCBI): domain Eukaryota; kingdom Metazoa; phylum Arthropoda; class Arachnida; order Mesostigmata; family Dermanyssidae; genus Dermanyssus; species Dermanyssus gallinae. The sequence goes on along the minus strand of QVRM01000259.1, from coordinate 32,786 downwards.
TCAACTAACCTTCACGTACTAAATCAAGCACTCTAGCTAACTTAAAAATTGGAGGTATGAATAACCTAGATAAATTAATCGACTAGGCTACCCATTTGTCTGCAGACAGGAAGAAAAATAATGTAATACCAAAACGTAAGCCCCAGTTGGACAGTGAATGCAGAAGCTTAAAAAAGCTAGACTCGGACCATGCGTTATCGCAATTTATATCTAGATGAAAACAGATATTTCGGTGATATTTTTACGTGCCGTTAGGGACACTCCAAAGAACATTTTTATTCAATGTTGCCACTATCAGCAGAAATAACATTTTCCATTCCTGCGCGAAAGCGCCCACAGGCTTTCGTCAAAGTTAGCAGATTGAGGTTCTTGAACGATTTGACAATGGCTCTGAGTAGCGCTTCTGTGTTTGCAGTTAGAGATTTGTTAGACTTTCGTTCAACAACGTGCCTTGCATAGAAGTCCAGGGGATTCAAGTCTGGAATGCTAGGGGGCCACATCGTCTTGATCCAGAATGCTCTCATGTTGTCCCGCAGCCAATCCTGGACGAGGTTGCTGGTGTGGGCGAGAGCGCCGTCTTGTTGAAAGACATATCTTCCATTGAACACTCTATTAAATCATGGTTTTACCACCCTTAAATAGAACACCTAAATACACTTCCTTTGTTACGGTTTCGTGTTTGTTAAAAAGTGTGGGGGCATCCCGTCTCCTTTATTCGACACAACACTTAGGACGTGTACATTAGCAGGATGTTTGGGTCTATGCACGATTGGTACATCCTCAGGATCCTTTGCAAGCCAACGGTCATTTTCGGGTTATGTTTTTGGTCAATGGAGAAGATTTTTTCGTCAGAGTAGAATCGAAGATGTCTCGCCGTTTCGTGTCTCAAAGACGTGAGGATGAAATGGCAGCAAATCATCCTCTTGATTTTCGCGGTCTCAGGCAACATCTGTCTGACTTTAAACGTGTAAGACTTGTAGTGCAGTTCTTCGATGATAATCCGACGCATAGAGTGGACACTCATATTGAATTTGATCGTCAAACGACGCGTCGATAGACTTGAATCCTTAAAAACGCAGTTTTCCACCATTTTGATTACTTTTGGCGTCCTCACTTCTCGTCGGCGGCGAAGCAATTGGATAACGGTTGCTCTTCGGTCATATTCTGGTCCCATGTTGCGCCGGCCGTCCATGATGATGAGGCGTTTTTTTTATATTGTGAGTGGGCTCATATTTAGCTGATGATATGATGATGAGGCGTTTTTTTTATATGTGCATATTTAGCTGAGAGTATACTACTTAACTGAGAGATAGCTACGATTTCATTTGTTCATGTCATGGCTAATGTTTTAATCCACTCCGGCATTGACCTTGTCTAAATTGGAAACCATGCAAACCAATTTAAAAGTGACCGGTCTGGGTCTCGAACCCAGTTCTCCCGAATGCAAGGCGAAGGTTTTGCCACTAAGCTATCTTGCTCGGTATATATATATATATATATATATATATATAAATAAACCATACAATATTACTAGTACCCATATATGGTGAATAAATAATAATAATAATAATAATAATACATTTATGATGTTGCTGTTGCTGTTGTTGGTGTTCTTGCAGCTTTCATGGCGATTGCTTTTGCGTCAGGTGATGATTGTCTTCCCGTCTTCTGTTCTCGTTTGGAATTTCATAAGGTGTACGCTTACTGGCTGTCGTGCGACCGGAATCCGGCCTTGACTGGCGGCATCGCTGCCTTCACCGTTTTTTTCTGCTTCTGGCTGTCGGTCAGCCAGACAACCACTCACGAATGGCTTTCGCCTCATCGAGTCGACCGAAGTCGTTTCTGGCAGCGAGGAAGCCTGCCTGCTCGCCGGAACGAAGGCCATCGTTGAATGGTTCGCGTTATGAGCGGCCATTTGAGTGTGAGCGGTTGTGTGTGTGTGTGTGTGTATTGTAAGCATTTTCTAAAATAGGTTGGTTGGTTGGTTGGTCGGACGGTCGGTCGGTCGACATACGGACAATGTCTCTGGGCCGAGCTGTCCGCCAGAGTGGCCCGGAGTCGTGCTTCATCGTTTACTATAACCGCGCCTCCGCGCCGTTGCAGAAAGCCGCCGTTTCAAGATGGCGTTCAATCGCTAAGCAATAAATATATATATATATATATATATATATATATATATATGTATATACATATAAATATATATATAGATATATATATATATAATATATATATATATATATATATATATATATATATAAACATATATATTTATGTATAAACTTATAATACATATATATTTATGTATAAACCTATATATATATATACATACATATTTATGTTAATACTTCCACGTTGACTAACTCGAATTTATAAGATGGCACTAAATGTTCTGTAGTAGTTCTGTACAATGAGATGGATGGTCTGTTGTTGCCTTCATATTGGTCTAAAACATCCACCTTCTAGGGCAACTCAAAATTTGTTGCGGGGGAACATGTCGGTGGATCTGTTTGGTTACACGCCAGGTAAAACAATGATTTACCAGCCGCGACGGTATAACAATAATAAAAATAATAGCATTGGGAGCATCGAGAGTTGGCCCCTTAGCCCATTTGACGTTCTGACACCAAAGTTTGACACCGCATTAAAAAGTCGCGGCAAATTAGACAACTGAGGCGTCTTTTTGATAGAGCTTCCATTCAGTAGAGCACTACACTAACCGGCTCGTCACCGCTGCTTTGTTCAGCTCTGATGTGCCTAATATGTGGAAGTCGTCTATAATAAGGCAAATTGATATACAGCAATTCGTCCACACACAACCTGTTACTGCTTTGTCTAACAGTTTCTCCCCCCCCCCCCCCCCACGATATTTGCCAGATTATCATTGGGAAACAACTGTTTGTACAGACTGCCGGCCGCGCTCGTCGCTAAAATCGACAGATATCTGGTATGGGCAAGTGTAGCCTCATTCTGCTGCTGGTGATTAAGCTAATCGAGTTCGATGTACTCGACCGATTCCGATCAGGACGGCTAAAAGCTTTGTCCTGCTGCTAATCCGGCTGCCATTGTTGCCGTTGTGTCGCCGTAGCGTGCTTCTTAATGAGGAACGTCACGACGACAGGCACATTTCTATATAGTACTGCTAAATAGACATGCATTGCTATGCGATACTAGCGCGTACTTATTTGCCAAAATAGGTATCGTATCCACTCGCTCAGAACAACTCGCCGCTTAGGAAGCTGCTCATCAGCTCCTGCAGGATATTACTGTGAGGTCTGTGCGCCTGGTCGAAGTCTGGCCCGGCCTATCCCAGCGTTCTGCCTGACGGTCGGATACACTGTGAAGCAAAACCGACTGAAAACACGAGACATGCTGCTTACGCGACTTATGGCGAAGTAGGGACAAAAACTCGGGGCTGGACAGAAATGATAAACTGTTAGTGTAGTAATACCGCTACGAAGACTCATGCTTCAAGGTCTATCGCAGGCCGAGTCGACTTGTGCTATGGCAGCAAAATAGTAGCATCAAATACGGTTGTTATGTAGTTAGTTGGGCCGTTAGCTGGGTGCCAACGTGACAGTTAATTGTGGGACTGCTGTCGTCAAGTCCAATTAGTCGGTCTAGGCTGAGATCCAGCGATGCACTAGAGAAAGGGTCAGAGAGAGAGAGAGAACTAGGCACCCTCAACGGATCGACGTGACTAACGATCGTGGACGGGTTTGTAGTTGAGTTTGTTGTAGGCGATAAACCCCTTTGTATGCCGATGAACAACAAGCGAACAGTGTTCGGAAAGTGGAAGCAATTATGAGACATGACGTGCTTAGATTGTGACCCGACTTATATATAGAACACTGTTGTTTTTGTTTGTTGTGACGTTGCTATTGTTGTTGGTATTGTACTTGTTGTCTTTGCTATTGAAGTTGTTGCTGTTGCTGCAGTTGTTGTTGTTGTCGTCGCTGCTGCTGTACTTGTGGCTTCAGTCGATGGAAGCGATATTTAATTTAGCTACCGCTTAAATTAGATAGATATATGGGCTTACTATTTTCATGGGCGGTTTACAGATATACAGAGAAATTCACAGCCCCTCAAAAAGCCACTAGAGGCTAGTATGGAGTGCTTAATTTACAACGTCTGCTTATCATTTTGTATACTGTCTTAATGATTATTAGCGTATTCGAATAATGTAAGAGTAAGGTAGATATCTAGTATTATTTAAAATTTTGTTTGGATATTGTCAGAGAACAAGTTAGGGAGTATCACTTCTAGATATTTGAAGTTGTTTACATATTTCAGGGATGTCCTGTTTATATGCAGAACATCAGAAGCCGCAAGACGGCCACCGCGTCGGAATTTCATGGCTTCTGTCTTCTCCATATTCAATAGGCCAGCCTCTTTCACATACCCCGACAGCCTTGCCAGCGCCTGCTGAACGTGAAACAGACTTTTTCCAAAAATCACAGGATCATCGGCATATAGCAGAGTTTTCATGTGTCCCGACTGGTCCTGAACGCGTCGTGGCAAATCGCTCAGCAATAGGGAGAAAATAAGCGGGCTCAGATTGTCACCCTGTGCTACACCCGTGGACTGAACAAACGGGTCTAGGAGGGCTACTCCGTCGTCTATGCTCGCCGAATTTGCCTGCAGTATATCCTTAATCAGCAGTAGCATGTTTTTCAGGAACCCCGCACTGAGCAAGTCTCATTCAAATCTTGTTACGTAGCGCTATATCGAACGCGGATTTAAAATCCACAAACACCGCAAATAGTGCTTGATATTGTCAGAGAACAAGTTGGGCGCACATCCGGAGGCAGCCGAAGTTTGATATTGAAAAAAGAGATTGATTGGTTGGTGCCGACTGGAAGAGATTGGATAGGTTGAGATGAATTCCTATTAAGATTTGTTTCGTCTCAGTAACGACAAACATCTTTATTTTCAGAGGGTAAGGCATACTCGACATTCTCACGTATTTATATCGCAAGGACTTCTATAGTGGATATCCTTATATCACTTGCAAGGCGTTTTTTGCAGGCGGCATAACGGACATATAAAGCGCATATAAGCCATTCTAACAAACTTAAGTGCGCAAATCACATAACTATGAAGGTAGGTCTAGTACATGGCAGACTAACAGTCAGAAAATCGCCGTCCTCTGATTTGTCCAGGACAACGGCTCTCCATACAACTTTCTTGCGAATATAATCTGTATGAGTATTAAACAATAACCTAGAGCCCAAAGTAACGCTTAAAATGTTGTGCCAAAAAATCATGTCAAGAATGCTGTTTCCGCATTGATATGTGGGGAATGGCCGACAAAGAATGTTATCAGTCATTTAGGTCAGGCGGCCGTGTTTTGGCCTTTCAAATATATCATTGATAACATAAAGTATTTATAATATATATCATTGATTAAACGTATATACAATACTAATATATTATTGATTGGACAGCAGTAGGCCGTCGATACTCCCTTGAGCCACTCCAAGTGATATGTTTTGCCATCTAAAAATCTCTGCTTGATCTGAGCCATTTGTTGTTTTTCTGACATTAAAGAACGTACCCACGACTGGACACGCTCATTAACACAATTGATTCCGGATTTGTTAATTAGGACACTGGTAATGATAATATCGACGATATCAAACGCTTTGCTTAAATCAATGAAGAAAGCAGGACTCGTTTTCTTCTTTTCAAGACCCAAAGTGACGTTATCTACAAAACTCATTATGAGGAGGATGGTGGACATCTTTGGGCCAAGTCCAAACTGTGGTGATTGAGTACGTTCAAGATAGTCCCCGAGTTGCTAGAAAATGCATTTCTTAATCGTGTGCGTTTACGGATACGATTACAAATCCGCGTCTTCTGCCGAAGCAGACGAGCCGCAAATTCTCTTCTATACCTTGGTAGATGACAACCCTGACTGGCCTCCTCGATCACGCCGCCAGGGTGTCCCATGCATATTTAAAAATATGCGATTGCGCGATAAACAACCCCATATAGAGAAACTAAACACACCGCCGTGTTCGTAAAAAATGCTTTATCTAAAGGGCATATAAGGCTGACTAGAATATTGATATAAAAGAGAATTTAAAAATCGAAGCTCTATTATTACCTCTTACATTAAATAATTCAAATAGCCCCACGACTATTAACCGCACTCAAAACTAACACATGTAGACAAATGTGCATCATGACGATCCGAGGTCGTGAAGTAAGTGAGGTTTTTCGGCGTGCTTGTGAGGATTAAGTGCTTGCATAGACGACCTACTCTATTAGATAAATCACTCCAGAATCACACATAACTATTTTTCATCCTACAATAACTGGTCGAAAATGCCTCCGCTAACCAGTTCCAGCTAAGCTCTACAATTCTCTATGTCGCTTTTCAAATATTTATGAGACACGGCGTGTTTTCTGTAACGGCTAGCTTAAAATAGCAAAGCATGTGTGGTCGAGCCCATACTTTATCGCCTAAATTCATGTATAAATGGTAGTGAAATAGTTAGTGTAGCTTTGTGTATCTACCTAGATCTAATATAATAATTTTGTTTCAGTTGATTACTATTAAAAGCGAGATAAGACAGCGTAGCGATGCGCATACAACAACAAACCCTCCGAACGCCCTTTGTCGCTGTCCGCCGCTCGATTGACTCAAATCGTCGCCAAACCGACGGACAAAGCTATACGTCGAGGTCTGCCGCGCGTCGACACGCAAATTGGGCTCCAGACCTCTTTAGTATCGTGGTCGACCTTTGTCTCGCAAGGGCGCCCATCTATTTCCCGTCCAATAGTATTGGATTGCACAACACCAGGCAGGCATGGAGAAGGCGCCAACTCTATAAGCGTTCCTTCATAGAGAATAATGATCCTACAGCGTTTTTACCCGCTTGCCAGTTCGGATGGCGGTCTGAGTCTGCCACTCGTATTGCGATTTCTGCTTCTCCAGGTTGTTATTGTATATGTGTCATTATTGTTGACAGTGTCCTAGCCGAGTTGTAATGATGCCTAATGCCTGTTATAGCCTGTTATAAGCTCTCCCTAAACGTAGCTCTAGTCAGGCTGTAGGACTAGTAAGACGGCCGCGGTTCAATACTACGGTAATGACGCAGCCAGACCAGATCGAGGACAGAGGTCAGAGATTGACTAGAATGGGCAACTTGAGGGGCGTCAACTCAGACAACTCGAAGACATAACTCAGACAGCTGAAGGGCTGTCAAGTGCTGCTATCGCAGGCGACATCTAAATTAAATTAACTGCTCGATTTGGTTGACCTGATAATTAATAGCGGCGACAATGGGCAAATTGTAGGCGATATAGAACTTAGGACGCCTGCCGTAATTTTTAGACATGTTACAGACATTAGTAGCTGTCGTAGCATTCCGGTTTTTTTTGTATGAACTAGTAAGTAATTATTGCAGTTACACATATCATTATGCAGCGTATAATTACTTAGAATTGTGTTTTGTTCGGCATGAAGGAAAATATCTAGCATTTTCTAGAACCGCAAACGCCTGGCGATTAGCTGTGGCAGAAAACACGCACGACTTTCTAATAAAAAAAAAACAATTTAACTAAAGATAAAAAAGAAACCGAAATATACTAATTGGATAGATAAACAGTTTTATGTGTACATTTGTCTCTTTTTATAAACGATGCCTTAGTTGAAAAGAAATAGGACAAGATTCGTGTTTCCCGAGTCTGCGGAACTGCCCGTTGTAACTTGACGCTTCTAGAGAAATTAAGTTGTGGCAGCATTTCCCCATCACGGAAACAGTGGGGAGGGTCAACTGGTACCCCCGAATAGCAGTTAAAAACTACATGGCGGACTATAACGTAAGTATTAAAGTAGAGAACGAGCACGGAAGACAAATATCAATACAGGTTAGTACCAACGGAATGCAATAAAATTACATTCCGTTGGTACTAACGTGTATTACGACAAGGTCCTCGAAATAGGCAATCTATAAAATTATCAGAGCCTGGCGCTTGCGGCGGCTACTCAAAAAGGATAATCTCTAGAGAAGGTCGCGCGCGTGACACTGCCAAGAGCGACGGCCTAGATTCAACGAGAGCACCTAGAGCTGGCTTCAACAATAACGAAGCCAACCTATCTCACTGATAAGAACACGATGTAATATGTACCGGGTGGTATACCCACAAGCGTAAGCAACAACAACATAACAACAACTAGAACTAGAATAACAACAACAACAACACCAGTGAACAAACGTACCACACATTTCAAAATAGGACCTTGCGATATGGACCCGCGTTTGGGGATCGATGGATTGGCTGAGGCAGGCCCTTTGGAAAACCTTTGTTATTTTGCAACCACAAATCAAACCATGCAATAGAAATCTCGAACGCCCATGTATTATTACCATTATTAAGAAAAACATGATGATTCCAATTAAGTATCGATTGATTTATGTTAACAATCACGGTAATCTGCCCCATTTCAAGGAAAGTAACGAATTAATGCAACTTCCTTGTTACAGCATGTGGAGTGGTTTGGCTGCATAAACAATTGTGTAAGCCAGCTTGTTGCGTTTCTGTCTTTGCATGGTGCTGTATAGCAAGCTGATAGGTCTGACCTTGTAGCAGACACATCAGCATGTTGGCGTTGCTCTGTTCTTGAGAATCACCTGCTTGTTGGTGCTGTGGCTGTTGCTTGACGCGCAGATTACCAGGATTGCCGTGCCCCTCAGCGCAGTCTGCATTAACGAATACGGAGAATATATATTGTTGAATTGAGTTTGAGACTCAAAGTACGTGCGTCTAACCAATTGCCGATTGTTCGATCATGCCGGGCTCAAGCGTTCCCCCTGGAGTAAGCTTTGGACAGAAGAGATAGCACCGATGAGGGCCCAGGGTCGTGGGCTAAATTCCGATACTTCAACCAATGACCAATGCATGCAGCTTGCAACTGTCCTTCATCATCGTATTGTCTTTTTTGTTGTCTTAATTCTTCTTTATGTGCTGTTAGACTCTTTCTACGCGCTGATTGAGACGGTGTTGACACCAAGACTCTAGAACCTAGTGTTTGAGCGGGAATAGGCCGCCGATTGAAGGTATATTACACCACTCGGGGCTGTTTACGCTGTTTGCCATCTATATGATGAACGCCTGGATCGTAGCGTATGGCCTCGAGCTAGCTTCCGAAAAGGGTGAGGCGGGTTTCCTTGTTAGACGAGAAAAGTATAAAAACATCTGTTGATCTGATCGCAACGCTCTCGCATTCAGGGTTGTATTAGAAGCAGATGTCGCAATCAATGACAGCCGTAGCTTTAGCTCTTGAAAAGATGACTACGAAACGACTCGGTCAAGATGTGCCAAATCCATTGGTTTATCGTGATACTGAGACCAAATGTCCAATCCGCACATACACTATATATATGCACTTTTTGACAAGTTTCCAACACGCAGTGCTACGCTAAATACTTGTATTTTTAGGTAATACGTTACCTCGAAGCTATAATTTTTCCCCTTTTTTCCTCAAGTTCACAGGAATTAGATATAGTAAGAAAGAAAAGGGGGGAAGTTACGTAGTAGACATATATATACTAAGGGAACGTTGCGTAGCTAAGACGTTTCTATTGCCGTGATTGTAATTTCTAAAGAGCAAGGCTAGTCTATTTTGTTCTTCTAGACGGTCGTCACAAAAGAACTCCAGCGATCAAAACGGACGTCGCGAGTAAGCAGAAAAAGGAGGCCAGCGCCGCCCAAAAAACGACGTTGCAATGCTTGAGTGTCGCCAATAGTGCATCTCTGCCTGATGATCCATAGGCCTGGAAAAAAATATATACACATATTTTAATTATCTAATTTATTGCTTGTTTGTCAATAAACTTGAATTTTGCAATGCTCAAGTTTTTGTTTGCGAGACTTAATTTTATTTTTGAAAACAAAATATGTAATATGTAAAATGTACTAACACTGTCTATTTTCATTTCAACGTGCCTCATTACATGCAAAACTAACAGTTAAAATCACTAGAAATTCTCCCATTCGTACATAGGACAACTTTTTCAACTAGTTTTGTCATCAGACTATATAGAGGTAACTTGTACAATGCGTAATGCACACCCGGCGTCGTTGTTAAAGCTACGGTACTGTGGGGCTCACAATCCCACTAAAATCCAGTCGTCCTTTTTGGCCCTTGTCGGGGGGTGGCCGCAGTACTGTCTTCTCGAGATTACTTCACCTGACCACTCTTCTCGCTCTTTCGGCTGCTCGACTTTGTGCGACGGATATGTTCGCCGCGGAGACAGTTTTTGTTTATCTTCTCATAATAATCCAGGACCCATGAGACTTGAGGATCGCCTCTACAAGAGCTATGCATGTCAGGAGGTAGGATAGAGCTGAGTAAAGGAGAGCGGCAGATACGCCTCTTTCACGTCTTGGAAGCAATACCAAAGTCGTACCGAGCCTGGGGGGTGGGGAGGCATTCGCGTTTAGTGGGGATGTGGGTCTTACACTAGTCACGCAGACTGCTAGTGGCGCATGTGCATCATTCATTCCCGAAACCTCCCAGATCAAAAGAAAAAAGGTATTGCTGAAAGCAGCTACCATGACATCTTAGGAGTTGCGCAAGTGGGTAGGTAAACGAGCTGTGTTTGAGTCCACCATTTTATTGAAATCAGGGAATATTGATTTTGCCCAATATCCAGGATGGCCCGGCTGAATGTCTTTTATTACTGACTCCATATGCTCAGAATGTCTGTTCTGCTGATTAGTGTTCTCTCCGTCCGGCCTTTTGATTAAGGAGTTTCTTTTTGCCAGTTCATTAACTCTGAGACCCCAGGGATCTTATCTGGAGAGGGCATGTGTGTGGCTACTGTGGAAGCCGTGCGACTTTGCTCGTGCTTTGTGGAGCGCCATAGGTCTTTGTTCGAAGCTTAGCTAAAACTTTGGCTAATTTTTTGCGTAGCGTAGCGCACATGAAGTGAGAGCCTTACCAAGGTTCACTCCCAGATATTTAACCTGGCTGTTACTAAATTACTTTCAAGATGTAAGTTTAGATTCCGTGGAAGATGTACTTGACCAATTAGAAGTTCTTCAAGAAGAACACATAAAACTGAAGCAATTCGTCTACCTGGTCAAAAGCATGTGATGCCAGTCAGATATCCACCGAGGCTCCGTTGGCTGTTCCTTCGAGCAGAGCTCCGCCACGGGCAATAAAGATCAGTACCAGATCGTCTGCGTAAGCAATTGACTAAACTTCCGGGGCATGCGGTAGTCTCAGGTACTACATCGAAGGTTATATTCCAAAGGATTAGTCCCACTACAGGTTCTTACGTTTTGCTTGTTAATTCTGCAGCTAATTGTTTGTTAACATTGTGCTTAGCTGCTTTAGATAAGCAAGAAAGCACGCTTATGAGGCGATATGCTGAGGGATCTTCATGTGGTTTACCGCGTTTTGGGATAAGGGTCAGACGTCCCGTTTTCTAATGTTTAGGATGAGGTTGAAATGAGGTGAGGATTGTACCCATCATGCGTCTAAATACGATTGGATGGTCTTTAGGACTAAGCGTACAGCCTGCGGGGGGGACAGCATCTAAGTCCGGTGCTTCTTTTGGCCGTACGGGTTCGACTGCGATTGTGATCTCTTGGAATGAGATTGGCTCGAAGGTAAGGTCTGAAGTTTGACTCGCAAGATCATTGTGGGCCCGGGTAGTACGAAGAAGTGATAAAAACCGCAGAGGCGGGTCACTTGTTGTTAAAAACATCTTTTCTGTGTCTCGTACTGCGACTACGCTGGTCTGTAGTGCTTAACAACGGTAAAACTTCGTGATCAAACGGTAAAACTTCGTTCCGATACTGGCTCTCTCTCTCTCTCGCTCGTTCAGTTGGTTTATTAAACATGTGTGTGTGTGTTATAGGTGTGAATTATAGTATAGTCAAGTGGTTATGAAGTAAACGTAATGAACGTTCAAATGTCGGTCGCCCATACAGTGCTGTATAATATATTAATATCATCCAGCACTGCAGGCATATGCTGTACATGCAGCACTATACCTACATAAAATAGTGAATTATTATGAGCGACGACTAAGATAAGTATGCACATATAAAATAGTTACATATACATGTTAAAAGTAGAAAATGACCAATTTCTGTTTACTACGGTCTCTGTGCCGCATCGACATATGTACGATGGCTAGCAGGACCATTTTGCGCGTTTGGCGCGTGTGTGGGACGGTATTGTAAACAAGGAGGTATATAGGTCTATAAAACTGTCGAGCCCGGTGGCGTGGTGGCATGCGTCTGCGCCTCGCGACTGGAAAAGACACTTAGGTGCGCGGGTTCGAACCCCACCGTTCCACATTTGTATTTATGGGGGTCCGTCTAATAAGCAATGCAAAGAGCAGTCCCATGGACGTTAAATCTTGGCTGAGAGTCAGCCCCGAAAGGATTTTTTAGGTCTATAAAATTGTGAATATCTCAGTAATGACTGGGAGATTCTTTATAGACCCACACCTTTTTGGGCTTGTCATTAAAATCTGTCGATCTACTGGGCACTCTTTCACAACCAAAAGCTACAAACTCACTGTGTTATTAATGTCGAAACACAAGCAGTCTACGCGCAATGGTACCAGATCGAATACACACACACAAAGCTTCCAACCGAGTTTTATAGTACAGGCTCCGGCGTGGGTTCTTGTGGGAAACAGCGCATTTATAGTTGGTCAAGCTACTTCTACTGGAAGGGGCGGGGCGGCTACGCGTAGCGCATTTTGTTACGATCTTGTGCTCCTTTCCTAAGGGCTTTTTGACACAGAGAGTTTCTTCTTCTGCTATACGTACTGGCCATATGTAAGGCTCTTAGTGCTTCTTTGTATTCTTTTTATAAATAGAAGAATCCTGGCCGGTGCCTTACTTTGCGGCGCGTGCATGCTCGTCGTAGGCTGTGGCAGCCCTTTCGCTTTTGGGCAATCTAACTACTCCACCAGTAGCACGGATTGGCTATTTTAGGATGTGGGCTGGAGCTGGACTCTTAACAGGCTTCCTCCAGCAGTGTAGAGATTTCCATTTTACTTTTTACTATCCTTGTTAATGCTATATTTGTAGGCGGGTATAATTAAGCTCGGGAAAGCGTTGTCGTTGAGTAGAAAAACTAAGCTGTGAGGACGCTTGATTGACGGAGAAGGTTGCGTAGAGATGATTGGGTAGGGTTTCTTGCTCCTCGTGGATCCTCTAATCGGTTATTTGAAGGCAAAGGTAAAATCTGATGTTGATCTGTATTTGCTATTATCGAAGGTGTACCCCGGGATGTTCATATATATATATATATAACTTTAGTTGGGCAACTCGTGCTGGTGATATATATAAATATACAAATTCAAGGTGACAAACGGCAGTGGATGGACGTGAGCAAACTATCAAAAATTAAAATAAAAATCTGTTCATTCAAACAAGGTTCAACCTTTTCACCAATATTCATAAAGGGGATAACAAGTCTTTAGCAGTCGCACCCAAAACTAACATCGTATAAAGGCTTAAAAAGGTGAACGTCATTTCATTGGGCCGTTTTTTCAGCCGTAGAGAGGCTTGAGGCTATCCGTTCAGCGAGAATGTGATAACTAAATAGCAGAGTGCCAGCAGAGTTTAGTAGGGGAAAAACTCTGCTTTCGAACCTGAGAGAAACAATGCTTTGGAGAGCCCTGCTAAATTCAAGAGGTCAGAAATCTCTAGTGCTTCTTAAGAAACAGACACCAGCCGTTGTAGTCGTATATGCGATCTAACTAGGGAGTTAGTTTGTAAGGGACTAAGAGTTAATTTGTTGAGTGCTTGCAGATTTCCAGAGCAGCCAGATACGTCTGCACCAAGTGGGAGATAGATACGCCTAGGAACCGGAGGAAAGGGTCCTAATGGAATGAGTTTCTAAGGGAGCACACAAGTGAAAGCCGGTTAGCAACCACCTTTAGTTTAGTTTTCCTACGTAGAATGACAGGCGATAAACCCACAAGACACAGATATATTCCTGTTACTTCTTAGATGGTCTTGTCGGAAAGTTTGCATCTCAGTAGTAGATTTTGAAGAAGTTGCATACCCACGGTATTCGCGTGGGTATGCGACCGTGGGACCGAATAACGGTTTGAATTTCAACGATCTTGCATTTAGAAAGTAAGAGTTTAGTTAACTGACTTTAGTTAACCACCTTCTTATATAATATATAATAATCTTAAGCATGAAGAGCCTTACAAATTGAGACTTACAAAAATCGTCTCGTAAACTAAACTTCGTGTAGAATTATATCTCAGTTCTCTCTTTTAGCTTACGGAAGTGACTAGAAGACTATTCGCTCGTTTTTTTTCGCTACGTCACTAGCCGACCAGTGTACAGAATTGTTTTGAGAATAGTTTTAATGATGAGGCTGTGCCCAACCTTTTTAGGCCCAGTCTTATCACCCATGTTCACAGGGTCTCGAAAACGATGCCATGTAAAAAAAGAAGAAGAGAAAGCTTTAGTTATATATATATATATATATATATATATACTAGAAGACTATTCGCTCGTTTTTTTTCGCTACGTCACTAGCCGACCAGTGTACAGAATTGTTTTGAGAATAGTTTTAATGATGAGGCTGTGCCCAACCTTTTTAGGCCCAGTCTTATCACCCATGTTCACAGGGTCTCGAAAACGATGCCATGTAAAAAAAAGAAGAAGAGAAAGCTTTAGTTATATATATATATATATATATATATATATATATACTAGAAGACTATTCGCTCGTTTTTTTTCGCTACGTCACTAGCCGACCAGTGTACAGAATTGTTTTGAGAATAGTTTTAATGATGAGGCTGTGCCCAACCTTTTTAGGCCCAGTCTTATCACCCATGTTCACAGGGTCTCGAAAACGATGCCATGTAAAAAAAAGAAGAAGAGAAAGCTTTAGTTATATATATATATATATATATATATATATATATGTATATATATATATATATATATATATCTTGAGATTGGTATAGAAAACATATTTATTAATGATGCCAATGGAGCGACAATTGTCTCCCGAGAACGTGTGCGCCGTGGATGTTACTCAATCTCGTAAAGAGCGGGCTGAGACCACATTAGCAGTGTGCCCCGGACGGACGCAGCATTCCCGCGTTGAACGTCGAGATCGAGACGTTGTCTCAAGAAACCTGCAGATCGCTTATCACCAGTTGCAAGGTTTAACTGCTCACCGACTCTGTGGAGAACTTTGCGGGTGATGTTGCCTGGGCCGCCCAGGGTTTCAAATGCTAGCGGCTGAAACTCATGTGGGTACCCGATGGAAGCGTATTTGGCAAGCTTCCTTGTCTCGGCTAGACTGCCAGCGTAGCCTGCCGAGACCGCCCCGCCACCGACCATTGAAGGTGCTAATGAGTCGGTGACTGTGGCGTCCCAAACAAGCATCCTTCCCCTACTGAAAGGGGTAAGGGTCATCCCATCTGGGCGCTTACCATCTACGGCGGAGAGACCTTGGGGCTCTAGAATGCAGGGGTATCCGCATGATCGAAGCGCTCGGCTGAAGGTGTCATTAATACCGGCATGTCTGGCCCGCCGTCCGGCGCTTATGATGCACGATAAACCGTGATGCGCTAATTTGTCTACAGGTTGACCGCATCTGCATTGATGAGGAGTGACGAGGTCACAGCCAAGACGAAGACCTGTCGCAATTCTTGTTGTTTCATTGTCCAGGAGAGTCCCCAGTGGGGCGCTGGGAACTGCATGCAACCAAGCTCCGGATCCCTTGGCTGCGACCGCTTGGAGGCGAGCCTTCGTGGAGTCGTCGGCAGCACCTGCGAGTAAGCTGGAATACGCTTCGTCATATAAGAACGCGCTCCAGTCCCGCTGGCTCAAAGGGTTATCCGGAACGCCCCTGCACATTGTCTTTAGTTCTTCATGTAGCGTCCCTTGAGTTCGTTGTACTGAACAATACCGGCCTCGTCTAATAGTGCGGTGGCGTTGCTCTCTGACCGGAAGAGGGAAGAGACTATCGCTGGCCCAGCCGAGACGAGCGGATCCGGGATCCCCAGGCCCCCCTTCGAGATTGGTAGTTGAGCCTGCTTTCGAGCGGAGGGTGCCAGCGATAGATTGAGAAGAGACTCGAGGCTGTCCACAGTCAACTCGTTCAATGCACGCAGATCATCTACTTGTTCTGTTAGGTTCGCTCCGCGGAGAAGATGGGTGACCCTGGTCTTTATATATATATATATATATATATATGTATATATATATATATATATATGTATATATATATATATATATATATATATATGATATCTATATATATAATATATATCATCTCTCTCTCTCTTCTCTATCTCTCTCTATCTCTCTCTCTCTCTCTCTCTCTCTCTCTACCCGCTCTCTCTCTCTCTCTCTCTCTCTCTCTCTCTCTCTCTCCTCTCTCTCTCTCTCTCTCTCCCTCCGCTTTCTCTTCTTCTTTTTTTTACATGGCATCGTTTTTCGAGACCCTGTGAACATGGGTGATAAGACTGGGCCTAAAAAGGTTGGGCACAGCCTCATCTTAAAACTATTCTCAAACATTCTGTACACTGGTCGGCTAGTGACGTAGCGAAAAAAACGAGCGAATAGTCTTCTAGTATATATATATATATATATATATATATATATAGATATATATATAACTAAAGCTTTCTCTTCTTCTTTTTTTACATGGCATCGTTTTCGAGACCCTGTGAACATGGGTGATAAGACTGGGCCTAAAAAGGTTGGGCACAGCCTCATCATTAAAACTATTCTCAAAACAATTCTGTACACTGGTCGGCTAGTGACGTAGCGAAAAAAAAACGAGCGAATAGTCTTCTAGTCACTTCCGTAAGCTAAAAGAGAGAACTGAGATATAATTCTACACGAAGTTTAGTTTACGAGACGATTTTTGTAAGTCTCAATTTGTAAGGCTCTTCATGCTTAAGATTATTCCGGGGCTGATGTATGGCCTTGACAGGGTGTGGAACCACCTCACACTGGCGAATTTTAACCAGCTTGAAAGGTGTTTCTCATTATATATGAAGCGAGTGCTTTGCTTGTCTATTCGAGCAAGGAGCCGCTTTGTGTATCTCATGTCAGGTTGTCCACCGGCTACTGAAAAAATCCGACTAAGGCTGAAGATGCCGCGTACAGTAGCATACGAATGTTTCATTTCTGAATGGGAAGCTAAAGTCGAACAGGCCAGACGGAAGGTCGGTGGTTTATGCGTTTTCAATGCCGTGCACCTTTGGTCTGGTCCTGCATGTGACAATCGCCTCGTATACACCAGGTACATAGTGCATGGTTATCACTACCTGGTATGTTCAAACGCAACCTTTCACGAGGAGTACGAGTTGTGCACCTGCCGGTTCTGCCTGCAGAGGTGTGCCAAGTACCATGCAGTGGAATGCACAGCGCTGAACAAAACATCGTTGCACTACATCTCTCGCCGAAAGCGTGAAGAAGATAGAGTATTATGAAAAAAACATATTAAACTGTATATTATACTCAATCTAAGTGAAATAAATATAATTGAATTTATAATTTGTAAGCCTCAATGGACTACACTGGTCAGTCAGCGAAGTGAACGTGCAAATAAATCAAAGAGTTGCCAATACATTTGGTGTACATTACGTTTACATTTGAAGCGTCCACACAGAACTAGCCTAGTTAACACCATCTAGATAATTCGCAATGAGAACTGCATCCATTATTTTAGTATTGAACCGAGCGTTTCACAGCATTACATCACTAGCAAGAATATCGCAAATACAGTATTAAAGCGTACGGCATGGGATAATAAAACATTTTTCAATTTTATGCATCATTTTAAATGCGAGTCAATAGTGAGAAGAAGATAAGTTTAGACCCAGATGTGTGGGCGAGTAGTATCGCATGAGTAAGGGAGCGCATTAGCTAAGATAGTCAATTTGCCGAACAGCAGGCCCCAAATATCGATGCTATAGAGTCGGTGAGCCTAATTCGAGATCAATTTTCGGGAGGAAGAAGTCTCCGACACATACCACAAAGCAGTTTATTTCGACAGCAGGCGTTTGTAATAATATCAAGATCGTCGATGCGTTTCACCCCTCGAGTCCGTCCTCCGAAGCAGATTCATAACAGCAGACACGACGAAAGCAATTTTGTTAAAAAAAATTATTTACCCGGTAAGTAAAGTCAGCGTCTACAAAAATCTAACGATTTTGTGACGAAAAAAACAGATGCACCGTCACGCGATTTCAGCATGACGTATGCTCTTATTAAACCATATCTCACAAATGACAATGACGTCAGTGTCATAACAAACAATAACTTTCTAAAACATCTATTGCATTTGATTTAGCAGCTGATCTAGAATTGAAGTAGGGACATTTAACTGATCGTCGATATCTTTCCCCGACGGCTTTGTATCAGCTGACGTAGAAAAGAGCTGAGCTACAACAGCACCTCAACCGCGATTAATTCATTCCTGGAGCGTTGCGACTAAAGTGCGGCCTTACCACGGTGCCGACCAAAATGTTGGGTTAAGTACATAGCGTTCAACGTCCTCAGTGTCAACGAGACAACACGTAACGGGGAATATAAGCTGTGAGTATCGTTAGGTTGCCACACTGCAAGGGATTATACGTCTATATTTAACAATATGGTACATCTTAGTGGCGGTAACGAAAAGTGCGATATAAGACACAGACACTTCTTTATCACTCGTGCCGCTGCCAGCTGTGCCAACAATTGCTTCTTGTCGCCTATTGGCGCTTTTTAAACGCTTAGCCGAGCGAGATCTTCCCCTCCCATACATGCTGGCGAACGAGACGTTGTTGGAGACAGGACGTGGTGGAACAGTTGCAGGACTAAAACGACAGCAAAGCGGATTTCGACTGGTAGCTTTGCCGTGCCATGTTAGGGGACGCGCCAACTTCGAACGAGCGGTCTGTTGGTAATCATGACGGTACTGGATTTCAATTGTTTAATCTCTTATCACAAGCTAACCGCGAACCAAATTGGCTTTAATGGAGGTTCTCCCACAAGACAGTTAGTTCTTTCTTGTTGTTGGAAAAGAACAATGTTGGTTGAAACTTCACATGCCCGCCACGCCACATTCGTGCGAGCGGAACCAAATTCCAGTCCGGGCCATTTCAGCAAAGCACACATGCCACGGAGTTCATCGTGCATCAAAAATGATAGCCTTACACGAAGACAGTAGACGGTAAACACGGTGCACGCATGAGATCAGTTACAAAACCAGGGTCCAGCACAAACGGCCTATTAACTTAACAGGAGTGAGAAGCATTTGAACTAAATTACCATCCCACAACAGAAGCACCGAAGTAAACCGCAGCACATACAAAAACCTAGAGACAGCGGATACAGAAATAAAGCTATTATCAAGAAAATGAACAGCTGATAAAGTGATACCAAGCTAATTAATTACTGATAATAGTTATATTATGCAATGTATGTCAACACTCATGCCCGATAGATAATACTAAGATTTTTTTTTTTTTTGGGCAGTCGGAATAGCTACAAGATCACTTACATCTTCCGTCCAAAAGATAGGCAACAATATTTTGGGTAATCGCTCCGCGTCTAAAGATTGTAGTTTCATGCTGAATTGAGCTCGCAGCCTCATGTCAACTGTCAAACCCGATCTCTGGAATAAAAAATAGAGAGATGAACAAAGCAAACGTCTGGTTAAGTCAATATGTTAAAGATAAACAAACATCTCTGACACTGGGCTAATAATGTCTCCAATATAAAAAAAAATATAGCATCTACTGCCTCCACTCTGCTTTCGCCGAAATCATGATGTAGCTAACCACTTTCCTAGTTGGGCGGCCCCACACACAGAGACCGCGTACCTCACTTTTTAAAGAAACTCTCATAACAGCGTGTGTCCATTCGTTTTATTGGCTTTTGACTCTAATCAGAACCAGATATTTCTCGAGAAATATCTCACATCTCCTACTAGTAAGTTCTGTTACAGCGTTTTATTTAGGGCCAAGAACTCGAAAACGTCCGGTACGCCCGGCTAACGCCGACTGCTAATGTCCGTTAGCCTGCCTTAGCGCTCCCCGATGTTTTGCGACCCGCAGTGGCATGTGCACCTAAATAGACGCTGCGCATGATTGGGCAACCGAAGTTGGGGTCTTCGGTTATCCCTGACACTACTCCACTCTTTAGCATAAGCTTTGGCCGCGCGACGTTTTTTAAACGTTCCGTTAACTCGGCTCTTATCGGACGCAAAGGTCAGATGTTTGCAATCTAGTCACGCCTTGTAGGGCCGTGTTCCAGAAATCGGGTCCCAGGATGAAACCCCATGAGACCAGAGCAGCAACCCTGTACTCTTGCTTCTCTGCATGAGACGTTAGTTATCCAATTTTGGATGAGATCATTGGGCACAAACACGAGGATATTCCCTATAGGCTTGCCTGATCAACACGCAGAACGCTATCTATAAAAAATCCCTATAAACAAGTGGAGTTAATCTGCTATAAAACAGAAGCTGGATCTTAGCTCTAGCTTTTTATAGTTAGCGTCCACAATTAATTATTGCAAACAACCGTGGGATAATTTTTTGCGGAGTGGCATATTAGGTTTAAAGTTATATAGCGCTTATGGAAGGTGTGTATCTAGAAGCCAAACCACTGCAGGCACAAATAAGTTATATGTCGCAGAATACAAGTATGTCAAACACTCCTATAAAAGTTTTCAAGTCTTGTGTGGGGGACCTTATGATTTTTCGGTTGCTCCATAAACGTGACACGCCGTACCAAGCAATCCGATTTAAATTGAACAGATAATAATAATTCAGATAATGTTTCGTAGTATTTATTCATGCAAGAGTGTGAGATGTAATTCAGTACATGCTAGAATTTGTTAGATGGACTTCCATACTCCCTACTAACAGGTGTGGTACAACTGGGCAAAATACGTATGAAAGCTAAATAGATGGATCACTTAATTATACAAGGACGGTGTTTTTACGCGAGTATAGCTCGTTTAAGTAACACGTAGCCGATAAGTACGCTCTGCAACACTGGGCTCAGGAAAACACTATTTGTTGCAAGCTTCCCTGGTATTTCTTCATCGACAACCCCGTTACGTTTAGGTTGGAGTTGCATCTGAATACGTCCTTCTCTTATGCATATATCGTATCTGTAAATGTACCTGAGGGTTTACCAACTGAGACTAAGCGCTTGAAGTTTATAAAGAACATTCCACTAGAAAATGTTGGATTCCTCCAAATAATTCACGGGGTAGGTGATTTTGTAGGCAACCAACTTCGAATCTTTGATCTCAAATCTCTTCCTTTTCGTGATATCAAATAATGATACCTGTAACCTTGTCTATAATAAAATGTACATATAAATCCAACACGGATAACATAAAATTATATAAAAATGATGTGACAGATTATGCTTAGACTATACACAACTACTATACATGTATGCATACTGAGGTAGCTAATTAAATGCAAGTGTCAAGCACTATTTAATTAACTAAGTACGAGCATACTTAGATAATTAACAAATACTGGCAAATTAATATAATAAAACCTACAGCATGAACTTCAATGTAAAAGTTGTGCTTCTTGGGGTCAGGATTAAGACCACTGACGTTAGTTCGCAACGACGGATCCCCGTTAAGAAAGTGAGGTAGGCTAAGCACAACTGGAGTCATGAAATCTTGATTGACGCCGAAAAGCGTGTTACACCGGCTCGCATCCCACGTCCCAGTTATATGTGTCGGTTGCGGGTTGAGGCATCTGTAAAAAACAAAGGAAACCACATTACATATTAATATGCTAATATGCTGTCTTTACTAAAACATACGAGTATGCGCTATAATCCAAATGCGTTAGACGTTCATAAAATGTTGGTAGTACTCTACCGTCTTGAGGTTTTGAATGGATCTAAGAACTGAATCCAATCAATAAAACAAATATCCTCGAGATAAGAGGGTTTATGAAAAACTAAGCTTTTTGTCACATTTTTAAAGAAGTATGACAGATCTAGCCGAAATTCTACTGCAATTTGATCGCAAAGCAATCGGTTTTGGTGGTAGAGAAATATTATTTAAGCCCTTATTAGTAAAGCTAGGTGGTTATTTTGTAATGCAGCAACTTCAATGTGATATATTTAGAAAAGATGCGAGGCGCCCATATCTATGACTTATTTAGAATCCCCAGCGGTTTACTAAACAAGATATGGCTTTCTGAGAAATACCTAAATCATTTATTCGTATTTGTTTATGTTTTTTTTTTATAGAAACGCAAATGGTGTTTGTCCGTGACGGGCTGATTTGCTAACATGTTGGCCGCATTGATATGGAAAACAAGGTCACAGCCGAGACGAAGACCTGCCCCGATTCGGATCGTTTCTTTGTCCGGGAGGGTGCTCAGTGGGCACCCTCCCGCGTAGCAACCAGCGCTCCTTTCGGCCGGAAAAAAACTCTTACAAACCTTACATCCCGGCAATAAGACCTAGAGGGTGTGACGGTTCAGCGCCTGTGCACTATCTCCTAAAAGATAAATCTCACATTCGTGGGGATTCAGCCCTAGCCCCAATATCTCACGGAAATGAAGCACCCGCCATTGTCACACTTAACTTCAAGTGTGTTCTTGAAGTCAAGCTTCAGGAGGACACCAGGAAGCGTGTGCAAATCGACCAAAAGTTCTTCCCCTGACGTGGTCCAGGAAATCTCTTCCCTCAGGTGTTAGTCTGCTTGCTTACGCTGATAACCGTGTCCTAACCATCAACGCTTGGACTCCAGATAGGCTGCAGCGCGTAGAATCAGGAAGACCCTCAGCTCCACGTGCGTCCACTGTAAGAATCGACTCGGAAAATACCCCGGAACACACAACGCTGAGGTGTGTCCAGCATAAGTGGAAAGCGCGCACACCTACTCTAGCTTCTAAGAATCATGACAAACTTTAACCAACGTGACATAATCAAGGACATGATGAAATCAACACCTCACTCGAATAGCAGGAAGCTTCCTTGCTGCGATATATGTGTGTACTACCGCACGTTTAGTTAGTCTTCTATAAAACAAGCAATTTTATATACTACGCTATTATTAAGCTCTTATTTGTGTGCATATGCGAACGCTATTTTGTCGCAAAAACATTCTTCCTCAGAGACCCCAGTATTGGTTTGAATGAAGAGTTGTCACGTGCTGCAATGGTGCTGTAAAAATCTACCTCGTTATGGTGTGGCCTAATACTCTGCGGATTTGCAGCCGTATTGAGCCAACCAACGCAACTAGGGAACATGCGTGGCGAAGTCCCTAGATAATCTATAGTTTTGCCAGCCTCACAATTCCTTAGTAATATCACTAGACAATGGAATGCTTTCATGCTTTTTCAGTGTACAAAAAACGTACTCATCAATTTCGCGGATCCCGGTTTCATTGAAGAGATCGCTACCCTCCGGCGAAGCGAGCAATTCGTTCGCCGTTGATAACGTACTGCTTTTCAAAATACAAAGGCCACGGCTTGCAAAACTGATCTATATGCATAAACTTTATACTCCTCGGCGGTTCTTCAAAAGCCGGATAAAGCTCACCATCTGCAAAAGAGATACCGCCAAGTACTTATTACACCCTTGGAAATTATTTAAATCCGAGTACGGAAAACAGTACTTAAGCGCATATATAAGCATTTACTAAAATGTACAGCACTCCATAATATATTAGATAATAACTTAGGAACTTACTTCAGCCTAAGCAACGCAGCTTATGGCTAGAGTATGTTAACAACTGTGAATAGATTGAAAGACCCATTGCCGCTCGGATGCGCACGTCGACCTGCATTGAAGACGCTCCACAGTCCCTAATCGGTGAAGGAAAACTCATCTATAGGAAATACTGAAGCTGGTCAAAACATGTAACTGGAATCGTCCTGGCAGCCAGAGCGCTCTAGGAGAGTTGCAACGGTCTACTTTGCAGAGAGTTCACTGTGGTTACAAAGTCCGGTTTCTGTCGGAGAAGGGCTGCTGCTGAAGGGTCGCTCAGAATCTGCCCAGGATTCTCCCGTAGTAATAGGAAGCCTGCGAACGCCAGAGCTGTCGTTTGCTAGCGTCTGTCTTAGAGTGCTCGGAGATATACGCGACACCAGCAGAGGGCTGATCCATTTCTGCATACCGCCCGCGACAGACGAGTCCTTCGCGTGACTCCTTCGGGTCTCCCGCGCGCACCGCACGATAAGCACAGAGGCGGTGTTTGTTCTGCCTCACCAGCTCGCCTGCGATCTCGTGGCACATAAAGGAAGCAAGCGTAGGACGGATTTTACTCAAGCCTAAGAGACAGCGCTTGACGCGTGGGCTCACGAGTAAGCCATGCCCGCTCAGGAAAGACGCGGCTGGGAAAGACTCGCCGCGCTCTTGTTTGCGCTTGTTTTGCGTATGTTTTGGTCTGCGAGCTGTGGCCAGGACGAGATCTATAAGAGCTGGTGAGCACAAGGGTTCTTCCCACAATCCAACAATAGTGCCACACACTTCCGAACTCTGGGGTGAGAAGGATTAAGGTTTTTAGTGGGTGCAAGTTCCACACCAGGCGGTGCTGTTTGTCAGTACCAATAGTTGGTGCATTAGCGTTTTGAAACCTCCCATAAAAGAAACAAAGGTTACGACGAGCTACCAGAGCCGCAAATGTTGGCAACATACAAGCCGCTGCTAAGCTGCGGAAGCTAATAAGAGTAAGCGCAGTTGTGGGCAAAACCGTTGAAAGTTTGCGACAACAGGGGAAATGCAGACCAATCGCGTGGCACTCGCTGCACGGAGCCTAGCAGTGCTGTTTGAGGGAAACTAAGGGTAACTAATATGGTTTCAGTCCTCACGGGCCATCATTGATTTAATCTGTCATTGTCGCGAGCATCCTTCGCGGCGACACGCCCCATGATTAGGGGACTGCCGGCTGTAAGCCATCCATGTATCAAGACTGACTTCTAAGAGCCGGAGGAAATTGCAGAATGCAAACGAGCCACGCCAAGTGATTATTTATTCTTCATTTACAATACGTTTGCACACTCGGCAGTGCTCGCCTAAACATATATTATATCTCCTATAAATATATATATATATATATATATATATATATATATATATATATATATATATATGTATATATATATATATATATATATATATATATATATATATCCTTAGTATATTGATATATATATATATATATATATATATATATATCCTTAGTATATTGATATACAACGTGGAAGACACGTGACAGCCAGAATGCGCGCCTACTAGGCGCATTGGCTTAACTAGTCTATTGTTATGGAAGTAACAACCTAATGTATTATAAAAAAATAAACGGAAATATAAAGTGCGTCACAGAAAACTAGCAACTCGTTTTTTCGTAATAATTTCGACTTGATTTATTTGAAGGACTTGAAATTATAAGTGCATGATGTACGTGACGAGCTTCGAGTATGGTGTTTATTTCGTTGCAATCTCACAATCGGTTCATACAAAATAAGAGTGAAAAAACAGTATTGCGAAATATTAGCAACAAAAAATGCTAACAACGTAGCTCCTGTTCGTAACAAATGTTCGATACTACAGCTGATATACGATCCCGGGGATCAAATGTCAGGAATATTGTCTAGTCAAATCAATCGTTCTATAGCTGCAAAATATTCTACAGCTCAGCTGTTGTTCCAAACTAGCGACGCTATGCTTAAATCATGTGTCGTCGTTCAAAGGATCTCTCGGATAACAAAATAACAAGAATTGAGGCATATGCTGAGGTAAGTCATACAGTATCTTCTATAGCAACCAGATTAGGACGGCATAAGAGTACCATCAGCAAGTGTTTACACCCTGGAGTGAACCAAAGATGCATTTCTAACAGTGGGCGTAAGCCGGTCTTTACTATTCGAGATCGACGTAAGAAACAGTTGGCTACACATGAAATGTCTTCTTCCAGGATCAAGACCACTTTGGGGGTGCCAGTGCACCGATCCACAGTGTACCGAGTGTTAAATTCTGACAAAAACGTGCGATACGCGATAAGGAAGCTAATACTGCGACTGCAACCAACACATTTTTGCACGGCGTGAATTTCGCATAGATACTAAACTTGGGATCACGAGTGGAAAAACATAGACTTCTCGGATGAAACGAAACAATCTTGATGGCCCTGACGGCTGTCAGTACTATTGGCGTGACTTACGGAAGAAACCTAAATAGTTCTCGAAACGTGTAGCCGGTGGTAGCTCTGAAATATTGAGCCGCGTTTGGATAATGGGAAGTGTGATCTAGTCGCAATTGTGGGCCAAAGCAATTCCGACAAGTACCAGCGTATTGTCGGTTCCCAGCTAGAAGCCCATTTCAGAAGAATTGGGGGGCCTGACGCAGTTTTTCAACAAAACAACGCCACGTTAGATTTGATACTTCAATAGAATACGTAGTATCAAAAATGTCATACAGCCCTGCTAAGAATCGAAATTAACACCATACCCGTAGTTCGTCATGTACATCATGCCCTTAAAGTTTCAAATAAATTAGGCCGAAGTTACCAAAAACATGAGTTGCTAATTTATGGCAACGCATTTTATATACAGGGTCATTTATATCCTTTTGTACGTATTTCGAGGTTTGGTAGAACTCGGCAAAAACATAATGTTTCTCAATAAAAGGAGGACGCACGAACGTCTTGTTTAGGAGAAAGAGTTAAGTTTATAAAAGTAGTTATTCTGTCTTTTCTTCTCCAACAGTTGTGCGAAATCAACGTTTGCGGAAGAACCAGTTAACGCATGAAGAAACCGATTATACTGGAGCGTTCGGAAAATTCTGCACAACTGAATACTTCACTAGCTTGCGTATCGAAAAGCGAATAACCAGATTAAGGAAAGTCATAAAAAGTAGATGGGTTAGCTTACTTGACAACTATGTAACGCAGCGTCATCACATTGATACAAAAATGAAATTCAATTTGCTAGTGCGTGAGAATGGTTTTTACACCTGCATTTTGGTCGTAATGAAAGTGACGATTTTTCAAGGAAAAGCGTTAACGTAACATACCGATTTTTTATGACTTTCCTTAATCTGGTTATTCGCTTTTCCTTACGCAAACTA
This sequence comes from Dermanyssus gallinae, assembly GCA_003439945.1. Taxonomy (NCBI): domain Eukaryota; kingdom Metazoa; phylum Arthropoda; class Arachnida; order Mesostigmata; family Dermanyssidae; genus Dermanyssus; species Dermanyssus gallinae. Next base: position 5,715 of record QVRM01000259.1, on the reverse strand, counting down.
GTGAAGTGTTCTCCATGGCGCAGCATCTCGAAAAAAATACATAACGATATTAATGATCCTGTATATTATATATATACTCTAGTGCCCTAGTCGTCAGCTAGTATATCGGCAACAGAGCGGTCACCGTGATGCAAGGCATACAGTCAGCCGAGCCCGCTGGTGTGGTGCCTTCAGCTGCGCCTCGCGACCGGAGGAACCACACAAAAGTACACCCCCCACCGTTGCACATTTGTGTTTATGAAGGTACGTCTATGAAGCAATGCAAAAAGCAGTCTTGTGGACGGTAAATCTTGGCTGAGGGTCAGCCTAAAAGGTATAAAGTCAAGTTGTCCGTACTCTACAGTAAGTCGTTAACGGACACCATTATCATATATAGTGTTGTATAGTACAAGGAATCAAGATCTCATATGTACTTATGATAAGTGTGCGTACTCATGGCGGGAAAACAGCGCCATAAAATAAGAGAGCAGATTTGCATGCGTACACTATGGCTATTGCTAGATGATTTTAATCAAAACTGTTTCAAGTGTGCTCCGTTGCTGTTTGTAAATCACTTACTTGTTCCCTCTAGTTTATTGCATCCAGCATTGTACCATCGGACTGTACTGAAAATTAAATTATTTTAACATGTTAATTATATTCAAATATAGCTATTTTCTAAACCATGCAAGATAAATGTGTGTGATACACTACCTTCCGATATCTTAAGCTGACTGATAAATCGGAACCAACATGATACCAACAGTAGTTAAATAGTAAATATCTGATTAGTGTAACACATGCATTCTGTCAACAGCAATAAAAATACAATTCGGTAAAAACAGTTACAACTAATTTTTGACATTTTGGAAAAAACGCAGATTTTAAAATACTCAACTAATCCCTTTCGATTTTGTAAATTTGGTTGACTCTTGCAGTATCGGTATACACCTGATGAGTTCCCCACTCGACACCGTTCCGTCCCGAAAGGTATGCATACTCTCCGAAGTCCGAAAAACCGAATCGCCTATATGCGATATCATTTAGGGCCAAATATGCGTCGTAAAAACTGTACCCATTCCACAGAAAGAAAACCGTATTAATTATCATTATCATCATCATTATCATCATCATTATCGTCATTATTATCGTCATTATTATCATCATTATTATCATCATCATCATTATCATCATCATTATCATCATTATTATCATCATTATTATCATCATTATTATCATCATTACTATCATCATCATTATTAACAGCATCATCATCATCATCATCATCATCATCATATTATTATTATTTATTATTATTATTATTATTATTATTATTATTATTATTATTATTATTATTATTATTATTATTATATTATTATTTCATTTCATTAATATGTGTTAGGACAATACAATTGTGAGGTGTGAATGTCTATCCTCGTTATTTCATGGTTACCATCTATCTGTTCTCAGCCCATCGCACCTAATATCGACGCGGCATTTCCTCTGCACACTGCCAGTGAAAGCAGCTGCCTCAGAAATTCGTCTTCGCGTATATCCCCGGTGTTTGCTCGTATTCGATTACCTAAGTCTTTTATAAATTTCCTTGTACTTCTGCTGACCGGGCCCATTGTTTCCATTGCAATCGGCACGAAATTGTATCTAGGCTCTAACTCTTTGTATTTACGCCACTTTTCTTTTTCTGCGTGTTCGGCAACCCATCCCGCCTCCGTCGCGGCTGTGGCATAAATAAGACGGTGCGGCCGTGCAGGATACTGTTGCATTCCAAACCAGACATTTGCCTTTTTTCCACGACGGAATGGTCACACCGTCGGGCCTTTTATCGTCATGAAGTCCAAGTCTGGGTTCCAGCATGCTAGGTATTCCTGCTCTCCGGAGAGCTCTGAATTATTGCGTTTATTTCGGTGTGCCTAGGGGCCCGGCCTTGGCTCTTGATGCAGCTCAAGGGGTGGAGGCCATCCTTCTCCACTGGTTTTCCGCAGGCCTTACAAATGTGTGGTTCGCATATCGGCCCGCCGATTCTTAGGGCCGACACCATGCAGAATGAGATGTTGTCCAGCATAGTGCCGAGCTGCGGTGACGGGAGAGCTCTGAGAAATCCGCCACTGAAGGTGTCTCGTGCGGCCAAGAAGACCGCTTTCTCTGTGGGAGACTCAAGGCTTTCGATGATCTCACGAGCTATGACTTTGCATCTGTAGTTGTCGAGCACTCTCTGCGTTGTATGTTTTTCCCAAGGGCCTGGATCCAATCTCAATTTGACCAGTGACTCTGCCGTCTGCTTAGCTATGTACAGCCGGTGGTGAGCACTCGGGTCAACTAGCGTCTCCGCCAGCTGGCCAAATTCCAATAATGACGCTGCGTAACATATGGGAGCCAATTCTGTTGCTGATCGAATACCCAGTCCACCTTCTCTTATGGGGAGATTTTCTCTTCGCCACGTACTGTCCGTGAAGTCAATGTTGAGAACTTCGCTCAATATGTCCCTCGTAGAGTCGTCGTACGATTGTAGGGCGTCGGGACATTGGCTTGTCGGTGAAGTGCGTAGTGTGTAGTTGAATTTAGGGGAACCTAGACTATATCTCCAAAGGCATAGTGCCGCTTGTGAGTGCATAGTCAACAGACGAGGTCGTGTCTGTAGCAACGCACGGCGTTTATCTCTTAAGGTCTTGAAAATACTTTGTGGACTAAGTGGAGCCCCAAGAACCTCTAATTCGACCGGGTTAACTCGCCTGCAGCCTGGTAAACGGCAACAATTGTTTGTATGCCTCGTCTTGTTCTTTAGTGTCCGCCCCAACCGTTATTACTTCGCATTTGAAAATATTGAGAACTGTCCCCCCTTCATTCGCAAATTGCAAACACCTTGAGTATGTCAGCGGCCACCACTTCTGCCGGTCCTCCTAATGTACCATCATCCAGGTACCAGATGTTTAGCGGACTTCTCATTTGTGACACTAAACTGGAGATTCCTAGGCTAAACAAGGCAGGGCCCAGTGGATCTCCTTGTTGCACTCTATTTATTATTATTATTATTATTATTATTATTATTATTATTATGTTATTATTATTATTATTATTATTATTATTATTATTATTATTCTTTACATAATACAATTGTGAGGTATGAACGTTTAAATCATGTTTATCCTGCTCTGTTCGCTTTCTGTCAGTTCATGGCGCCTATAATGGAAGCCACGTTCCCTCTACACATCGGCCAAGACATCATCTGTCTCAAAAACATGGCCTCGCGTCGATCGCCCGTAACGTCTTCAATTCGTTTTCCGATGTCTTGCAGGAGTTTTTCTGTACCTGTGCTGATGGGGCCGAGTGTCTCTAATATAATAAGTGCAAAGTGGTAGCTTCTAGATAGTTCTAGATACTTCCTCCGTTTTTTCAGAATCCTCACGTTCGGTTACCCATCCCGATTCGACTGCGCTGTGGCGTAAATATGATAACGCCGCCGTGCATGAAACCGTAACATCCCATAAAGGCATCTTCTGTGCGACCACAGAGGATGGTGACCCCGTCAGGTCGCCAACTCACTGCTGCCATTAAGACCTACTGGTCGGGCGTAGATGGTATCCCTGCCCTTCTAAGAGCTCTTCTCACTATGGCGTTGAGTTCAGCGTGCCTTGTAAGTATGCCGGGGCTTTTTAGACAGCTTAATGGGTGTAGACCGTCCGAGTCAACCGGTTGGCCGCATGAGAGGCACGTGAAGGGCTGGCAGACGGGGGCGCCTATCCTAAGAGCTGACACCATGCGGAAGGGGTTTGGATCCAGCATGGTGCCAAGCTGACGGGAGGGCAGCGCTTGAAGCCAGCCCCCGCTGAACGGGTGTTGAGCCGCTAGAAAAACGGCACGCTCTCTTGCTGATGTAAGGTTATTCATTATATCTCGCGCGGACTTCTTAGTTTTGTACGCGTCAAGAAGTTTTTGACTCACGTGCTCTCTCAAGGGCCAGGATCGAGTTGACTCCTGATTGTGGCGTCTGCCACCGCGTTGCCTTTTTCAGTTTAATCTTTGCTTCCTCACCAATAATTCTGCCAGGGAGCCAAATTGATTCAGGGATGCAGCATAGCACACTGCAGCAAGATCCGTAGCTCTTCTTATTCCAAGGCCTCCGTTGTCGATGGGGAGGCTAGCTCTCTCCCACATGTTTCCTTCTAAGTTAATGTTAAGTACCTTGTTTAGAATGCTTCTGGTGGTCTCGTCATAGGCTGCAAGACTCTCCATGTATTTCAGGGTCTGACATGTTCGTAGCATGTAGACAAATCTTGGTGACCAAGACTGTGTCTCCATATACACAGAGTCACCTGCGGGTGCATACTGGTCAGTCGTTGCGAATTTTTACCAGGGTCTCTCGTTTAGCATCGAGAACGCGTGGGATTCCTTCGGCCATTACGGGAGAACCTAGAACAATCTAGGTACCCTGAGTTACACAAGATATCCCAGGAAGTGCTTTCATGATTTCTTGTATAGCTTGCGCCTGATCTTGAAGGGTGCCTCCGACAGCTAAACCTCGCATTTGGCTGCATTGAGAGTCAGTCCTCCTGGTTCTTCAAAGTTCAGTATAGTTTGCAGATCTCTCGCCACGACATTTGCGGGACCTCCCAATACAGCGTCGTCTAGGTACCAGACATTGAAAAAGCTCTGTAGGCCTTGATACCAGATCCGAAATGCCGAGGCAGAACAAAGCTGGTCCCAATGGGTCTCCCTGCTGAATGCCAGTTTGTGACTCTATGGTTATATCTGCGTTCCAGCGAGGATTGAGAAATCTTTATAACTCTGCCATATCATCGGATAGAGTCGTGGGGCTTTTCTCTTTACTTCGTCGAAAATTCTGTCCCTTCTTATTGTGGTAAATGCGTTTCGGAAGTCTAGTTTAACTAGTACTTTTGTCGGTCCTTCTGCTTCCAGAAAAGCGCGTGTAGCGTGTACAGTAGCCTCCGCTCCTCCTCGAATGGCAACACCCATTTGATGGGGTGAAACCGCCGCAACAATTGCCCGTTTGTTCATGGCCATCGCAATCTTTGAAGCCGTTCTTCGTAGAGTTAGTCTGCATGCTATGGGCCTAATAATTATCTTTCTTTCGGAGGGCAGTTAAACTTGCACCGTAGAAAACGGGTTTGGCAGAACCCCATTTAGCACTCTGGCCATAAAATGCTTTGCTCGGTTAGTAAGCGCTCCGAATATGGAATCGTCTGGCTTAGCATGTCTTGAAGATGTCGAGGCCGTAGGCCGTCTAAAAAACCGCCTCCACTTGCAAGGGGACAGATCGAATGGTATCAAAGACGAGAGATCCGTTCAACTCTATCTAGGTCTTGTTGGCGGGCTGTTGCAAAGAAGATCTAACTGTTCTTGACACCCGGGTGGACTACTGGGTGTTTGCTGCGTAGTTCAGACTCGGTATGTTTATCGTGTGGTGCCAATGTATCTAAGGACAGTAGCGATCGAGCAGCGGAACGAATATCGCCCTCTGCTAATTTCATCTCTGCCTGGTGCACGCTGTGTTGGTCGTTAGTGATATGAAACCTCTTGCCGATTGTGCTGGGTGTGATCGAATCAGGGAGAGTTTGAAGTGTTCTAAAACCGAACCTATTTGTGCTACATTACTTTAATAATTTTTGCTAGTGTTTTTTTCCTGATTTTTTTGGCGAGGCAGTGTAAACATCAAGGACGGAAGCATCATAAGATTATTCCAACTTTCAGGTCGAGCTTTGT
>QVRM01000258.1:0-253119 GCA_003439945.1 Dermanyssus gallinae | reverse complement strand
CACTCATATTGAGTATGCATATAACATGGACAATTATACATATTATACAATTATACACTCAGCTCCTCGCGGCATGTTATACGAGAGAGGCAGTGCAGTGATCTCTTCGCAAGGGCCAGGCAGGCAGATGCATGAAACTTCGTACACGTCTGAGAGCACAGTCGACAGACGCACTCGGTGTACTCTTCGTGGAAGCTCGTATTCGAACAAACCAGGTGATGATAGCCATGAACTATGTATCTGGTATAGACGTGGCAATTGTCACACGCAAGGCCAGACCAGAGGTGAAAGGCCCTGAAAACATCCAGGTCTCCGACCTCTCGTCGGACTTGTTCAACTTTATTTTCCCATTCCGAGATAAAGCTCTCGAATGGTACTGTACGCGGCGTCTTCAACCTCAATCGAATGATCTCAACAACTGGTGCACAGCCTGACATTAGGTACACAAAGCGGCTCCTTGCCCGCATTGACAGGCAAAGTACGCGCTTCATGTATATTGTAAAACACCTTTCAAGCAAACCAAAGTTTGCCCGAGTGAGATGTTCCCATACTCTGTCAAGACCAAACATCAGCGCCGGAACAACCTTGAGGTAGAAAAGCGCCACTGCCGTCGGGACGGACAGTCGCCGGACATCGCCTATTTCTCCATAAAGAGAAATTAGGGCTGTGCGCGCTGTCTCGACGATGTGAGCAGTGAAGGTCGTCCCAGTATAATGAAGCCGAAGCCCCAGATACCGGAAAGAGTTAACGAATTCCAAGGATTGGCCGCCGCAACGTATAACGTCTTTAGCAGCCAATCGACCTCCTCTTCTGAATTTCATAGCCTTTGTCTTCATGGCGTTTATTTCCAGCCCTCTTGAGACAAGGAACACCTCCGCCAGAGAAGTGATGCGCTTGATGGCACCCAGGTCGTGATGAGCGACCACTATGTCATCTGCGTACATCACAACTGTGGCCTTCTGGAACTCTTGTCGAATATAATCAACAAAATCGGCAAGCAGAAGAGTGAAGGAGACGCAGCTCAATGGGTCGCCTTGCGGGGTTCCCACATTTTGCCTTACCTGCAACACTTCCTGCTCACCTTGTACCAGTAAAGTGTCCTCATCAAAGAAATTACGCTGGAAATTACGCTCAGAAGAGAGCCACCAACCCCTGCGTATCGGAATGACTTCACCAGGAGATCTCGAGGTGCTTTGTCGAAAGCCTTGACGCAGTCTATAAAGACTGCATACAAATGGCCTCCGGGCTTTGCCACAGCTCGCTCTATTTCTGACTGAAGCACATGGATTGCATCACGCGTTCCTCGACCTCTTCGAAAGCCGAATTGCTCCGGTGGAAGGGTCTGGTCGACAACGTACTCGATCCGTTTTATAACCAATTTGCAGACGATCTTCTTCAGCGTCCTTTCAGACGCTATACCGCGGTATAAGTTTGGGTCTCGTCTGTCATCACCATGCTTACCCTTAAATAAAAGAGAAAGCCTGGCGATATGCCAGGCTCCTGGCATTTGTCCCCTCTTCATGATCTCGTTGAAGAAATCACAAAGATGGTTTGCCAAAAGTGGCTCAGACTGCACCCAGTGCTCATAGTACACTTGGTCTGGCCCCGCACTCTTTCCTCTCGGAAGAGAGTGCAGAACCTGACTTACTTCTTCTACCTCAAAGGGCAGATTCATAGTATCCTGCTCCAATGTGAGCTGGTGCTCAATAATTGGAGCCAGGCGTACCGTCTCGCGGTTATATAGAAGACCGGTCAGGTGACTCGTTACCTGTTCGTCGCTAAGCAGGTGGTTCGCCCCCCTACGAGGCCGTACGACGTAGGCTGAGGGCTTGCGCTCCGCTCTTTCGAGCAGTCGGATTTCCTCCCGCCTAGCGTATTCACGCTTGTGGTCAAGGCATAGCTTTATGTAAGCTTTTCTACTATTGAAGTAGTCAAGCCTGCGTTTGGCTAGCAGCTGTGGTGGTGCCTTTACCCTCGCTTGGCGCAAAAGCTCGAGCACCCCACGGTGGGCGAGATAGCAAGCCTGAGAAAACCACTATCGTGATCTCCTCTGCCCCGGTCTCTTCCACCTGACTGCACTTCTCATGGTTCTCTCTAGCAGTTCACAACAAGTATCCACATCACAGCCCACCTCGAGGCTATCAACCTCTAATAGTGAAAGGTCAACACACCTCGTGGCAACCAGGTGTGGGTCGCTTTGCGCTTAAACCAGATATCTGGAATATTTGCGACTGCTGACACCGGTAGGTGCTTCCTTGCAGCCACATCGAGAACATCGAAGCTTTCAACTTCGCCATCGACAAGGTTGTGAAACAGTAGGTCAATGGTGCTGCTTCCGTTATGACTTATATACGTGTGGCCTTCGCGTGCATTTGCACATCTCAGACCAAAGTATTCCATCAACTGGAGCAGCACCTCTCCTTTATCGTTAGTAGCCCCACCATCAATACGGGCATTGAAGTCGCCACCGACGATGGTTGGCATAGACAGGTCGAAACCTGATATACCGGAACTCACCGTGTCAGCGACCTCTGCCGAATCAAGATGTGGGGGGAGGTAGAAGACGGCTATGTTCACCCTCATAGACGAGAGACCCACATAGAAATCGTTCTTCCTCACACAATGCGCCGGCGGTAAACGTTTATGTAGGTAGATTGATAATCCACCCACTGGTCTACCACGGCCTCCAGCAGGTAGAACTGCCAGCTGGTGGAACCCTCGCATATTATTGATATGCAGTTCCTCCCGCTGGTAGGTCTCCGTAAGGAGTGCAATGTCCACCGACGTAAGCATGTCAACTGGCGCTAGGTCTATTGCTCCTCTTAGTCCCTCACAGTTCCAAAGAAGCAGCCGCAGAGACCTGGTAGTCTCCACGTTAGCATCTCTAGATCTGTTCAGTCACTTGCGAAGAGCCGGACCGCCATTAAAGTTTATACTACCAACCAAATGTTTAGTGATCATTTATTTTATTTGCTCAAATATTAGAGGTAACAATTGTCTCCTTTTATATTTATATATATATATATATATATATATATATATAAGATTTCTGTTTATTTAGGAGCGTTGCAGCTGGTATGATTAAGAGTTTGAAAGAGTGTATAGTTCTTTCATGCCCTGTTGTGCTTTCAGTAAAAGCATCAATAATAGAGAGCTGTTGCTATCTATCATTGATGTTTTACTGAAAACTCAGTGGGGGCTAGTCATGCTCATTCACTCGTTTTAGAGATATGCATTTTTCTGTGCTTTTTTTAAAACATATTTATAGGCAACTACATAAACGTACTCGCAAGCTAACAACAACAGTGCTTGCAGAATTTAGAATCTAGAGACGACTTCATCAATGGCTGATGCGACAGGTTTCGGCCGTGGACGGGTGTACAACGGCAACAACTAGCCTTGGCAAATATTGCCATCTTAAATCTAGTTTAAAATTCCTCTGTACGGCCAGGTCAATTTATAGCCTCAACTCTAAGGTTAGGCCACGACTGGCTTTGATATTGGCTGTGATTTGATCTTGCCTTTTCCAGGAATCCTAATCCAGGCTCAGCACTGTTTTAAACGCCTCGTGGGCAGGGAGGCACACGTACGCGATACCCACGTCGGCTACATAACATGCGTCAACGTAATTGCAAGTAGCTTAGGAGCGGTGCGTCTCGCTCTGAAAGCGCTAGATTGGATTCTTTTTGTCGGATAAACGTACAAGACTCGTGATGGATGGCTCTCGTTGTCACGGGGGACATAGTAAGACGAAGCGTAATGATGCGCGCGGTAGATCGCTAGGCATCGTTGCGTATCGAAATCGCCAAAAAGGGCACGTCGCGAAGTGGCGAGGTTGCTTTTCCTGGAGAAGAGTTAGTATGTCGCTTTGGTAGCTATGCGAAGACTAAGTGCAGGTCATAATGACGATTATGACAACGAGGAGGTAACACAAATCAATATCAAAACAACGTAACAACAATTACAACCTAGTGAGTTAGTTAAGTCGCGGATGCTACTTTCTAAATTACCTGTTGCTCTCCATCGTCGTGACCGTTGTTGTCGCTATCTCATACCTATTTATGTGACAGAGCATCGAAACGTTAGCGTGGGTCAGCGGAGAGACAGCGGTATGGTTAATAGTAGATGGCCTCTTCCCCTCCCCTCACCCCTAATCCCCCCCATTCCTAACCCCTCATCCCCCCGCCATCCCTAACCCCTCATCCCCCGTTCCCCTCATCTCCCCTTCCCCTCATCTCCTCCCCCATCACTAACCCCTCATTCCACCTCCCCGCTACATCGAGTTAAATAAAAGAAGGGAACGAGTAATAAGGCAACCAGAGAGCAGGAGCATAGGCGTTGTGGCAAAACGACAAACTTCTCTCCCGAAATCATCTCGAGGGTCGGCGGTAGCGGTAGAGTAGTAGTAGGGATCCGCCCCTTGCCTTCGGCAAGGTCAGCAACGATTGCGCCGTAACGGAAACGCTTGCTGGCACGCCGCTGGATGGCCGGCCCACCGAGAGGCCGCAAAGAGATGTCGGATGACGTCCCGTTGCGGCCCTCCCCCCTGACGTCCGAGACTGAAAGAGTCCGGCGATACCCGGCGTGCGCAAGAACGCGCTCTTTCCGCTCTACCTATGGGGGGGGGTGGCACTTGTGCCTTGAGGCCGGGTCGAGTGCAGAAATCGTCGTTTTCGGTGTCGTGCAGTTAGACCAATCATTGCGAAGGTATTCGTACACTGGTTCAATTGGTCGTCATGTGGAGCTGCCGGTTTTCTTCCTCTTTATCACCATTCTGCTTCTCTCTTGCCTGCATTAGTCTTCTACATGTTCTCATGTCGATCTTGTTGTTGTTGTTGTTTTTCGACTACGGCCTCCGAAACAGCCTGAACTCTGTAGCATCGAATTATAATTGCTCGAAGTTCGATGAAATCTTGTAGTCTACCGGGCTACTACTAGAACGACTATTATTAGTACTAGAGCTGCAACAACAACAACACCATCTACTAGTCGATGGCTAGTTGGCTGGCTACGTTCTATTAGCTGCAGCTATTATCAATAAACGAAAGCGAATGGAAGTAGTTGGCGGCGCACCTAGAGGGACAGCGGAGACACTATTCGTATACCTTTGTGTTCAGGTTCCTCGATTTACTGATGGAGGCGCCGCACGGATACACGTACATGGGCGGCGGTCGGCTGAGAATGGAGGCGGTGTGACCTACTGATATTTAACAGCTCCCCAGAGGCGTGCTGCACAGACTACTACCATCAACTGCTACACCGGGCTGCTTCTTTGGTTGTTCCGCCCGAGGAAAAGCAGCTTCGCTCTCGCCGACGAGGTGGACGCAATCGACCATATCGGCTCTGCCTTCGCCAGAAAAACGCTGCTTACTTGCTTATTTGCGTTGTCCCTTTGAGATTGCATCGTGCTTGATTGTGCAAGCTAATTGACTTATAATATATATATATATATATATATATATATATATATATATTTTTTTTTTTTTTTTTTTTTTATGGGACCGTCTTCTCTGGACGGCAAATTTATTTAAGTTCAATAACTCTTCATTGAGCTTGAAATTTCCATTATTACATAAATTCAAACAATTATAACTATCCAGGTAATTTTGCAGAAAAGGCTATCGCCCGTGTCTGCCCGCTCTTGTGAGTGTGTCAACATCCTTGATATTGCATAACGGTGTTTAGTAAATTTGTTTTTTTTTTCATTTATGTTTTAAGTGTGTTGAAGGACTCATCCAAATACACATGATTTTAATACATCCGGCGAAATTAAACAAATCTGTTGTTTAAGTTTGGTTTTGCATTCATTTGTAGATAATTCTAATACACATCTAAACAGATGAGGCAATCTGGCATTTATGTTTACCAGGCGATAACTGAGCATTGAATAATTTGTCACAAGTCTTGTATATGGGTGTGTTACAACATTGTTTACAGCACTTCTGGTAGGATAAGCATTATTAGAAGTAGCTCCAAACGGGGTACGGTTCCTGCGATAGTGTGTCAGAATGCTATATATGTATATACCATAAAAGTGCAATATATTTTTATCTCTCCATATGTCCTCAGTGGTTGTCCTATAGGCCAATCCAAATACATTTCGTATGCATCTTTTCTGGAGAGTTACTATTGGTTCGACATTCGACTTAAATGAAGCACCATATAACAAAACACCATATTTTAAGTGTGAAAAAATAAATGCATAATACACGTTTTTCTTAAATTCAAGGGAGGCAATATGTCGTAACTTATGCAGAAGTAAAGCACCTGTCCTAAGTTTGTTTATCATATGTTTAATATGAACTTCCCATTTGATGTTATTCTGGAACGTCAGACCAAGGTATTTATAGTCGTGTACCTCACCAATTATCGGACAATTGCAGTTTGCCTCAAGAACTAAGCTCGAGCCGGCAACAGAGTCGAAGCACAGCCTGGTATCATTACATCCGTTTAACGGCAGGTTTTCGACTTTCGTATTAGCATAACAACCTAAGGAAGCATATGAGTGGCAGGTAATGTTGAGTGGTGGTTCAGCAGCGTACCCCATCTTGATTTTCATAATTTTTGTCTTCTTTACATTAAGACATAGATTATATATGTATATATATATATATATATATATATAAGTCGTTGACCTTTATGATATTTTATATCATAATACCTTTATGAACACTCTATCTGGGTAGAACGAATATATGTATTGTGGCTGCTTTGTATTTTATTTAATTAACAGATAACCGAACACTGCACACTCATTGCGTAATATATGAATAGCATGGCAAGTGTATGTATTCATGTCATGCATTACATCAGCTGCATCTTATACAGTATCTAAGCGGATGTGCCAGTTGTTTGATAAGCAGAAATACAGTTGGCGACAATGTGGAATTGTTGTACAATTGTACTTTGCGAGAATCTGTCAACAAATAACTTTGTGTTGCGGTTACTTGTAACTTTTTTTAAATACTATACCCCAGAGTAGACCAAACGGATTCTGCCTGGATAAAATATTTTGAGTTCGTCGACGTCCGCTGGGGATCCATAAGCCTTTCATTTATTTCCGTATATTTGTGAAACATTGCGGCAAAAACCAGCGGCGCAAAAGCTGTCGGCTAAACGTAGAGATATAAAGTGGATAAATGTCTCCCCGCTTAAAAATGTTGTGTTATACAGGAAAGAAGAAGAAGAACGCAGTACACTTTTCCGGTCAACGGGTTGATAATCCTATCTTTAGCTTAGTGCAAATTCTCATTTAATAAAGCCACACGAAGCAACTGTCTGCCTCCTAAATGAGATCCAGTTCTCCTAGTCGTACGTGCCACCAAAACATTTATGAGGCAATACAAACGTGTCACCGTAGAGCTTCCAGTATAACACACTACATGGTAAATTATTGAATTGTAATATAAAAATAATATTGCAGGTTGAAAAAATATATTATTACAGATACTTTCAATAGCGGTGAAGATAACACAGCATGCATAAGGTTTGTTAGACTTGGAAATTACGTCCCTAAACAAAATTGACACAGCGGACTATGATTAACGATACCGCATCACCGAATTGGCAGTAAATCTGCATTGTTTTTTAATTCAATTATATTTATTTCACTCAGATTGAGTATAATATACAGTTAAAGATGTTTCTTCATAATACTCTATCTTCTTCACGTTTTCGGCGAGAGAAGTAGTGCAACGATGTTTTGTTCAGCGCTGTGCATTCCACTGCATGGTACTTGGCACACCTCTGCAGGCAGAACCGGCAGGTGCACAACTCGTACTCCTCGTGAAAAGCTGCGTTTGAACATACCAGGTAGTGATAACCATGCACTATGTACCTGGTGTATACGTGGCGACTGTCACATGCAGGACCAGACCAAAGGTGCACGGCATTGAAAACGTCCAAACCACCGACCTCCCATCTGGCCTGTTCGACTTTAGCTTCCCATTCAGAAATGAAACATTCGTATGGTACTGTACGCGGCATCTTCAGCCTTAGTTGGATTGTTTCAGTAGCCGGTGGACAACCTGACATGAGATACACAAAGCGGCTCCTTGCTCGAATAGACAAGCAAAGTACCCGCTTCATATATAATGAGAAACACCTCTCAAGCTGGTTAAAATTCGCCAGTGTGAGGTGGTTCCACACCCTGTCAAGGCCATACATCAGCCCCGGAACAATCTTAAGCATGAAGAGCCTCACTGCTGAGAAAACGGACAGTCTACGGACATTGCCTACTTCCCCGTAAAGAGAGACAAGTGCCTTCCGTACTGTTTCGTTTATATGCGCTGTGAACGTCGTTCCCGTATAATGAACCCGAAGGCCAAGATACTGGAAAGAGTTAACAAACTCCAATGGTTGGCCGCAGCAACGTGTAACGTCTCTGGCAGCCGATCGACCTCCACGCCTGAATTTCATGGCTTTGGTCTTCCTGGTGTTTATCTCAAGTCCCTTCGAGACAAGGAACGCCTCTATCATAGAGGTAATGCGCTTGATGGCACCTAGGTCGCGATGAGCGACCACGATATCATCTGCATACATCACCACCACGACTTTTTGGTACTCCTCTCGGACGTAACCGACGAGGTCAGCAAGGAGAAGTGTAAACAAGACGCAGCTCAGCGGGTCTCCTTGCGGAGTTCCCACATTTTGCTTAATCTCCAATACACCCTGCTCACCGTCTACCAACAAGGCGTCCTCCTCAAAGAAACTTGCTATTACACTCAGGAGAGAGCCACCAACTCCTGCTCGTTGGAATGCTTCAACCAGCAGATAGCGAGGGGCTTTGTCAAAGGCCTTGACGCAGTCAATAAAGACTGCATACAGATGACCTCTGGGTTGTGCCACAGCTCGCTCGATTTCTGACTGGAGAACGTGGATTGCATCACGGGTGTCTCGGCCTCTCATAAAACCAAATTGCTCCGGTGGAAGTGCCTCTTCAGCCACGTGCTCAATCCGCCGAATCACCAACTTACAGAAAATCTTCTTCAATGTGCGTTCTGACGCCACTCCACGGTAGAGATTTGGATCCTGATGGTCATCACCATGCCTACCCTTGAACAGAAGAGAAAGCCTGGCAACATGCCAGACTTTAGGCATCCGCCCCCTCTTTATAATTTCATTAAAGAAATTACAAAGAGTTTCATGCCAAGAGAGGGAGTGACTGGATCCAATGCTCATAGCAGACCTGATCGGGCCCTGAGCTCTTTCTCTTCGGGAGTGACCGTAGGACCTGCCACACCTCCTCCACCCCGAAAGGCAGATTCATGTTGTGCTGCTCCAATGTAAGCGGATGCTGTACGATTGGAGATACGGCCGCAACGTCACGATTGAATAAAATATTAGTTAGGTGGCTCTTACTCTGTCCGTCACTAAGCGGATTCCCCGCCCTACGAGGTCGCACGATGTAGGCTGAGGGCTCTCGTTCTGCTCTTTCAAGCAGCCGTCGTTCCTCCCGCCTCGCGTGTTCCCTTTTATGATCATAGCAGAGTCTTATATAGGCCTTTCTACGCTCAAAGTAGTCCCGCCTGGCTTGCAGTGATGATGGCGCTTTGTCTCTTGTATGGCGCAGGAGTTCGAGCACTTCAACGTGGGCTATATAGCAGGCTCGAGAGTTCCACGGGCGTGATCTCTTCTGCCATAACCTTTTCCACTTCACTGCACTTCTCATCGTCCTCTCCAGCTGGTCACAGGTGGTATCGATGTCAGGGCTTACCTCAAGACCGCCCACCGCTCTGTCCAAAAGAGATAGATTAATCCGTCTCATTGCAGACCAGCGCGGCGGATTATGTCGGTCTCGCCAAATACCGGGAACATCGACAACGGCCAACACTGGTTGGTGTTTTCGGGCCGCTTCATCGAGAACATCGAAGCTTTCAATTTCGCGGCTGACAAGGTTGTGAAACAACAGGTCGATGGTGCTGCTTCCATTGTGACTTACATATGTATAGTCTTCGCGCGCGTTTGCACAGCTTAGACCAATATTTTCCATCACCTGAAGCAGCACCTCGCCTTTATCATCGTTGGCCCCACAATCGATTCTGGCATTGAAATCACCGCCGACGATAGTTGGCATTGTCAGGTTTAACTCTGAAAGTCCAAAGCTTATCGTCTCAGCAACCTCCGCAGAATCGAATGTGGGTGGGAAATAGAATACAGCGACGTTTACCCTCCCAGAGGAGAGCACCACGCAGTATTCATCTTTCCTGACGCATTGCATCGGAGGTAAGCGTTTGTGTAGGTTAGATAACCCACCCACAGGTCTTCCCCGACCTCCCGCAGGTAAGACAGCCAGCTGGTGAAAGCCCCGCATATCATTGATATGCAGTTCGTCCCGCTGAAATGTCTCCGTGAGGAGTGCAATGTCAACCAACTTAAACATGTCATCACGTGCAAGATCCATTGCCCCCTTAAGTCCCTCACAATTCCAGAGAAGCACTCGTAGAGGTATGTTTGCCACTACGCTTGCAGTTCTCCAGTTCCAGCAGTTCCAATCGTGCCACTCTCAAGGCGCAGATCTTCGCAGGTCTAGCATAGACTTCCAATCCGCCTATGCCATCTGTTGCACTACCGCGCTGCATTCGATGTTTTGTTTTGTTGTCTCGTCGCTTAAGAACCACAACAAAAGCATCGTCGTCTGCCTTCTCCTCCAAACGTGGGTCAGCTGGATCTGCTGTCGGCGTTGTTGTTACCGCAGCTGGTGACGCCGCTGTACCACCACCCGGTGGTGGTACAGCGGCGTCACCAGCTGCGGTAACAACAACGCCGGTGATCTCCACAACAGCGCCGTTCAAGTTGCCACTGTCGTTACTCAACTCTGCAGACGCCAAGCTTCTCTTGGCGCCTGCGCGGTTGTTTTTGGTGGTCTCTCCAGCCAGCTCTCTCGTCTTTGGCTCGGTGACGTCACCTCCTTCGGTGCTGTCTGCTAGCCTGGCTTTCTTGTTTTTTCCGCGTTGTCCGCGTTCCGCCACTTTTCTCCACGCTAATTTTGTCACTTAGCGTGGAGTTCAAAGGGGTGCGGCAAACTGTTCCTGCGGGATTGCCTCGATTTTGGCAACCCGCTCCTGTAGTGCCGTGTGTGCTAACCACAGTTTCACAAAGTTCCACTGTAGCTCGCTCAATCGGCCGCACAACGTACCGTGAGTTGGTTCCTGGGTGTCACAGGCTCCACACGGAGCCGAGTGCGCATCCTCGGGGAGCACGGGGTTTAGACAGCCCCCGTGGAACACTTTTGAGCAGCCTTGACTGCACACCACTAGTTGTTCACCCGTCTTTAACGGGAGCGAACACCTTGAACAACCGAACATCACGACTGCTAGCAGACAACTGTATTTTAAGTTGCAAAATCTGCATTTTAAGTTGCCATAAATTTATATAATATTGCCATTAGATACAATTTGATTACTTCAGCTACCGTCACATCGGGCGAAAACGCGCAGAGACCGCCGATGCGTCTCTGCGCCCAGATATTTAGCGCACATCTGCAAGCAGAAACGGCATACCTTCTGTACATGTACTGACTAGTAGAGGCCATTCCATCCTAAAGCTTCCTGGCGAGGTGCACATCTAACTGCGTCACCTCTGCCGAGGCCTCGGTTACATTACCCTGCCACTCCAACAAAAATTGCCTAAAAGTTCTTTACTTAGTGACCTGAGCTTGACGATGATTGTTTCCGCTGCGATTCGCAAACTACCAGCAGGTGGTTTCTCGCCGTCCGCGGCAAGCAAAGAACACGCTTTATATATGCTGTGAAGCACTTTTCTAGTTGCGCAATAGTTGCCACTGAAACATGGCCCCGCGCACTGCCAATGTTATAGCTCAACATTGGTAAAATTCTAAGCTTAAAAAAGACGTATTCCAAAACAGTCTTCGATGGCCTTTCAGCGCTGTGTGAGTAGAGGCAATAGACATCCGAGATTGCATCGTCCACGTTGTCGCCGTTTTTTTCCTTGAATAGGTGAGTAAGTCGGGCCGCATGCCAATCCTAAAGTATTTGTCCCCCACTGAGTACCTGTCTAAACAGAATATGCATCTCCTCTGCTAAAACATCAGACGACTCAACTCAGTAAAGAAAGGGTATACAGGGTCCTAGCCGCAATATTCAGAGAAATACGGAACCCAAATAATATTTTGCTAAGTGCAGCAGTTCAGCCTTTTCATGCTAAAACGGTCCCCAGTTTGGCGTTTAGCACAGACAGAATTTGAAAAAGCTGGTAAAAAACATATGTTGCGCATTGAACAGGTACACATAGTTACTACGAAGGTAGTAGCAGAATAATTATTTGTATGCCACACACAGCCAGAAGCCGCTACACCTACGTATCTCAGGTATACCGTGATGAATGATGGTGCTCACCGCGAGCTCTAAGACATGAGCTCTACAATTGTAAGACCAACTCCCTCTGGGGTTAGTCTACCATCTCTGGTCTGTGGTTGGTCAAAAAATCTCATCAAAAAGGTAGACGTCGCTCCTAGTACCAGGAAGTCGGCTATGTTTGCAGCAGTATACATGTGAAAAAAATGTTTAAGCCAGTTGACATTTTAAATTACCTAACTTAACTGCGGTTTTATAATAATAATAATAATAATTCAAACGATGAACACTGTTTTTCTAGATAGCTTATCTGGGGGCGTTAGACAACAGTTTAGTGTGTTACCACAAACGCATATAATCATACAGAATAGACTTATGGTGTAAAAACGCACAAATATTACACACATAATGACATACCTTATGAATGCGAATAACAAATCAAGTAATGGTTAGATCCAATACTTTGGAGCTGCATAGCCGGCACGAGTGATTGAGGGGCGCCTTGCTCGAGTCTGCCTGAGTTTAAGCGACAACGATATCTAACAGTCAATTGGCACATAAGACATTCGTCGCGACTGTGGAGAGATTACGTAACGGAGAGTCACTGTCTGCCTTTGGCGCAGTGAATGTCAGCTGACATAGCGGATTTGCTCGATAGTTAGCTTCTTACGCAGTCTGAGCACTTCGGAGACACAGAGAACACGGGGCCCGCCATTGTCTAGGTTTAGCGGTTCAAACGCATGGCCCCCTTGACAGCTCGAGCATTGTTCTCTGGCACGAGTAGAACAAAGGACGTCACAACGCAGTTGCGGTGAAGACGGCAGGAGAGATCAAAAACTGGACCAAAAGTCACGCTGCGCGATGGCACAACCGCACTGAAAACAGACCATAGAAATACAGCTAGGGTGTATTTGCCAATTGCCTGTGGCTTTATTTCCAGTTGGTTACCGCTTTTTGTACACTGCTTCTATACGCCCCTTAGTTTTTCGCAGCCGTGGCCGATTTTGGTGCAGTTTTGCTTTTCATTCCGCATGATAACAAAGAATAAAAAGATACTGCGGCATCCTTCGCGATAGCGTCCAGATGTTTCAGGCTGTGAAAACTCTAAACAACTAACTCATTATAAATTGCCTTTGTGTCGCAAATATAACAACATTATATATATATATATATATATATATATATATATATATATATATATATATATATATATATATATATATATATATATATATAGAAAATATTGTGATGATTTATTCATCATTTACAATACGTTTGCACACTCGGCAGTGCTCGCCTTAATAAAAATGGTGGTAAAAAGGTGTCACATGAGGTTAAGAAACAGCTGTCCGTGTCCTTGCTTATATGGACCCAGTGCGAGCGGTATATCCCCAAGGTTCCTTGCAACGTTAAGACGGTAAAATCCATAATTCCTAATAAAGATTCCTCTTCGTGACGCCGAGCCCCAAGAGCGTACTCACAGATTCGAAGTCCCATACACCACTCATAGGGATAGTGATGGATCCGAATCTGCGAGGTTTTTGCGGGTCGGGGAGCGCCGCTCTTAGGAACTCGACGTCATATAAGTTCTTTGGAAAGATTAAGTGATTTAATGCATGATGCACACCGGGGATATACGAGTATTTGTAAAGGGTGTTCAAATGAAAAGGTAGGAAACGTTGTTACAACTAGACCGATTTAAAGTTAAATAGGCCACTTTTTAATAACATAGTAAAACATCTAGGAATGCGAATGGAGTGTCCGGCATAGTTGTACGCATGAAAGAGACCAGCAAAGTGTATACCGTTCAATGTACGCGGCAGAGCGTGTGAGAATACCATGGCGTTACACAAGAATGCAAACAAATGCAAAGCCGACGACTTAGAAGCAGCAAGATATTATCAAATTTCTGACTGCGAAGGATGTTCAGCCGACCAAAATGTATTGCCGGATTGTGGCCATATACGCAAAAGACTGTGTGTCCGATAATTCAGTGTTGAAGTGGGACGTCCGTTTTCGTGAAGGTCGGGGGTGTTTGAGTGATGACTCAAGATTAGGCCAGGCAAACACTGTAATCACGGCCGAATTCACCGACATGGTGAGCAATCTGGTGAGAAGTGATCGACGCGTCACAATGTGAATGTTGGCAACAGTGATGAAACAGTGTAGATTGTGCATAATAGATTGGGTTACTGGAAGGAGTGCGCGCAGTGGATTCCAAGATTATTATCACAAGTTATCAGCGTGACATAACGGCGTGAACTGCGTTTGGGGCTAGCGCTGCGATGCCCTTTCCAGTATCATGAAGAATCCAGTTTAATTAAAGCGAATCGTCGTCGGTGACAAGAGTTGGTTCAGTAACTACGAGTCAGAGACAAAGCGGGACAGCACACAATGGAACGCGTCAAAATTCCCTTGAAGATTTCAAAGCTGCGTCTTCAGCAGGCAAGGTGATACACACTCGTCTTTTTCGACCACCGAGGACCAATACTCATCGAATTCCTCAAGCGCGGAAACAAAACAAAGCGCGGTAAAAAACATTTCTAGTGACGTGTACGATGGGACACTCCGCTATCTGCTCAACTCCATTAATAGCAAACGGTCTGAGCTGCTAACACGATAACACACGTCTCCAGGGTCACATAAAGTGTACTAACCATGTTCAGGTGGGGGCAGTTTGAGCATCCGTCCTACAGCCCAGGCAAGTCGCACTGCGACTCTCAACAGTTTAGTTCGCCAACAATCTCAGAGCTACTTCAACTTGAATGACGAACTTGAGAACACAGTGATGGAGTGGCTCTTATCACAACCGCAGAAATTCTTAAAACAAGGAATTATTCCGCTTGTGAAACAATGAGATAGACTTAAGTATACAGTGAGTTAAAAGCAAAATTTTTGTAGCAAACATGTGCCACTGTCAGGTGCGTTATATACAGTCCAAATTACAGCGAAAGTTAGGAGATGGTTTTGACGCAATGCGATTAAGTTTTCTTTTATTATTACTTTAGACTATCGCTCTCATGTTTGCCCACTTTGAGTAGATTTTGCCCGTTGAACTTCGTCAAAGGCAGATCGAAAATCCACAAATGCTGGCTATTCTTCTGCTTTCGGAACGCATGTTGCTCTGCGGGTATGATCCCACAAGACAACGGAAAAAAACGAGAATGACAAGCAGTAAGTATTGCAAAACAAATGTAGCAGCAAATGTTTGGCAATTCCTCGCCACGGGCTAGGTTCACGTGGATTTCCTTTGAGGGCCTTCCTATTCCAGTCAGTCCTTTCTAATCTCGCATTAAACTCGCCTCATATTATAGTCAATCCCGTCTCATCCTACGCAAGTCAATCATGTCAACTTTCGCATTAAAATCGACGAGTACAAATGCAGTAAACAGAAGTGAGCGAATATACGTACACGAGTACACGCGTGGTCTCACATTGTGTCTCATCTTCACCCTATCTACTGGGTTGCGTCTTGACCGAAGCATGGTTCGGTGCTATTATCGCGGTGCCTTATGATATGTTATTCATTCCTACATAGAGTACGAAATAAAGAAGTCGAGAGGGGCAAATTCGTAGAGAGGCCGCTATGTGCCGATGAAGCTAACATTGAAGCAGGGCAGACGCTGCCGTATCATTTATAGCGATTCTGAATATTAACCGGGGGATCGGTAACTACAGCAATCATACAAAGCTAAAGACAACAGAAAGTACAGCAACAGCAGCAACAACAACAACAACAACAACAATCATTATTCTAAGCAATTGCGGCAACCGGGGATATAGTTTGTTCTATAAGTGAAGCGGAACTCACGACAAAAGGAGAAATTACGTGTATAGAAGGAATCAAGGAAGAAAATCTAAGACTGAAGTGGCACGTGGGTTTTGCCCTTGTTAAGCGGCAAATGATCAATAATAAAGCTGCAGCACTGGAAGTCGTATGTGACGACATGTGACAAGCATTCGACCTCATACGTTTGACGACATAAACTCTTGAGAATAATAAAGAGACATTGCATACCGGGAAGATTTAGGCAAACTTGCATGGTTCTGCAGCGTTTCTGCTAGAAATCTATGAGTGTACACGATTGCACTGACACCTGGAATGACGATACGTTAAATACTGTCGTGAAGTCGCTGTGCTTACTCAGTGGCGGAGGACGCAAAGCCGCTGTGGAGCGACCAAAAGGAGGAGTCTAGCCGCGATTGAAACATGGCTGAAATTAGCTTCGTGGTACATAAGATTGTCGTCGGCAAGGTAAGCGACCTATTCCGGCCCTATAGTCGTAGCAACCACGTAAATTACGGATGACATTAGGCCCATCCAACATTCATTCAAGGGTTACGTTACTGAACGCGCACGTAAAGTTCCAGTGTCAGAACCGGGATTAAGAATCCGGTAGTTGCCTTAAAAATTGCGCCAATAGCCCTACATGGCATTGAACTTATAACTGGGATAAGCTTAGTGTATCCAACTGCTCGATAAGATTTAACCTGCAATCCTAAAGAGAGCCCTGGGCCTACACACGACCGCTCAAAATTGCACTATCCACTTGCGTGCCAAAACACCGCTATTCGTCGATCACTGCAGCGTTAATTCAATTGGCCAAATTTTCAGCCTACACAACATTTTTTCTGGCAATTGAGAAAACGGTGGCCGAGGTGGACCCCGATTTTTCTTGGCCGAGTCCACGACAAATGGAGCCCGAATTGCACGAACGGGCATATTGTAATCCACCACGCAGTAGATGGTTCTTCTCATGTAATGTGCAAAACAGTAGGTTCTCATGACTTCAATGAACTATGTATTGATGATCGATGTGTAAGATCATGCCAGCAACTGCCTACGGGTATTTTCAACAAGCAGTTTAATTAAAGGACGAAATTGCTGTTTTATTGTTTCAATGTGTATTTGGCTGGCTGAAGAACATCTGATTGCTTAAATTGTGTACGATTTTTATTTATTTTTTGGTGAGAGGGGAAATGCGCATCCGAAGCGGGTATAAGGGACTCAATGCCGATGCTGTTGGCATAATACCCACTTAGAGCCTCTCATCTAAATGACCTTAGGAAGAGGCGAGGAGCTGGAACCGTTTTTAATACTACTTCAACCCCTACTTCTCCCTTAGAGTTGCGTGGACAGAGCACATATCGCGGACTTGTACCAATTATTTTTGTTTAATGTTGGTTGCGGCAAAGCTAGCACATCATGAAAGAGGGCCTGCGACATTTGTTTACATGTTACCGGGTTTTCCCGGTCTAAGAGCCGCCCTGTCCGCGCTGAACGCCGCGCATACTTCGGGTTTGACGTCGTCTTCTTTTCCTGAGTCGCAGAGAGTGCATGCTGGCGACGGGGCACGTCCGATGCGATGCAGGTATTTTCCGAAGGCACCGTGGCCCGCCAGGAATTAAGTCAGAGGCTAGGACAATAATCCGTCTTGCCTTTTGAACGCCTTCTTAACACCAGGGATAATGGAGCAAGTCCAGAAATCTTGCTGGCCCGCCTAGGTCTCCATCTATCTATTGTTCCAAACGTCGAGTGAAGAGCGCTAATATGCCAGTGCAGCAACCGCAACTCAATAAATGTACTCAACAACGCAGGATTCTTGGGACTCCTTTTTTCGGTCTGGCGTCGCGCGTCCTCCTGAGGGATAGAGGAGTTTGCACTGAGTCATTGAGTTTGCGTTTTATTTAAGAATTGCCGGCACATAACCCGCGTAGCCGTACGCTGCCACAGCAGGGCTGCGTATAGCATAATGCGGTCTACTAACGTCATCAGGAGGTACCTCCGATCATTGGAGGCTACCCGTGTGCAATCTTGCAGAGAATCTTGTGCAACAATCTTAAGAGTTCTGTGGTAGGTTTGGTAGCCTTAGCAACCGCGTAGCGCACCCTTAAGTATTTTGCGTCGCTGGAGAGAGCAATGTTGTGTCCCTTTAGAAATTGTGTACGCTGGTACATAAGTTTGACCAAAAACTTAATATTGACGTTAATTATGGTATTGCATACCTGCCACATTTAAAGCCATATTATTCGTACACTAGTTTATCGTTATTAAAACTACTATTATATAACATCAAATAAACTGTAATGCTTTTGAAAAATTAAAGTAGCTAAACGGAAAATTATTTAGTTCGAAATAATGGGACTGCCATTTGTAACGTGGGTAAATAAAGACAGCTGTAAGTAAAACAACCAATAAAAAATGGGACACCTTACCACGGTCTAGACATAAGAGCAAATGCTGGAAGGATTCAGCCCAGTGAAAAGCCTTTAACCGTAAGCTATGTAATCCTGCATGTCTTCATTGTGAGCTTCATCCATACGTATACCTAGCTCAGCTGTTAGTTTTACAAAGACCGAGTGTACAAACACGAATTCGTACCTACTAACATTTGCTGACTCACTAGCGGGCTCAGTTAAATGCACTACCTCGTATCGCACCACGACGTACTTGCATTTTATTGCCTCTTACCCTTCGCACCGGTAGACACAAAGCGGCTAGGTGACAGCTAACCGAAAATTAGTCCGACCACTGCCACTAAAATCCCGGTGAGTTTCTGGCGATCTTCTTTGTTGCGAGATTAAGTCGGTTGCAGGCGTCAGACAAAACCAGTCTTTCGGCTGCCTTCCGTCAGAGTCGGCCACCATTGTCGGCCGTTCAAAGACAGACGCCTGTCTATCCGGGCCTACCTGCCTACCACGTTGTCTGCCCGCTTTCCGCCTGCAGTCTGTCTAGCTGGATTAGCAGCGCGGTGAGAAGTGAGTTAGCATTGGTCAGAATCCAGCGACTCCTACAATTCCCGGGCGGCGACGATTGTGGCCGTGACTGTGGTTGTTGTGTGGCGGGCTTCGTCGTTGTTGTCGTCGGCGTCGTTGTCGTCGTCCCCCTCGTCTTTTTCCCATCTCTTCCTCACATGAACGTTTGTTCCCACTCCGTTGTTCCACTCTGTCTTACCTCCCGCCCCCCCCCCCCCCAAAGGGGAACTACCCGAGGAAGCTACCCCCGGGTTGCTCCCCTCGGTAGGTCTGCTGGCTTGGCTGCTTGCTTTCTTTCTTTTGGTTTCGTCTTTGCTCCTGTTACCTTTCTCTTGTGTTTCTGTTAGTGTTGGCTTGCCTCTGGGGCATCTACGGTGTTTGGCCGTCTGGTCTGTCGGTCGGCTGGTCCGATGCCCATCCCCGCTTCCCTACGCCCGACCGCCTGCCCGCCCGTCTGCCTCCGATCCCATGAGATTGTTGTTGGCTCCTCGCTTCTTCTGCGCCTCGTTGGCGCTGCGGTTGTCAGCGGCGCCGTCGTCGTCCTCCTCGTCGTCGTTGTTGTTCCCATTTCCATGGCTCGTTTTGCCATTGCTGCCGATCACTCCTTCCTCCCTGTATCCCTCCTACTATGTCTCCCTCTTTTCCCCCTCACTACCGTTCTTCTTGGCTTCCGTCCCGTCGGTTGTCCGGACCGGGTGTTCGCTATCGGACTCTTCTGTCTTTGTGTCTCTGAGCCTCCTCGAGAAGACCTGCTCGCCACGTTGTTCTCCCCCTTGATTAATCTAACAAACGACGACGACGACGACGACGCTGTCGCCGCCGCCGCCATCATGCCCACGGTCGCAGTCGCAGATTTTCGCCCGATCTGTCCCCTCAACAACTGCTTCTATTGCTGCTGATGCTTCTGTTACCACTACCACAACTACTGCTAGCGTTCTCCTAATGCGACGACGAATACGACGAATACCGCTTCGGCTACTAACTACTACGACGGCTTTGGCTGTTACCCCCTTCTTTTTTGATCCAATTCTGAACGAAGCTCGGCGCTGAAGCCGAGCTTCGAACGGACGGAGCTTTGCGAAGCCACAGGCCTGCAGGTTTTGCGCTGCACCGCGCCGTGCGGTCCCGGCGCGGCCAGACATCGGCCAGCTACTGGGCTCACCGGCCGATGCTCACCGACGAGAATTTGCCGACACATTTATTTGTTCCAATTTCAAGCCGAGTGTTCCTCTGCTCTCCGCCATCGCTATTCTTAGCGCTGTTCATCCTGCTTGGCGGTCGTGTTGTACGTAGTCGATTCGTTCCTCTTCGTGTCTGCTCGTGCCGGTGTTACCGACTTTAACAGCGACGATAACAACAACAGTAGCAGCAGCAACAGAATGGCGGCAGCGAAGCTTCAGTGGTCATAGCTAGCGAGCTTACCTGGGCGACTTGCGTCGAACCGTCAAAGGTGGCGATGGCAACCGGCGCGAACGTTATCTGAGCTAGACCGCTAACAAGCCCAATGTGTGTTCGGCGGCATGAGCATCGGTGGGAACGTACCTTCCCTGCTCTGGCAAGGCTTCATTTTGCGCCATGCGTTCGCTGTCTTTGATCTCATTTTCTTGCGCCGGCTACGAAGTGAGCTGAGGCAAGAGAAAACTTCGCAGCGCTGAAGCGCTCCGACAGAAATGAGTTTCACACCGCAAATCGATCGAATGACGACGACGGCGACTCGATAGGATGGCCGAACGGGTAGAGTTATCCCAAGTAAGATCCCATCTTACATTTGCATGTACCTTGAATTACAGGCATACGATTTAATACAGCAGTAGCTATTTGTCTGCTGTGCACTGTCTGAAGTTGCCGAAAAATTCGTTAGAAAGGGAACGTTTTCAAGCTTCTCTCGGTACAGATACAAAAAATGGGAGTCGCGCCAAATGTTTGCGTCTTTCGCCCACACACTAGCTCTATTTAATTAGCGCGACAGCAACGCATCTACGTCGTTGCAGTAAGATTAACACCTCGACGTAGGACGGTGCGTGCATCGGCCAGAATCTTGGCGTTGGAATGCCAGGACTTGGTATATGTGTCGTTTCTGTTGCAATTACATTACTGTCAGCACCAATATACATTTCCCTCGCGGGACACTTTGTGACAACGTCAAGCTCCTAATCACGGTATGGGTCACTGCAACGACTGAACAATAATAACAATAATACAATATAAACTAGAGAAAACACAACTAGCGAAGACAAAACGTATGCTATCAAAAACAGCAACAACAACAACAACACAACAACAGCAAAAAGAGCAGCAACCATGCAGAAGCACCGACGACATGCTGCAATGACATAATGATCTGTTATATTAAAAAGTATATAGCTTACACTAGGCTGACATTTCTAATCCCACCCGCAGCTTCAGAGTGCAATCTTCATCAAGTAACGCATCCACGACCTTTGATTTCTACGACTGCCATTATTATTATTATCATCCGGCATTATTTCTAGCTTACTGGCATGAGAAAACGTTAATAACGTGCGCGACGACATACACACGTGCATGTTCCGTTCGATAGTCGCATAGACGTCGCAAACGTCGTTAAACAGCAGCGGTTAATTGCCACGACGCTCTTACGATGAAGTGAAACGACTCTCTCACGGCTAGCTAGCTCGTACCCGAAACGAACCGGAAATGGCTTGCATTAATATATGGCGTGCGTTTGCGGAAGCTAACCCCATTGCATTTGCAGCTTGTCCCGCTGTCGTAGCAGCAGCAGTAGCTGCTACGACTACTATTATTACTACTACTGCTACTACTACCAGTTCTGCTGTTGATATTGCCGACCCCAACGGGTGGCCGGGTACTGTCGCTGCCGCTACCCCCACATTTAACCCCACAGCCACCGCCCCACAACCACCTCCACCACCACCGGGGTCTATCGACTAAGCAGCAACGCGTGGTAGGTCGTCTCGAGATAACGCTATCTTACGCAGATAGGAAAAAGGAACTGTCCACCAACCAGTGGCGTCGTAGCGCCGATGGCAGAGGCCGAACACACACGCACACAACCAACAGGGGCGGCAATCCGAACCCTGGCCGGCTGGTAGAACGGCCACGGTCGACCGACGACCACTTGCCGGCCACGCAAGCCCTCAACAGCCACCACCACCACCACCACCACTCGACTGCGCAACCCAGACAACGACGATTTTCTCGCCTGTTGGAGAGCGCGGCACGACCGCCGCTATCGCCGAGTTTATTACGGTTCAGCGGTGGCTATCACGGCGCTGCTGGTCACTGCTGTAGTGGTAACAACGAAAACGCAGCACTAGCAACGGCGAGAGCGACAACAGTGACGACGACGACGACGACGACGACGTCGACAACAACAGCAACAACAACAACAATAACAACAACGACAACCACCAAAACAACAACAGCAACAACAACAACCACCAAAACAACAACAGCAACAACAACAACTACCAAAACAACAACAGCAACAACAACAACAACCACAATTGCTGACGCTGAAATGATGACAGTACTACGGCCAGTGTAAGCAGGCGACGACAACTCTGCTAGTACTACTCCTATGACTACTACAGCTATCATGACCAATATTGGTATGGTTTGTTCTAGAAATATGCAAACGCCAACACTAATTTGCTCTCTCTTTCTATATATATGGATATATATTATATATATTTGTATATATATATATATATATATATATATTTATTATATATATATATATATATATATATATTATTTATATATATATATATATATATATATATATATATATATATATATATATATATATATATATATATATTATTTATTTATATATATGATTGATTTATTGACACAAGAACTACAACTTTGATGGGGTTTACCTAAGACGAGAGCGTTTGAGGCCTTAAACCTTAACCTACGGCAGGAGATGACTCTAGTAAAAATTATGGTGTGTATATATGTTCATGTTTTTAAAGGTATATCAGGTTTATTTATTATCCAATTTAAATGTATATACACACTTCAGTTGAATAATTACCGTGCCAGTTTTGTCCCGCGTTGAGGGGATACGTTAGCGATGGGCGGCCTATAGCAGTCAAAGCTAAAAAGGTCTAAGATCTGAAAGGTCCCCCCCTGACACCAGCAAACGGGTTACAATTCAGCGCAAGAGCACGGTAACTCGTTGAGATATAACAGTAGTGACTGTTTTTAGGGCGTTATTGTTTTGTGACCCTCACAATGCATGCATTTAGCTAATAGGTAGATTGCAGCTCAAAAGCACAACAGAGGTTAGTTCTAAATGTCTATGCTGCACGCACGCATGCGCACATATACACATTGATATATATATATATATATATATATATATATATATATATAGTTGTGTGTCAGGGTTATAGTCTCATATGACTTCCACATTGCTGATTTCCGTTAGGCAGTGTCCAGGGCATGCACCGTTTTAAATTCGTTACTGTTTTACGCAATAACGTTGCGTTGCTAATTTACTCTTGAAATCAAAACTGAGTTATATGTTTATATATACCAAAAAACCATTTGTTTGTGGCTCAATACCCTTAAGCCGACCATGTTGAGAAGCGGTTACGAGAAAAAAATACGTTTCAATAAAACACTTAGCCCGAGTAGGCTGAAGCCGCACGGGAGGTACTTGAATAGGAGACAGGCAACGCTTTTGTTGCGTTGAGGGACAGTTGAAATGGGAACCGTGTCTTCTCTAGGGCGGCAAATCTTTTGTATAGGCTTCATTAATAAGAGGGTCGGTGTTTGGAGCAGAGGACTTCGAACTGCACAATGGCGGCGGCGGCAAATGCCACAAAAAGCGTTGTGTCATCGATGCGAAAAAGGGTGCTGATGGAGAGGGTTCAGCCCAATTAAAAGTAAGGGATTAATCTAGAGGCGAGCGAACAAAAGAGCACACAGGCCAACTTAGTCCCAGCAGCAACGGCAGCAGTAGCAGTAGCATTGATGAGGCCTACCTAATTAAGCTTCTCGTCTCAACTACTCGCTGCTGAGCAAAGTTATTTCGATGGAAAGACGCTCCGCAGGCAGCGGCATTTCGGCAAGCTTTTGACAGCTTTCCGGTAAGCTTTTTAACAGCCCTGTCGGCGGCTTGTCGGTAACCTCTCAACAGTTGCTTCGCTAAGCCCTTCACTGGAGTGGGCTCTCTGCCGCTGAGGTAGATTCGAATGCAAATGTCGAACGAAATGTCTCCTACCGGATGTTTATGCGTGCTCGAACTGCAGCGCATCAGTAGCACTACATCACATCTGTCCTGCTTACATTATCATATATTATTACATTTATGTCTAAGTACTCGATGTATAATACCTTGTATCCCTAAAATGCAGTCAGGCTTTTTGACGCTGTACGCATTTGCCGATATCGGCCGGACGACGACGTCGCAAGGTGACTTGATAATTCGCTCTGCGCATAGTAGAGCGTGCTCTGTCATCGACCTTGTCGTTGTTTGTTGTTCAGCATTTTTTGTCGATGTAGGCCCAGTTACCGAGCAATGCGGATTGTTGCGTACTGCAAACGCCTCGCGCGTGCATCGCTCGTGAATGAACAGACATTTGTTTCTTGTGACACAAACCTCTCTACTTTGGCTCTTTATTAGGAGGGCTATGAATGTTTTAACACGATTAGCTCTACGACAAGCAAGACTATTACACTGCTGCTCTGACGAGGCAAATGTTCGATAGCCTACCTGGTCAACTAGGTAGGTTTGACAGCTGGCTGGCAAACTGAGGCTAATTTACGATGTCGTTTACCGTTAAGGGCAAGAAGCCCGAACCTTCACGTTCTACCTGACGCGGCTGCGTCGTCGTCGTCGTCGTCGGGTGTCTTCATCAGACACCTACAGCCGTGTCGTGGAGGTAGACACACGTAGGTACCGACG
The DNA here is from genome assembly GCA_003439945.1 of Dermanyssus gallinae. Lineage (NCBI taxonomy): Eukaryota > Metazoa > Arthropoda > Arachnida > Mesostigmata > Dermanyssidae > Dermanyssus > Dermanyssus gallinae. Next base: position 228,129 of record QVRM01000258.1, on the reverse strand, counting down.
TTTCTGTGTTTACGTTCATGCATTGGAGATGTGTGAGCGCATGGCGTATGTCAGCCTATTGTGTTTATACAGGCACGCATGTCTTTTAGCGTGCCGAAGTGTATACAAACCTATTCATAGTGATGTCAGTCGTGGGCTCTGGTTGTTGCTCGTAACGCGTCGACTGTTGTTTTTGTGTCCGCATTCGTATTCACAATGCTGCTGCGTCGGCCTCCGCTACCGCTGACGCCACTGTATCTTGCTCAAATGGCAAACATTGATCGCGGTCCGCAGTTGGCAACGACGATAACAACAAAAACGACGATACGAAAAAAGAACAAAAAGACAATAGAAGGAGTGGGAAAAAAGCAAAGGAGACGTAGAGATTAAGCCAAGAAATGAGAAAAAGTGCCGAGCGTAGGCGGTGTCTTTCACCGGAGGTTTACGCCATGCTATATATATATAACCATGAAAGATCCAAATGCTTTAATTCAACACCAAATTACTCGACACCTCACCTTAATAAAAAGAGTGCTATTAGCCCGTCGCGTAAAATTGTGACTTTTAATTGAATGGACCTTTAGTGTACGTGCCAAGGACGCTTTTTTCAGAGCCAGTTAGTGCTTCTAGAGTGCCCGCATGATTTTATAGCCGTTGAAATAACAGAGCAGCGCGAGTTCCGTTTTAGCAGTAAGTTTGGTCCGGCGTTCCAGATGTGCTCTGCGTAAACAACCCCCCGATCTAACCCGCGACGACGCGGAGTGTGTCTGCGGTCCAGCATCGTCCCCAATTGCGGTGAGGGAGTAGTAGCCTCTTTCCGCTCATTTGATCAATACACGCTCTAAGGCGATCACTTCCCTTTAAATCTAGGGTCCTAGAAATGTGTTTAAGCTCTGTCCTGGAAGTGTGTTTAATCTTTGTCCTAGAAGTCTGTCTTTCCTCTGTTTTACCACCAGGTGGTCGAGCGCTACCTGAGTTTTTTGATCTTGGGGCTCTCTCTAACAAGCTTGGTACTCCTCCAGAGCGCCATCGGAGGCCCTAGCCATCTGAGCTGAGGTATCTTCAACTCCAATCGAAATTATTAGATCCGTAAGTGTTGTCAAGGGTCTCAAGTAAGGTGATAATGACAAATCCCTAGCACGGCGAATTCCAAAGCACCCAGCGCTCAAAGAAGGTGATACCTGAGCCCAGGATGCATATTCCTAGTGAACATTAAGTAACCCGTAGTCCCGTGCACAGCAAACTGATACATAAAGTATTTTCAAACAAAAAACTGTTGCAAAGTTTAGCTTTGTAACGGTCCTTTACGTCAAACAACTTGGCAGCTCGCCTTACTAAAAGCGGGCTATAGACTGGTCGCGTGAACTCGTAATTTGCATTTAAGCCAATATTTAATGTACGTGTCATCGAGAGTGCCTGCAAAATTGATTATAAAGTTGCTTATATTTGTTTTGAAGTGATTACTGCCAACCCCTACATAAATTGCAGAAAGAAAAGGCTTGTTTTAACTAATGAATTACTATTGAACTTTACCTAGCAAGTAATATTTTCCCGTTGGAAATACTTACTATTCCTTGAACAAAAAATTGTCAATAATAAATATAGATTGTTAATGCAACAGAACGTTATAGAATACATTCTGCATTTCCTATGGGTCTGTTATTAGGCGGCCAGTTTTTGTGTCATAAAATGTTAGTATCACCAATTGCACAAATTACGAAATTGTACCTTCATTACTAAATACATCCACATCCATAAAAAAATAAAAAAAAGTTGCCAGAGCACATGTTTGCCAATTCTCAAAATGATCTCCTTTATAATAGCCTTTCGAATATTGATTTAAAAAAAATTCAGCAATTTTTCCAAAACGTAGTTGCTATTGGAGACAAATTGTTGCATTAGAATGTGTACTCTCTTCAGAAGACAGAACCTTTTTGGATAAACGAATAAAATAGAGAGCAATTCGCTTTGATTGCACTGAAAGTGAAATCTGCCTGTGCCCACCGATCAGACTTATTCCTGCTTGCGTTTTCGTAGAATACATATGTTTTCCCTACGCGATCTCTATTCTAGGATAGCTTGCTAAATAATGCAGACCAGGGTTATTCTTGGCTGAAGTGAGCACATCCACTTAGACAAAATTGTAATATGAATTGATGAATAAATGTTCTTGTAAATAACCAAACGATACTGAAGATGGCTTAATGCTGACAGGCAAGCAGTTCAATGATGTGCGCAAAACTATTTAATTTGTTTGTGTTACGTAGTTCGTTGAAAACAAATGTTCAAAGACTAGATGTTATTGATTGCCCAAGTATTGGACGCCCGGCAAACGGTTGCAGCGTTTGCCAACCCAAGGTCTTCCATGAGTTCAAATGTAAAAAGCAATAGAGCTTAGCTACAATTTCGCATAAGCTCTTAAAAGCTTTCAAAAGCTTTGATTTAGAGCTATTCCAAACCTGAATTTATTGTCTAAGTTTAGACTTTTTTTTATGACAAAGCCTTTCGAAAGAAACCTTTTTGCAAGATTGTAGTGAGTTTCAGCATGTGCGACACGTGAATTTAAGAAACGGACTTTCATGCTGCCATGGATATTCAACTTAAAGTGTAATTATTCATTCATTATTTACCGTGTTAGCTAATGTAAAAGTTATTTAGATCACTGATATATTTACACAGCAGTAGTACTGTTCTATCAATTTCCGGGTTATTAGGGAGTGAAACCTAAAAGGGAAGTGCGTTTAGTGGGTATGGGTCTCAACAGAGTAACAACCAACTGTTGGGATCGAGTCCCACACAGCTTAAGAAAGAGAAAGAGAGAGGACACTGCGTAACTGCATTTAACGTCTTCTCTACAAAAAAAAGTATTATTCGATTATTGAGAAATGCTCCTGAATAACTATAAAGCATAATCCATTAATATATCATTATAGTTATTAACTAATAAGTTAGTGCATTTGTCATCATTATTGTGACTCACAAACAGTGCATAATAGCTTCATAGTAGGGGGTTCTCACTATACTGATTCTATATCTGTGGTCTGTCTGTCTACCAATCTTGACTAGTGTCCTCAATAGATAGTGAAATAGTGTAAGCCTATGTTGTGCCATTTATTTGATACAGATCATGTAGAATCTAATGTTACCAAATGTCCTACGTATAGCTCGAAATAAAATAATAGTCAAAATTGTCATCGTAAACGTCATCATCGTATGATTCGTGTGTGACGCTATCTATGTGACACTGAAATGATTTGATAGACCCAATAAGAGAATGATACAACGCGATATCTCGTGCATTGCTTATAAGTTTCCCATTGGACCAAATATTTCAAGTAAGCAATTTTTGACGTTTCTGCAATCATTAAGCGTATTTAGTTTGTATATATATAGTTGGCACAAAATGTTGCTGGCCATGTATAACTTACAGCCTATTTAGTCAGCGCATATGTGTGCAGAACACTGCCTACACTAAATAGGCTACAAGTTGTACATGACGAGCATATATATATATATATATATATATATATATATATATATATATATACAAATAGAGCAAAAATTGTCTTTCGAGAACGTATGCACTGGGAATATTACCCTATCTCGTATAGAGTGTGTTGGGTACGCCGCGTTCCCGCGTTGGTCGTTGAGGTGGAGGCGTTGTCTCAAGAAAGCCACAAATCACTTGTTTTCGGTTGCAAGGTTCAGCTGCTCAGTCACACTATAACACCGTAACAAAGACGCGTGTCAAATGTTGATGGCTCATACTTATCACCAATAATATCTTCCTAACATGAAAAAACCTCGCATTGTTGCCACTAGCCAGGCTCTAATATTGCAAGTCCTGGTTAAAAGCAGCCGCGCTTATCCGCATCTCTGATATATATATATATATAGCTCACCGTGTTGCGGGACATATTTACAGTGTACGTTCACTGCCTGCATCATAATACACATATATTTGCCACGTAAAGGTTACTTCTTAGTCTCTATACTTTCTAACCGCTAACAATGAATGGGGTTTAGCCAGCAGCATGGCGTGCCGTGTCACCAACCATAAGTTTGCGCCAGTTTTGCTCGTGGTCGCTGATATCTTGTCGGTCTGGCCACTGTGATCGTTATACACACTCCTACGAGCTGCCGACACTAGCCCGATGCACCTCATGACGAACAGCGACAACCTAGCACGCCTGCGTAGCTCAGTGGGCTCTTTCACCCCCCTCTCATTGCTTCAGACTAACCATAGAGAAGAGGCTAGTGCTGTCCGAACGATTACAACTACAATAATGACTGAGCAAGGACTGCTCGTCCTGTTTTGGTTACTACTGCTACAACTACTACTAACGCAACTACCGCGACCGCCTTTCGACAGGTTGTGCATAAAGTGCCCGACGCAGGGGGAGCCGGAGGATGCAGTCTGGGTCCCGCCGCCCGGTAGAATGACTGACAGAGAGGCGTGTATGCTAGACCCGGGGGGGGGGGGGGGACCTGGAGGCTGATGAGAAAGTGGGAAATACACGAGAGACTGGGCCAATGCAGGTCTGATCGCGCCGCCAGGCGAAGACGTGGCATCTGCCTTCTTCCTGCCTTGTCGAATGCCGACTAATTCCCGTTGGGATTTGTCTCAACGGGTACCCATGTGAGGCTTCACCGCCTCGTCCCCGCTCCCCTACGAGTAGTAAACTCGCGTTTGAGCTATTTGGCCGTACAGAATTTATCTCAATCTCTGACAGTCCCAGGCAGAAATAGCCCAGCAACTTGGTCTAGTTTCAAACTATGCATTTTAAATGGCATTAATATATATATATATATATATATATATATATATATATATACATATTATATATATATATATATATATATATATATATATATATATATTATATACACATATGTGCATACATAAGTACATATGTGCAGGTCTGTGTGTGCGTGTGGACGCGCCTGTAGAGACGGAAAGGTAAGTAAGGAAGATTCTTCCAATATTGACACAAGGAATACACAAATCACTCGCAATACTGAGGTTGACCAGCTGAATGAAAGATGCGGATCACCACAAATCCACTGCTGTACCCACACTGCCATCTGATCGTGGCACAGGTTAAATACCTATTTAGTTTCATTTTGGTAAATTCAGCTGTCTTAGACTATTTTCAAATAATAATAATAATAATAATAATAATAATGAAAACACAAGAACAGCAAGCATCAAACTGCAACTAAATGGAAAGAGGCCTATAAAATTGCCGTACCAAAGGTCGCTTCTGAAGAAGTCCATCGTCTAACTATGTTTCGGTGACGACGTGCTGTCGCCTGCTCTTCATAGAAAAACATTCGTTATCAACTTCTTTTCTCCGTTACCCAGATTTCCATGTCTTCATGCGAGACTTCACGCTGCGTCGGCATTGATGGTGACACAGCTCATCTTCACCCGAGAGCTGCACGACGCCGGCCACAAATGACACTTTCTTGGACGGAGCACACGGACATATTATATATATATATATATATATATATATATTTATGCACAAGCGCACATTATCTGTGGCCGCCTGTACGTACCAAGTGTCCTGGTTAGTAAAGCATCTGCTTATGCCGCTATCTTGGAATGATGCCGAAAGATAACCGGTCCCCGCAAGCGCTTACGATGCCGACAGCGATGAGGGTCGGTGCTACCTCTGCGCCCAGCAGCAGTGAACTACTGCTGGGCGCAGAGAGCCGCATCGGCATCGGAGGCCAAGGCGGTGCAGCGCGTCTGTTGCTACACTAATACTACTACTACTACAACGACTACTAGTGCTGCTGCTGCTGCTGTTGCTGCTACTACTACGACGAGCGCTTCGACTACAACCACCACTTGTCAGTCAATACGCCCGGTTACGGCGCCAAGGACGCGTCTCAGCCGTGCTTGTCGAGTAACGACTAAGCGAAGGGAGTTATCTCAACTAACGTTTTTCCCTTCTTGCCAGGAAAACGCGGTCCTGTGCTGCTGCTGCTGCTGTCGTCGTCGTCGTCACAACCGCCAACACAGCCACAGCCGCAGCCGCCGCTGGCGTTGGCCCGAGACCGCCCTCTCTACAACCCGTTCGACGGGCCTTAGCGTACGCAAAAAGGAAGCGCCGGGCATATGGCTGATGGCTGGCGGCAATAGGAGCCGCGGCGAATGCAGCAAACAGCGCGTGTCATTGGCCTTCGGCAGCCACCGCCGCCCACGCCGCCGCCCCTGCTGCCGACGACGACGACGACGACGACAACAACAACAACGACATCGTCGTTGATGCGATACGAAGGAGCTACGAGGAGGCGGATTCCTAAGACGACCTCACTCATTCACTCACTCGCTCCGACAACAACAACAACAGCATTAACAACAATGCCGGAGATAGCATTTACATCGACATCAACGGCACATCAGGCGAATCGCGTTGAAACGGAGAAGATAATAAGGGACAACAGGAGATCATGGCGGCGGCGGCGGCCAGGACGATAATGATGATGATGATGATGATAGTGATGGTGGTGATGACGATGATGATGATGATTATTAAGGCGCCCGCCATTGAGGACAACATCGGAGCCGAACGCAGCCGAACAGATGAGATGAACCAAGCTGAACGACAACGACGACGCCTTATGACCGTCATCATGACGACAGTCGTGATGAGGCCTTGCAGCATCGACCGCACATCGACAACTCACCGCCGCTGACGCTCGCTCAAATCTACCGTTTTCTTCTGCCTTGCTGCTGATGTTCCTTGCTCAAGTACCTCGCTAGTCGCTCAAATACCTCGCAGTAGTTCATTGCAGTCAAAGAGGGTTAGGCCATCGACGAGCTGATAGCAGGGCGGATGTGCCTTATCAATATATATATATATATATATATATATATATATATATATATATATATATATATATATATATATATATATATATATATATATATATATAATATATATATACGTAATGAGCGCAGGCGTGCAGGAGAGGCACAGAAGAGTGCATTGCTGGAAAACGGGCAGAAGGGTTAGCAAGGGCAGGCTGTCGACGACTTCAACGTTCTAAATAGCTAACGAAAGCGCAGCCACAGCAGTAGTAGCTTTCGCCGCGTCCTGGAGCAACTTCATTAGAGACGCGGCGTCGTGGCATACTTTATTGTCAGCCGACTCATAGACGGGCAGCCTCTTCAGACCAAATTGTTCTATGGTTTTTCTGTCTCCGTCTGGCAAAGTGAAAAAACAGGCTACGGTTAGTCTGTGCGTATCAGTGTGAATGCACACAGGAAACACAGTCTTTGCTCGGCAACTACGTAACGCAGCACCATCAGTTTGGAAATGAATAGGCATTGAATTTGCTATTGCCTTTTCTTTTGGCCGTGAAGTTTTAGTCGTAATGGCAAAATTTCACAGTTCCGCACGTGAAAGTTTCAAAATAAGTAAGACATAACAACATAACGACTTTTTATGACTTTCCTAAATCTTGATATTTGCCTTTTGCTAACTTGCATCTGGTGTCGTTCCGATTGTGCAGAATTTCCTCCGAACACGCCGGTGTGATCAGTTTGTTATTGCGTTAGCTGCTGGTTCTTCTCCAAACGTCGATTTGGCACAACTATGTAGGATACAAAAAGATAGATTAACTACTTTATTAAATTTCATCCTCACTCCTTGACAAGACGTTTTCGCCACCCCATGGGGGAAAAGGTATTCTCTTGCCGAGTTCTACCAAACCTTAAAAGAAGTACATACGGTTATGGAAGATCCTATATATATATATATATATATAACATGATCCACTTTAATTTCGTATACACGAGTGTTCTGCGCACGTATTTCTCTATGTCTGGTATAGATAAAGCGATCTGACAGGTTGCAAATGGCTCATTTACAGCGCTGTGCTCTAACCATGAATAATCAGCTACGTTTGCAGGATAAGACGCTTGGTTATTTAACTTGCTCATTTTGAGTATGCAAAACATCGACAGTATAGCACTTGAACCGTTTCCAGTTTCGTGTTCCTGAGCACATATACTATGTACGTCTTCTTGTTACAGTGGATTCCTCACAAAGATGAAACGCATTGTAAACGCCTCCGCCAATCGCTCATGGCAGCAAGATTATTACCGCTCCGTTTAGATCCGTGCATCTCCTTTATGCTACGTATTTTGTAAAGACGCCTTTTTTAAAGTTATCGTATTCACCGACACGACATGTTAGCGCCTGCGATGGCTACCTGCGGAAACCAGAGTTTCGTGACAATGCTCATCATTGATTGACCGTTTCACGCTATTAGGGTAGTTTTCCTCACTAGCATACATATATTAGGTAAGTCAAAAAGTTCGTCGGCTTTTTTACCCGATTTTAAAGAGCCTTATTTATGCAGACAACAGTATTTTTATTCAATGATATATTGACCGTTTTGTTCGATAACCTTCGCCCATCGCCTCGGTAGATCCATGATTCCTTTCTCCCAGAACGTCTTGTCCTTCTCGTCGAAATACTGAGTGAGGTGATTTTTTATAGCCTCCAAAGATTCAAATGTTGTGCCATCAAGGGAGTTCTGGAGAGACCTGAACAAGCGATAATCAGATGGTGCGAGGTCGGGACTATAAGCTGGGTGCGGCAGCACATCCCAGTCAAACTCCGCCAATTTTTGCCGGGTGGCCAAACTTTTGTGTGGTGTCGCCTTATCATGTTGAAAAGTGACGCCCCATCTGTTTGACAATTCCGGGCGCTTCGTTGCTACTGCAGCCTTCAAATCTTCGAGTTGACTGCAGTAGACGACGGAGTTGATCGTCTGACCCATTGGAAGCAGCTCAAAATACACTACGCCCTTACAGTCCCACCAGCAGCACAACATAACCTTCTTCTGATGGATTTCGGGTTTAGGGATAGCTGCGGCCTGAGAACCTCTGGGGACCCAACTTCTTTTCTGTGTTACGTTTCTGTAGAGTATCCATTTTTCATCGCCGGTTATCAATCTCCTCAGAAATGGCTCATTCGAGTTCTTCCGGAGGAGTGCGTGACAGGTATCGACTCGCCCTTCAAGCTGTCTATCATTGAGGTCGTGTGGTAGCCAGATATTCCGCTTGCACGAGAAACCTGCATCATGGAGGCGATTCCAAACGGTTCCGTGGGAGACTCCCGTTACATCTTCAATTTATTTTATGGTCAAACCTGGGTTCGAAGTAACCAGGCTTATGACTTCGTCGGTCTCCACAACATTGGGTCGTCCTGACCTCGGTTCATCTTCGAGATTGAAGTTTCCAGCTTTGAAACGGGCGAATCGCTTTTCGACTGTAGATTTGTGTACTGCGTTTTCGCCGTAGACTGCACATACCCTCCGGGTTGTTTGCGCTGCACTTATGCCTTCACGGTAGGAAAACAACATAATGTGTCGAAAATGCGTATTTTTGTCCTCCATTGCAAACAGCTGCAAATTCCGCAAAACGAAACGGTAAAGTTGGAACCGGTATACCGTCGCGCCGCCACGGGTCTGCTCCTGAATGTAAACACCCAGCCGCACTCTCAGGCGGCCCTGCTGCAGAGCGCGGGAATTTCAAAAATGTGGTCCCAGAAAGCCGACGAACTTTTTGACTCACCTAATATGTCCCTGATGTTTGCCAGAAGACTGGCCATTAATACAATTTAAATATAAATAATAACATATTTATTCACCATAGTTGTTGGTAGTAGGATTGGATTGACACATGGTTTGCTACGAAATTATAACAATATCTCGTTCACAAGCGCCTGTAACGAGTAAGAGTCTAATGCCGAGCAAATTAGAACATGATATCGACAGATGTTGCACTCACCACAAAACTTACATACACAGTCGTTAATATCATAGCATTCACCTTTGAGGCACATATAATGGTGATAACCGTGCCATGTTACCCTGCACACTAATAATCGGTTACTTTGGAAGGTACGTTTCCACTTCGCTGAGCGGAAAGCAGGCCCATCTGTAAAGTTACACATAACAAAATGTACGTTTCGGTCTTCCCTGAATGTTCTGTACATGTCGAGTGTAATTGCACTGGTCGCTAATTTGTCTAGGATTGAGTCTTCGACCAGAGTGCCTTCTCCGCAAAGTTCTAGTGCCAAGGTAGCTGACGCGTTCTTGGGTACAATTTAAATGTACAAGCTAAATCAGGGGTCCGGGCATTCAACCGCCGGCTTTCTCCAGCTGTTCAGCTGAGTTGCGGTGGCCATCATGTCCGCATGAGCCCTTGAGCGTATAAATCTTCCTGGGTTCTCTCCCTTTCTATATTCTCCCCCTCAAATGCTCTTTTTCTCTGTCTCTCCCTATCTATATATCTCTCGTAACCGCCCTGCCTTCGGTGCATGAAACTGTACATAGATAGCCATTACCGCCGAGTCGTGATCAATCATGTACTCACCTCCAAAATTCCCCTTGACCTTCTCTGCTTGACTCTTCACTTCACCTCGCCAGGCAAGCAGGCAGGCAGCCAGCCAGTCATGTGGCTGGATATATGTAGTATGTATGCATGTATCTAGGTAGATATAGGTAGGGGTATGCGGGTGTATACGTCGTGTGCTGATCGATGCTGCGGTATCTCCGGTGTTGTGTCGATGGCGGCCTGCCGTAGCGGATCGCAGTTGGATACCCGGTTGGCCAGCCGCCACACAGCTGTTCTATCATTCACGACTCGTGAAGCGTTTGCGATAGCGTTGGCGCGCGTACCGATGATACTCAGCGGCGCTAGGTGGGCTGAGTCTTGTATATATATATAGATCATGAAAGCAGAGTGCGCTTGGAAGAGTAGCCTGCTTGTCAGTTTCTTTGCTGCAAGCGTCAGATTCCGCGGCGGCATGTCGGCTCATAAATGTAGACAGCTTCTACGGCGGCGGCAGTGATGATGATGATGATCATGATGCTGAGATAGGTATCATGACATGACTGTGGTGAGCATTGTATGCGCACATGCAAGTACGTCATTCTTTGGGCTAGACCTGGAAATGTATAATCAGAAAGATCAACGTGGTCGTTATTCGATATTGGTTGGGTAATATAGTTGTTGCTTTTCGTACTACGTTGTTTTTACCCCCGCCGCATAACGAAGTGGCATATTAGCTTTGGAAAGGGGGCATTCCTTATTTACTCATTATATCTACTCCGCCACAGATCTTCAAATTTAGTCACAGCTAGCATAGCTACAATTCCCTAAACAAATAAAATACAAAAAAAAACGTTAGAAAAGGGGGCAAAGTCTCCAGCACATCAAGTTGTATGTCTCCTCTGACAAAATTTGATTTGGTGTGCCATCAGCACTCAGACAAAATAAATATACAGACGTTCGAGATGAAAGAGCTAATATAATGTTACGCATTGGCTCGTAAAAAAACGTGTGACATTAGGTTACAACAATTGCATTAAATATTTTTCAATATATGCTTGGAAGGTATATACCTAGTTAAGTTTGACCTGACGTGTATATTATTGGGGTAATCAGTGACTCAACTAACGGAGTGTCTTATGTTGCCATTGTATATTTGTTTTGGCGGTCTTGTACTCTGCTCATTTAAATCGTGAAACGATGCTAACGGTTTCACGATTACCGAGTGTTGACTATGGTCGTAGAGAGAACGATGTGCGAGTAATCGCATCTTTGCTGCAGGTGAAGAAAAACTTGCTAACTAGTTCGGCCATCGGCCAGTAGTTGACGTGCCTGGTAGTCACGCAAAAACAATTATAAAACTTAGTTGACACTGTATCTGGAAACGTACTTAATTTGTATCTATATATTTTATATACTCTGCGACTGCGCTAGGTTCTCTTCTTGCTGTCTACATATGTGTGTATCTATCAGTTGCTGTCTCGCTTTATTTAGGCCCACTTGTTGGCCGGGCTCTCACGCTCCACATACAGGGCCGCCTACGGAGTTTCCCATCTGCTGCGTTCTCCGTCGACCTTCCGGTGTGCAGTGCTTGTGGCAACGCCGTGCACATACCCATCGTTTTGCTTGAGGAAGACGCGCTTTTCCCATACGCTTTCCCCATGCGTTCGCTACTCCTGCAGTTTTCGTCGCTGTTACCAGTGTTACTTCCTCGCGGTGTTGCAGTAAAGCCAGTCCAGCAGGCTGCGGTGGCGCCTAAGACGATTTAGAGCTTGGCACCCGCTGACATTCGATGTAGCCGTGACGAGCTTCAACGTTAGCTGAGTCGCTGGGGGAGGCGCTCCGAGGTGACGCCTGCACTCAGGCAAGTAAGACGTGCAGACATTCGAAATGAAAGACCTAATAGAATGACTCTGATGCCGACAAAAGGTCTTGCCCAAATTCGATTCAGGCCAAAGATCGAACCTATATACGGGAAAATTAAGAGTCTCACAGTACAGGATCATTTTTACTATTAATATTTTAAAGAGTCTCAAGATATAAGAATGCCGTTTTTATGAAGGTTAGTTAAAGAAGGAAAACATCTACTCACTTGACTCGTTATTGCTAACTACGATTAAGCCGTCAAATCGGGAGTTTGAACGCAGGACATTGTCCATATTAGTGTATCTTTTCAGTCTGCTTAGCACGGTTACACGTCAAAACCCTTATCGTCTAAACTACCATGACGAAGACGTGTCACACGCTTTCGTTATCGATTTCAGTCAGGAGCAGTGTAATTAACAACGACTGAAGGGCTGTTATGGGGCAAATAAGAGTATTTCTAATCAATTAATGCAATTGCCCGACACAACACCTGCTGCCGATTTTATGTTTGTAAAATTAATATCCGAACATAAAGATCGTATTTTTGGCCAAGAGGGGATGTCCGTTAAGCTCTCCACATTTTATACGACCGTGTCGATAAATCTATATGTCTACAAAAAGTATATATCGAACAAGTGAATTTGTAATTTTTTCCTTAAGTATATGTTTTGTCCTGCTTGCCCACAACTTAAGAAGATTTTTTATGTATATATGTACACACATACATGCACCTCTATGGAAATTATGCGACTATAGACCTACTTCAATGCAGAGTCAGGTATGCATTTCACTGCATTTACTATAATGCAAAGTCAGGTATACATTTCCAGACGGACCTCTGAATCTCCAATTTCCAATTCAGATCTCTGAGGATCTCTGTGCGTTTATTAGCACAGCAAGGTGCGTGCATCTACCCATCCAGGCGATGGCGGACAAGCTCCGAGCCGCAGTAAAGGAGGCCTGCAGGAGATGCCGGACAACCCGACATACTCAAATCGTTCCAGAGGAAGCGCAAAGAGCCATAGACCGTATTAACGGCCTTATTAGCGGGCGCCAAGATGAGAAGGACATCTCGAGTCTCATCAACCGGGATTGGCCGGACCCGGTGTATGAAAATGTATCTGTGATCAAGGCAAGCATTCTAAGGGATCACCCTCTTAGAATTCTAATAGCGAGCGAGAACGAATCATCGGACAGCGTGACCTGGAGGAATATGGCCTCCCAATTCCGAGGTATCTCCGGGGAGGCCGCCCCTGCGGCGGGCAAAGTGTTCACGCGCCAGGTGCAAGAATCCGGCGATGACGGGAAGCTGGAAACGCGCGCGCTAATTGCTCTACGGTACCCTAAGGAGTTGGACATGGAGCGTTGCTACGACTTACTCGACCAGGTCGCGTGCAAGGCCTCCCTACTGCGCAACCAGTTAAAACTGGCCGAGTCCACCCCCATACCTTGCTATCTATCTAAACAGGGTGAGAGTCGGGGCTATCGTAAGCTTCTTGAGTGCCTTGCACGGAAGCACGATATTCACATCGCAGCAGGTCCGATTAAGCCCGCTCGAAGCAAGCACCTGGTCGGTGTACCAAAGCGTGGTGCCAATTCTACAACGTCAATCGTTATTAAGAAAACGGGGTCCGGCTCTTATGCAGACACGCTAAAAAAACCTCGGCTCTAAAGTAAACCCAGAGCAATTTAATGTTAAAATTGCTCGGGTTCAGCAACTGCCCAGTGGGGATGTGCGGCTTTTAGTCGCAGAGGGAACACAAGGGGGAAGTACCTCATTTCTTGAAGCTCTCAAGAACGCCGGAGGAAAGGACTTCTCGTTACACCGTTACCGGGTCCGGCTCTTATGCAGACACGCTAAAAAAACCTCGGCTCTAAAGTAAACCCAGAGGAATTTAATGTTAAAATTGCTCGGGTTCAGCAACTGCCCAGTGGGGATGTGCGGCTTTTAGTCGCAGAGGGAACAGAAGGGGGAAGTACCTCATTTCATGAAGCTCTCAAGAACGCCGGAGGAAAGGACTTTTCGTTACACCGTTCCTCACTAAAACGAGTAATTGTCCGTGATCTCGTCGAAGGCACCACGGCTGCCGATCTGGAAGCGACCTTCCGTCAGTCAGTCCCGCTGACGGGACCTATGCAGGTCGAAGCGCCTAAAGTAGGTGCTACCGGACGATGGACGGCAATAGTGAGGCTAACTGCAGCCGATCACGCTAGGGCCGTGCAAGCCAAGCGAGTCCAGATCGGTTGGTCGGCCTGCGTTATCTCAGACTAGATATCGGTCCCCACATGCCAACGCTGCCAAAGAGTGGGCCACACCGCACGCGCTTGCTCTTTTGATCCAGTCACTGAAAAGCGCTGCCATAAATGCGGCGGTCTCGGACATACGGCTTAGGGGTGCAGCGCTGCACTCTCTTGCTACAACTGCGGCACTCCAGGCCATGCAGCAAACTCGGCCGCCTGTCCCGCTTTCCGTCAAAAGATTGAGGAAGCCCGACGCCAACGGCCGAGCAGAACACCACCACAAGCACCACAGGGGAACACGCCAAGCCCTGTCCCAGACCGGAGCACACGGCCATCGACAGACCAATCTCTTAGTGCTAACACTGACGAAGACGGTTTTACGCCTTTGTCCAAGAATGCGCGGAAGAGAGCCATCCGATCTCCCGCAACTGACGAGAGAGCTGCCAAATATTTTAACTCAAAATGACCAGACATCTTAGAGTAGCCCAGCTAAACTGCAATAGAAGCGAAAGTGTTCATGATATGCTAGTCGTTTTAACAACCAGGAGACAAACGAACCTCTGCCTTCTTAGCAAACCAAACAAACGGCTTAAAGAACGACAGACCCCAGCGTGGGTTTCAGATCCAGAACGTTCGACGTGCATCATTCTCAACGAAAATAGCCTCTTTTACGCCCAAGCATTGGGCTCTAGAGCGGGATTTTCATGGATCGAAATCAAGGAAGTAGGCCGCTTTTATTCCTGTTATTATAGTCCCAACAGATCTATAGACGATCTTTTTACCCTACTTGACAATCTCTCTGCATCTCTTAGACTATGTGACGCCTCTTTTATAGTAATCACAGGCGATTTTAATGCAGCCTCGACAACGTGGGGATCCCCAACAGCTACGGCTCGTGGGACTGCCCTTTTAGACTGGCTTGCCGTTGAAGACCTCGTCGTGTGCAACACAGGGGACACGCCAACATACCACGGAGTCGGTAGAGGCTCCGTGATTGACATGACAATTTGCCGCCGTGCCCAAGCAGGCCGGCTAGCAAGGTGGGCAGTTCTAAGTGACGAGGCAACCCTCAGTGACCACCACTGTCTGGAGTTTGACATTCTTCTGAACCCTAGTGTTTCCTCAACGGACACGGCTCTACTGCCACGGCCAGTGCTGAGACGACAAAGTCTAGAAGAACTACACCAAGGAATGGACAAGTTGATCTCCCAAAATGGGCCGCCGACCACAGCAGAAGGACTGCAGCAGCTACTGGAGGCTGCGAGCCTAGTGCAAAGGCCTCAGTACCAGCACCCACGCCGCAGACGCCCAGTTAGTCCCAATTACTGGTGGAACGAGTTCGTTGCTGGTCGCCGCCGTGCATGCATCGGCGCCTGGCGCCAGCTAACTCGGGCCAAACGTAGTCAAGCACCGGAGGGCAAAATAATCGATCTTCTAAAGAGGTACAAGGAGGCACGCACTCTCCTAAAGAAAGAGATTGCTAGATGTAAGGCCTAGTTTTTAAAGACGATAATAGGAGAGATTGATGGTGACCCGTGGGGCCGCTCCTTCTGTCAGAATCTTAGTACGGATTTCGACGCGGCCGCACAGCTCTCGGAGCTATAACCAAAGTGCAATCAAAGGTCGAGCTGCTGCAACAGATGGCGCCCAGGGCTCGCGGGCTTCTGCTCGCAGTTCTCCTATACGTTAAAAACTCGTTTAACAGTCTGCCATGGAGTACCATTCTTGAGGCGCTCCACAAACGCAAGGTACCAGCTTACCTTCGCCGCGTAATCTCCAACTACCTAGACGAACGGACTATTACGTGCCAAGGCCTTAAATTTAGTATGACGGCTGGAGTGCCGCAAGGTTCTATTCTCGGACCATTGCTCTGGAACATAACATACGACGAAGTACTTCGTCTACAGCGCCTCCCACCTGGAGTCGAGCTTCTTGCTTGAACGTGTCTAACTCCATCCAATACCTCGGAGTCGTCTTAGAAAAAAGCCTTGAGGGGCATTCTCTCTTACAGCATGCATGCGGGAAAGCACTTAAGGTGGCCAACAACCTCGGTCGTCTAATGCCCAACACCTACGACCCGCGCCAATCTACACGCCGTCTTCTTATGTCGGTGGCGGAGTCAATTGTCTTATACGGTGCCCCAGTCTGGCCAAAGGCTACGCTTGCAACGGCCTCACGAAGACGCATGCTTCGAAAAGCGCAACGGGTCCCGGCTCTGCGCATTATCAGCGCATACCGAACGGTGAGCACGCAAGCGGCCCTGTTGCTAGCTTGCACCGTGCCATGGGATCTTAAGGACGAGGAACGACGTCGACTTTGGGAAGATCCGACACGAAGCAAGGACGCTGAGTGACAGGCAACGCTAGATAGCTGGCAAGAAGAGTGGAACAACATTCAGAGCGGATGCCCTAGGGCACGAACAAAAGCTCTCCTCCCAGATATAAGGGCATGGATTGGCCGCCCTGGAACGGAAGTAGACTACTACATCACGCAAGTGCTCACGGGACACGGGGAGTTTCGCTCCTACCTTTAACGAATTGGGAAAGCAGTGAGCCCAACATGTCTCCACTGCAACCAATTGGTGGACAACACACCCGAGCACACGGTCCTGTTTTGCCCCGCCTGGGAGGCCCAGCGCCGACCTCTGCAGAATCTTCGCAGCTACACTTCGTCGACTTCATCTGGTCTTCCTGCTCTGATCGCAAAAATGACAACTTCACAGGGCGATTAGTGCACAATCGCGACCGCCATCAGGTGTGTTTTAACCGAGAAAGAGCGAGACATGACTGGTTTTTAGTGGGTTGGAGCCCCACACTACTGGCCCGCACTTGCAGTTGCAATCCTGCAGTGGTGACCGTGTGTGCGTCCTGCATTTCCCAGTTAGTCCTCCAAAAAAAAAATCCAGACGGACGGTCACGCATGCCTATATTATAGTATAGATTAAATGCGTAAAAACTTTTTAAAAGTCACATTATTTAATAGGTTTAGAAGCAGGCCATTTCCCTGCATGAATTGGTTGAGGATTCATTAAGTCATTAAGTAGTATTTAATACTGTTGGTCCGTAGGCGCAAAGTCAAATTCCTAATTTACACATATAATTTGTAACATAGTTTTAGCGCTTACAACTTCTAAGGAATCAATAAATAAAATTGAAACTGTAATGGTGTAAAAAGTTATATTTGATATTTACTACTAAAGAAACTATTCAGCGGCACATTGTGTTTACTCGAATAATTTTTATTAATACAATTTAGGCCAGTTACTGTATTTTATAACATGCTATTATTTGTAAATCGCTTGTTTAGCTTGTGTATTTTATATTTAGAAGGTCCTAACTGTTTTGCTGCCTAACTTAGACAGAACAACATGGCCTGCCATTGATAGTTCAACGCTTAATCAATTGTCGTGGCTTATAATATATTTAATATATTTATTAACCCTGCGTGTAGAATTATCTTTGTGCGCTATGGGAGGTTATTGTTACATGAGTTACGCTTCGACGGTGAGAATCTTCAACAGTGTTTAAAATTATTATAGAGCTGTGCACAAACTAAACAAAAACATGACAATAAAGAAAATAAATAATTTTGGCAAATACTGATTAAGTGTACGTAACGGGTCAACATTTGGCACTCTCGAAGTAACATCATATACTTACTGCAAACATGGCAGACGTTTAATACTCGCGGTGGTCATCTCCAGTAGCTTTGCCAGTAATGTTTCGTTAACAATCTCACACAACACCGCTATTTACTGCCATTCGTTTTATTATCTTAAGTGTGTCTGCTCTATATCTACATACACGTAAACTCTACACCTTTGTTCTCTTTCTTTACCTCCTCGACCCAGACTCAGTACGCTACATAAGGTACTTCGATATTACAGATGGCTCTCTGGCAGTACTCCGTGATCGTAGCGGGTCGGTTTATTTGTTCGCGCCTGCTTCCGTCGTTGACAGTATTAATTTATTGCTGCGATATTTTCCCACTCACCAGTTTCAGAGTGTCTTTTTTGCATTTTCCGTCGGGTTTGCACGGTAATCTATATTTGACTTCATTTTTTGCTGTGACTCTTGTTTTTGCTCGTACTCATTTTCCGGCGGTTATTGCGTTTGTTTAGCTGTTCTACTTAATGTTTGTTTCTGTGTCTTTGTCCTTACGGCCACATTTTCTAGTAGTTCTAGATGTATTTTTGATGCACTCAATATTGTTTAGTGAACTTGCTCTCACACGCGCTGTATCCCGTACTTCTTCATGAATTCATAGAATACCCAGTTTGTGCATTACGCTCCATTGTCGCTCAGGATGGCTTTAAACATTTACTTGTGGTAAAAAGTCGGTGAAGCATACTTCCATATTTTGACACAGCTTGTACTGCCTCAACATAAGTTGTACCTCGGATAAGTAATCCGTTATTTGTAGGGAATATTTGCCGTGGCCGCCCGTGGACAAATCTGGCCCACGAACATCTATCGCAGGTCCCTCTCATGGTGCTTAAGGCCATTCCGTGAATCTGAATGAGGCCGTTGTTTCGGTTACTGTTTTATTTAGATGTCTTCAGCGCGTCAGGCTTCTCAGCGCTTTTCTTTAAATAGCGGTCCTTTCCTGGCCGCGAGTGCAATTATCTCAGTTTCTGCTGCGTCTTTTTTTGTCATTTGATGCTCATTTTTATTGTGTCTGTTTGGACGCCTAACGCTAATAGCAAACTCAGAAGTATTATTTATTCACTCGCATTATTGCACCGTTATTGCTATTTTTAAAACACTGATACCGATTCGGTAACTATGCTGAAGGGTTTTCTAAGATATAACGATTCTTCAGTCTGTCTCAGCTCCTTATGTTCACTCGCGGGCTTCGGCAACACAGCCACTTCTCATCCTGACGAAATTGATCATTAACGTCAAAGATAAGATCACCAGAAATGATTCTCCAGACTCTGGTATTAGACTCGCGCTCAGCATCAAATGATGAGGATAATGCTGAGTTCCTTGCTTCATCACTTTTACTTGTTCAATCCTAGGGCCCAAGAAACGCGTCGAAAATTATCGCTCCGTATCGCAGTGCTCCGTCGCCTGCATTGTTTTTGAGAAGGTTCTAGTTAGACCCATCACCAGTTTTATGCTCGCAAACAAGTTATTCGATGCGACACAACATGGCCTTGTGCCTCGTCGACCTGTGTGTATGCAGCGGCTAAAGATGACGCACGACTGTACATTACATATAAACGCCAACAAACATTATGATTGTATTTGTTTTGTTCAGAAACGTGCTTTCAACAGAGTCGATAATAGGACTGTAGTTGAGAATCTAAAAGCGTTTGAGGTTCACCCGCAGACCCGCAAAGGGTTTGCAGAGTTTTTGCGCTACAGCTCTTTCGGAGTCAGGGGACGCCTTAAGCAGCCTGCGTCCGGCACCGTCAGACGTGCCGCAGGGGAGCTGTACGTCCTCCGTTTTTGTACACACTTTTTGTTCTAGACCTGAAACTTTATATACCACCGAGTGTTGAATATCTTTTGTACGCAGACGATTTTAAAAAATATAGTACACTTGACTCCTCATCGGCGCACACAGCACTGCAATCCGCTGTTAACGTCAGCCGGTAGTGCATTGACAACGGTATGCAGCACTCCGTTCTAATACATAGTCCCTCTAAGTTTTTTTAATTGTGTATTTTTATTTATATAATTTCACTATGTTAGCACTTTAGAGTGGACAATTGTCTCCGCGCGAACGTGTGATCACGGGTTCTCTAACCCAGGATTAGCCCAGTTTAACAATATGCCCCGAACAGACGTTGCGTTTCCTCGCTGAAGGTCGAGCGACAGCCTCTGACGCAAGAATTCCCTCTAAGTTAAACTACTTACTCAATGGGTCAATACTACCAACTGCCAATGTAATGCGGAAGTCTTGATCTTAACGGACCTCACCATATCAAATAACTAGTCAAAGTAGCATCTATAGTGGTAGATATGTTGTTTCGCCGTTTCAATGTTAAGGAGCCTACGGCGTATCTTCGTTTGTAGGGATATTTATAGCAGAGCGACTTTGCAGGTTTCTCTTGCGATCGGTCTTTCCTCACCTTTTATTTTGCGAATAAATTATATATTTTCTCTTCTCTTATAGTCCACTTAATTGGTCATACCTGGGTACTCCGCCTTTTGGCAACAAGTTTGGAACTTCATTTTATACCGCTGCCCGGCACTCGACTTCAAATGCTAATTTAATTAAAGCTCGGCACGCTACCTAAGTTTCTAGTAGAGCGTTTAATGCCGGGTTGTTGCTAGTCTAAAACTTAAGCTCAGAGAAAAACGTAATATTTCCAGACGGCAATCATGCCAGCCGAGCCTTCCTTCTCCTCTTAAGGTACTTTTACTGTACCGCACTCAAGGGGCACGACCCATAGACCGCATATATCACACAAGACATATTTAGTTGGTTTTAAGCATTCACTTTTAGTTAGAGCTGATTCCTACCGCCTGGATTCTATTAGCAGGTTTACAAACATAAGTTTATCATCTGAGTACATCTGAACACCACTCTATACCTACAGATATTATTTGGCTTGTAAGATTGTTCCACTGGTTCCAGATGTACCTGGTTGTAAGCCGAAAACGCGTCTTGCTGGGAAACCGGCACTTGTTTTGCGCAAATCTACAAATATACTCGACTGTCTTTTCTATTGCCACCACCATTTCTGACACCCGCTGGCTAGCGCCCAGATACAAACAAATAAGCATTACTATATGAGTTGCACTAGAATAAAGTTTCCGGCCTGTTAAAGAAAAAATACAATTAAAACAAGTAAACATACACGCTTAGTAACTAGCGTGTAGCAGCCATTTTTGTTCGCAAGCATGACATTCATCTACGCCAATTTTGCGATTGTTGCCATTTTCTCTAGAAATTGGTCATCTCCGTGAATACGATACAAATTGTACGCAGTGTTTGAGCGTCACTACAACGTCGATCGAAGCGAGATGATCAAGTCATGCAGCTAGGATACGTCGACGTAGATGAAACACCTCAATTCAAACGCATGCTAAGTGACCATCGTCCCCGTGTGTATCAACCGGCTGCCAAACAACTAAGTTTAGCTAAATTTTCTTATAGGCATTAACTAAGTCCTTGCAGTGCATGCACTCAAGCGTAAGCAGTTGTGAAAACGAAACAATTTGAAAATACGCAAATAAGGAATAAGCTAACTGGCGTCCCCGCCATGCCTCATATATATATATATATATATATATATAAATATATAATATATATATATATATATATATATATATATATATATATATATATATATATATATATATATATATATATATATATATATATATATATATATATATATATATATATATATATATATATATACATACATGTATATATATATATATATATATATATAAAGAGAGAGATAGCGGAATAGCGATAGGCAGAGGGGGAAGCGCGATGAGGTAGATAGGGAGGCCGCGCTAGACAGATACGTGTCTGTGAGAGAGGTTATAGATTGATTCACTTTGTTGTTGGTCACGCGAGGGAAAGTTTGAACTAGTACTGCCTCATCGTCTACCCCAACCCCCTCTGTCATCATTTTGCCAGGGGCTGGCCACCGTTGTAAGAGGCGCGATGGATGAGGTAGACGAAAGGAAGAGAGAAGAATGAGGAGGGGAAGGCAGCACCAGTACCAGTGTCAGCAATGGTTGGTGGTAGAGGCACTTCTCACAAGAGGTTCGGGAATGGTATCATTGGGGCCAGCTGGCCCGCACGCAGTCTGGGCGAACATTGCCCCGGCCGCTAAGATGGTGCGTGTGCACGCTCTTCGATCGTGTCTCGCAGCGCCACTTCTACGAGCACGTAGAGTAGAGCGAACAACAGCAGCAGCAGCTCCCGTAGTTCGTAGCTATAAATTCGTGGCACGCAAGCCGGCAGGAAACGAAGCAGCCGTGGTAGCAGGCAACCATGGCTTGACGAACCCCCGCCCGGCCGTCCGCTTATACAGCCGTCTAGGGTCGTACCGGTCGAGTCTCTTTCTCTCTCTCGATGCTTAACGCGTGTTGCCCCTCGGTAGGCCACGAGGTAGGTAGTAATGAGTGGGGGGGGGGGGGGGGATCGTCGAAGAATGGCCAGCAGGGGCAGTAGTAGCTATAGCAGCAGCAACAGCAGCAACCGGCAAGACCAGTCGATGATGTCGTCGGAGCAAATGATGAAAATACAAGAACATTGGGTGGGTAAGTGCTAGATAGTTATTTAGTTAGTTAGTTCGATAGTTGGCATCCTCGAGTGGTTGTTAACAGCACACCCGTAGCCAGAAGGCCGGGCTGTGGTTCTGGTGCTACCGCCACCGCCGCCGCCACCGAGGCTGTTATACTTCGAGACAAGCGGTGTATTTCAGCGTAGTCTGTTGACCTCGGGTCATGCGGCATAGCGGTCCCGCAGTCCAGGACAGTGGCAGCGGTTTGCGAACACAGCCTCGCAAGTAGGTGACGTTTGCGCCCACTTGCGCACCTCGTGGTCGCTACCACCATCACCACCACCGCTATTGTGGCTTAGGCCTTCAAAGTGAAGACACCAGCTTAGGATCGTAAATAAAGAAACCTCTTTCTTGCCTCATTTCTACACATACGCAGCTTCGGGGTATGTTCAAATGAGGCTGTGATATGCTGTTAGTAAGTCATATGATAGTGCTCACTCATTAGCTTACATTTTTAATGGCCGAGAATGGTCCAACGTTTTTCAACAGTTCAGCAGATAGCTGCAGAGCGCTTATTTTGATAAGCGCTCATGCAAAAAACCCACGCGTTCCAACCAACCCACACTCCTTTCAGAGGTAAAGGAAAGTTTAGGTCCTTCATTGACAATCAAAGCTGGCTCAGTGTAGGAAGTCGTTTAAAAGTTGCAAACGAGCCGTGCAATATACAGCATTCAACATTTCTAAAGAACAGTCCATTGAAGAAGTTAATTCGTTAGATAGGTCTTGTTAATCGGATAAAGCATATGCAAATATAAGCTGTTATGAGCAAACTGCGAGAAACCTACTGAATAATAGGTGGTACTAAACAAACTCACTCCCGCCGAAGAAGCTCCGTAACAGCCAAGCAGAATAAAGATAGCTTCTTGACCTTTCAAGGGCACCCGTATAGGTTATCTTAGACTACATGTAATCCGCACAGAAGTTGGAAAGAAAAAAATCTGAGTAAGAACCTCTGCAGTGGCAACAGCTGAACATCTTGAATTGGTCAAGGACTTTTCAGCCAAAGCTTGCCGGTCGGCGCTACAACACTTTGCAGTACAACGCAGTATACAGGCTTATTTTGGACACTGGCCTGGTGTTTACGAAAACTAGCAGACGCCTCCAAGAGTCTAAAACACCTTTTGGAAAAGATGGAGAGTTGAGTACCTGCTGGTGTTACTATAGCGATAAGGCGTAACGGAGCGAGCGGTCATACATTGGTACCTGGAAACATAGTCATAATACAGAGGGGCACCCCGAATGACTGTTGGAGGGTTGACCGCGTCGAGAAGGCACTACTCTACAAGTAGGTTCTGCAAGTGTGTGACATCAACAAATATAGTCGTTAATTCTCACCGTATTTTCCAATTCCAGGCTTCAAGCGCGTCTGAAGTACGGAACTTTTGAGACTGTTTGAGTCAGTATTTTACCACTATCCTGTCCAGGCTATAAGGCGACATTAACTTAGAGATTGGCAAACCTCTTTAAAACTGTTCCAGTTTCGCCAGCTGGGTGCATTGCGTGGCGTTCCACGGCTTCCATCTTTCGGAGCCTCTGTTCTCCCTTAAATTTTAGAGCTAAAATAATGCCCCTGCAAAAGAGTTACCTTTCTTTTACGATATTGTTTTTGCGGTCCTGCAGTGCCAGCAAACAGGACTGAATTTTGAATGCAAACAGGATACCATCAGAACAAGCAACTTAGATTCAGGTCAGGGGACATTCAACTTAGCCCCTCATATTGACCCTTTAACTACAACGTCAGGACTACGAGGCAAACGTATTTTTCGAATTATTGCTATTTAAATCTATCTTTGGCAAAGCCCGGACCGCCACCGCAGTTTTCTCAGGGAGCAATGCTCTTAGGGTGCGCCTTAGAGACTCTAGAACGCTTTTGCCCACAACTGTAGCATTGATTTCTTTGGTGTCTGCGAAGGATTGATCTGATGGGTCAATCATCTCGGCATCAACTACTGTCTCGGCGGCCCAGACTTGTTTTGTCTCACGTTAACAACCTCTGCTTACAGCATCAGCAATTAAAAATAAACCGTTTCAATATTTCATTAAACTTTTGTAGATCGGCCACTGGTATTTACTTCCCAGGCGGGTTATAGCAACATATACAATGGCATATATCACTCTCTTAAGTCAGTAAACATAAACTAAACCGATTCATTCATGACGGACATTCGAGGTCTTATATTACAATGTGCCCTCAAGGACTGACTCTCTCATCACGATTTTTTGTTATAACAAGATAGCAATCAACTTTCATATACGTTATATTTAGATGGAGATCAAATATATATAAGTAGATATAAATACTCGTACTCTCCGATTAGATTAGAAGTGCATTACGACGAGGATTTTATTATATTTTTTATTAAATGTGTTATGTATATAGTAATTGTATAAAGTATATGTACAATGATTGTACCATTTTTATGAAAATAATGAAGGCCATCTTGCAATCGAGCACGTTCCCCGACTGCTGGAAACAGACTCACCTTGTCCTGATTCCTAGAGCCGCGTCCCCCAAAGTGACCATTCTGCTTTAGGGCCTATAAGCATCCTTCTCAGTCTCCCCAATACAGTTGAGCATTTTATACATATGCGGCTGTCGAAGGAATTGGACGACAAAAAGTGATCTTAGAGGACCAACACGGCTTCCGCTTAGGCCACTCAACACATGACGCAATTTAAAGCATTTTAACCATAGCCGAAACCCAGAAAGGTACTCGATCAGAAACGAGATTGCATTGTCTAGCAATTTTACTTGACATCAAGAACGCTTTTAACACCATTTTATGGAACTCCATAAAGGACGCATTAGCACATGCATATGTATCGCCCTATTTTAGAACAATTTTAGCATTTTACCTGTCACAATGTACGGTTGTCTGTCAAGGCAAGTCAGATCCTGTCACCGCAGGGGCCCTCCAGGGCTCCGTGCTGGGCCCAACTTTATGAAACATTGCGTACGACGATGTCCTACGTCTGTCCCACCCTCCTAATGTTAAGCCCATAGCCTATGCAAATGATCTGGCTATAGTGATTACGTCGCGTGATGCCAGGGAGCTGGGGAGAACAGCAATTGGAGCCCTGCAAGACATCTCCATCTGGTTCACTCCGCATGGACTTCGTCTGGCTCCACACAAAACGGTGGCAACAGTTCTGAACGGGCAGAAGCGTCCTCCCGATGTCCCCCATAGAGGAACACAACATTGCGCTCTCCAACAAAGCAAAATACTTAGGGATGCTCTAGGATACCGGCCTGACAAGCACCCCTCATGTGCACTACGCGGCAACTAAGGCAACCAAAGGTACCACAGAAACCTCAAAATTGCTGCCGCGCACACGGGGTGCTTTCGGTGATCGGGGTTGTCGTGTAGTAGACAGCATTATGCTTTACGCAGCCCCGTTGTGGCAGCGTACGGCGAAGTGGGTTACGTGTCGGCGGCTCCTGGATAAAACGCAGACCCTCACGACGAGACCCGCTGGCCCTCAAGAGCCAACAAAACTGCGTCCACCGCGGCTGTCCAAGTACTATCCCGGCAGATCCTTTGGGGTCTACGGGTTCTGAAGAGCGCAGTCCGTCGTGCGAACTTCTCTATTTCTTAGGAGGACACACGACGCCAGACACTAGACGCTTGAAACAATAGATGGATGGAGACCCAGGCGGGCCAGCCAGGTTTCTCCATTATCCCGGATGTTAGAGAGTGGTTGAAAAAGCGAGAGAAATCATTGTCCTACCCTCTGGCCCAATTTTTGACGGGCCGCGGCACCTTTAGAAAATGCCTGCGTCGTATCGGACGTGCCTGTCGCCAGCCTGGATTCTCTGCGACTCAGAAGAAGAAGACGACGTCAAACTCACCTTCGTACTATGCGCGGCATTCAGGACGGAGTTGGCGCGACTTTTAGACCGGTTACACCCAGTAACATCTAAAAATATAACCCAGGCCCTCTTGCACGACACCTACAGCTGGCACACTATGAAGGATTTTGCCGCAACCATCAATAAACGAAAATATTTGGTGCAAACCGCAATGTGTGCTCTGTGCATGCAACCCTAAGGGAGAAGTAGAAGTTAAAGCAGTATTAAAGAACGGTTCTAGCTCCTCGCGTCTTCCTGAGGCCTTTTAGGTGAGAGGTTTTTAGAGGGTATTATGCCAACAGCATCGGCATCGAGTTCCACATTATCCGCTTCGGGTGTGCGTAAAAGCATGTTTTGTTCTCTCCAAATAATAATAATCATAATAATAATCATTGTGCGAATACTTTAATTATAGATTTGGAGATGTTATCTTCAAACTAATGGCTACCGATCTCGCTGATAAGTTGAGCAAGATGGAAAATACTTATCAGAAGAGACGACGACTTTTATTTTGTTGCATTCGTGATTTTACATATACGTTGATTTTCGTTATTATGCCGAATTAATCAGCCATGTATTTGAATATTTCAAATATATACTATTCTTATTTAAATACCGTTATCATCATTCGTATATTGATTGCAATAATTTACTATAATCTTCCAAACCAGTTGTTTTCCTAACTAATGTCTCATTTACATGAGTTCCTGGGAGAAAGATACCGCAGTAGTGCACGCAGATATACCTGCTAATATGTCGGCTGACTAGCAACAAGAACAAAACAAGTCGAGAACGAATGTAGATTACCTACCTCTAAAAAACGCATGCGTGCAATGTGTGGGACCCTAAACATAGTCGTCCAATCGCATGCAATGTGTGAGACCCTAGATATAGTCGCTCAAGCAATGAATCACCCGATTTTACTCACCGTTGACTTTAATTTGTTTGATATTGAATAAAATCCAAATTCCAAAGAACGCGTATGTATGTCTCTGTTGTTCCTCTAGTCTTCTCGTGGAGGTTCCCCCAGTCGGGCCGCCAATTTACGGGACCTGCTATTAACTGACATGGAGGAGAATATGACGGAGGTTTCAGTCGGGCTTTTGTCAGTTGTATCGGGCGAATATATATACTTTAACATGCGCAAGTCGCTTCTGCTCCATGTCGAAGAGATAAGAGCGATCGTAGCACAAGCAAACTGGTTTTGATTTTTCATCATGCTCTTCGCTTGAAACACAATACTAAGTTCTCTTTAAAGCGTGGTCTAATGCCGCCAAACATTTCTCACCTGTATGAACTCTCAAAGTATTCCAGAGCGCCAACGTGCACCCCATAGACATCTTGCAACCCAGCAAAAACAGATCGATAGGGTACTAGTCAATATTACCTTTACTCTGAGCGCGGCGTGTCTAAAGCAAAACAAAAATTAAACGACAAGATACACACATATATTAAACTACCTCAAATAATTTTTAATTAAGTTCGCTGTGCTGGCAAAGACGCTAGCAATGCTTTTGCTCGGTCATTTAAAGACGCGGAAGTATCATTTATGTTGAGGCTATCTATCGTCACCGCAGTGCTGACAGAGGCACCGTGCTCCGAACCAGAACTATCTACAGATTCATTTCGCAAAGCGTGATACTATCTCCTACAATGAAACGGTCACTGTGGACCAAATATTTCGATTCCTCTCTGAGAGTAGTCTAGTAAACCCCAAACAGCATGGGTTCACGAAATGACAGTCCGCAAACTCACACCTCCTCGTGGTCGCTAACGGTTAGGCTCAAGGGTAGAACAATTGGCTGCCAGTGCACGCCGTGTACTCTGATTTCTTGCGTGGTTTCGACTTGGACCAAAAAATACTTTAGCCTAACTGTCAGCGCTAGAATTAGAACCTATAATAACAGCTTGGCGTCGCACCTACTTCCAATACCGGACCTTTAAAATTAAGATAGAGAAAACTTTTCTGTTCTACGACAATCCCGCAAAATGTAATATAAAACGCCGCTTCTGCATGCAATTTCTGTATGCCCAGGACCTGAAACTGGTATCATAAGAGCTTAAGTTTTTTTTTTAGATTTTTCGTAAGGCTAATGCTCGTGTACGGTTTTTTCATGTCATGGCTAATTAATCCACTTCGGCATTTACCTTGTCTAAATTGGAAACCATGCAAACCAATTTAAGAGTGGCCGATCTGGGTCTCGAACCCAGTCATTCCGTATGCAAGGCAAAGGCTTTGCCACTAAGCCATCTTGCCACTAAGTGTCATACAACTCTACGCACATGACCTAAACATATATGTCCGCGCGCCTAGTCGTGGAAAACAGGAAGCGGAAATGCTTCGTATAGGAGTGAGATGATTTAATATTGAATTTTTCTGAGTTGTGATTTAAGGAGTGGCTGTGCCTACATACGTCTACAAAATGCACTATTGTGAGAGAACGCATTCCTTAATTGAAAGACCGAGCATTCTGGCGCATTCGGGAGAAAGTTCGTTGTCTGAATTATACCTGGGTTTAGCTAGAGCAGGGACTATTGTAATATTAAGAAGAGCTTGCAAAATTATAACTTTACTTTTGCATGTTACAAATTTTACTCCTAGGCTCTCGAATTTTTTAATTGCGCGTGCACAATCAATAGGTTCAGACGAATGAACATCTTAAATGACTCATTTTGGTACAGCTTGATCATCGTCAATCAGATTGGTAGAGCTGACGTCTGTTGTTGCAAAGTAACTCAAATCTCCAGATAGTTATATCGGATGCGAGTACGTACATACAGCTACTATGTTCGCTTTCTTTGTCGATCAAGTCACTCGTCAAACCTGTAGAAACTAAAAAATATATTTATATATAAATTACTTCAAATCTTGCTCGAACGAATGCCTGTCAGCCAATAAGCAAATTTGGTAGCAATGGCAAAGCTCTGGTTGCACGCGTTCAAAGCTGCCAGGCGTCTCCCGAATAAGCAGGAATTATTTGGCGATCAGATAAATAGGAGACTTAACGAGAGTTGCATAGATTAGATCCTTTAGGGGGCCCCAAAAGAAAAGTCGAAACTGGATAGATCGAGCGATCGCGGCGGCCAAGCTTGTGGGCCGCCTCCGCCAATGCAGCGATTTGCGAAAGTATCATCCAGATCATTCCGTATCTGAAGGGCGTTGTGTGCTGGGTCACCATCGTAAACCACATATTCTAGAACCATATTTTCAACTTTCGAATTGGACGAATACTCTGTGAGACGTATGCCAAAAGTTGTGGTAGGGTTGTGCGCAAAAATATATGGTATTTTGATTCATTTAACCTGTCGGGAAGCATATAAGGTCAAATAAGGTAGTTGTCCACTATGCCAGCCCAGACATTCATTGAGAAGCGACGTTGGTGTGCATGCGGGCGTGATCATATGTGGGTTCTCCTCGACCCACCAATGAACACTGTGTATGTTGAACACACCATCGTGTGTGAAGGACGCTTTGTCCGTGAAGAGAACAAGGGCACGAAATTCCACATTGGTCGCTGCTTGTTGCAGAAACCAGCTACAGTAATGAATGCGTGGCTGGAAATCAGAATCGCTCTGCGTACAACCGGTGTGCGGCAGTCGCGTTACCGTCTGCTTTATCATTCATTAAATGCATGTCAGCTTTCTCGGCATTTGTGAATTGGTCCATCACGATACACATGGTAGAAACGCCTGCACTTTAATAATGCACTAATGGAACGTTAATCGAACATAGGCATTGAAGTGTCCACCACCCCCACGATTGAACGGCGACCGTTACGACTTTGCCAGTCTCTCGCTCAAACAACACACGTGCTCTTCCTGGCTCACACTAACGACTACTAACTCATATATTCACATGCCTCCTTTGATATCACAGATTGCCCATGCATTTAGTGACTCTCTGCGTCTTTGTGGCGGCATCTTCTATTTGGCGCCATGTTTTTAGCTTGCTTCGCCATTGCCGTCATTTCTTTAGCTTGCTTCGCATTTGCCGCCAACCGGCGATGTACTACTCGTATGCCTGCGCTGCTCAACGGAGGCTGCTATCCTACAGACACAAGGCTCAATCACCGCACTACTCAGCTCGACCTCTCTAATCACAGCCACGCAAGATGCCTCCTCATAGAACGAATAAACGCTGAATCGTCTGCGCTCGTATCATGACGGTTTCACTAACAGTCAATTTTCAAATTCAATTTTCTCACAGTGGCTGACGGGCATTCGTTCGAGCAAGATTTGAATTGAAATAAATATTTTTCGGAGCTTTTACAGGTTTAACGAGTGACTTGATTGACAAAAGTATGCTCTAAAATCCGATATGGTCATCGGGAGATTTGCGTTACTTTGCAACCACGGACGCCAGCTCTATCAATTTGGTACCAAATGATTCACTTTGTACATTTGTCTCAACGTATTGGTCGCGCACGCGTAATAAAAAAAACAATTGTGCATTTTGTAAACGTATGCCGGGACAGCCACCCCAGCCTTAAATCAGAACTCAGAAAAATTCATAAAAAAACATCTCACGCCTATACGAAGCATTTCCGGTCCTCCGTTCCATTGTCAAAAATGGTTTTCTCACCGAGCTTGACCATACCCCAGAGTTTCAGTCAATCAAATCCGGTTACCCTGTAATGATTTAAACATGTGACTCTGTGTAGACCAAGATCTATTTAGCCATTTATAAATACAGGTAGTTCAATAAGTTCTTAGAATGAAAACCGAGAATTTTCCAAATCATGTTTTAATATTTTTCTTATTCGATATACTCCCCGAGAAGCTCAATACACTTTTCCCACCGAGATTTCAGAGCTTTCATACCTCTTGAGTAGAATTCCGCGTCGTTAGACTGAAAATAGGCATTGACAGCAGCCTTAACCTCTTCATTGCTGGAAAAACGCTTTCCACCGAGACTATTCTTCAAATGTCCGAAGAGGAAATAATCAGAGGGGGCCAGGTCTGGAGAATAGGAGGGTTGTTCAATAAGTTCGAACCTCAGTTGGGCCAGTTTTGCCGATGCTTGCCGGGACTTGTGTGCAGGAGCATTGCCCTGGTAAAACGGGACAACCTTCTTCTGCAAAGCGGGCCGTTTCACGATGAGGTTCTGCTAACGGCCAGTCCAACAGTCTTGCATAATATTCTCCTGTGATCGTTTTTACCGCTCTCAAGGTAGTCGACCAGCATTATTCTACGTTGGTCTTAAAGAACTGTAGCCATCACCTTCCGGTCAATGCCGTTGTCCGCACCCTCTTCGGCGTTCCTTCATCAGGTGCACTATGTATATACACTAACGTAAGATCATTTCATTAAGGATATTAGCGACATTTTTTCCTGATAATCTTGCACTGGGAATATGTATATCTCAAAAAGAGGGGCTAGGACAACTTCAACTGCGTGTCGCGGACATACACCGCGTTACGGCGGTTAGACATCAGGATCAAGGCGCTGCCTTAGGAAAGCAGCAGATCTTTTGTGTTTGATTACGAGGTCCTGCTGCGTGGAGGAGCCTTCGGATAAAGCCCCCTGGGCTGCCCAGAATCTTAAACGCACATTTCACCTCGGCTAGATTACCAACGTGACCTGGCGAGGCCGCTCGCCGCCGACCATAAAATATACTAACTCGGTGACTGTGGCGTCCCAGATAAACAGCCTCGACTGAAGGGGGTAAAAGTCGTCCCATCCGGGCAATTGCCGTCCTTAGCGGAAAGACATAGGGCTCTTGAGTGCAGAGGAATCCGCAAAACTGGAGGCCGAAAGTGTCGTTAATACTGACCCTAATGATGTCAACGAGTTGGCTACACTTGCATTCATGGGGGACTACAAGATCACACCCTAGACGAAAACCTGCCTCAATTTAGGTCGTTTTGTCGTCCGGGAGAGTACCCAGTGAGGGGCGTTAAAGCGCATACAACTAGCTTCCGGATCTCTTTGCGGCGACCGCTCGGAAGCAAATCTTTGCGGAGTCCTCGGTAGCGCTGACGAGTAAGCCGCGATACACTTCACGTTGCAAGAATGCAATCCAATCATGTTGGCTCAAAGGGACGAAGAGCCGTTGCAAACGTTCTTTAGCTTATGTTGCAGGCGTCTCATGAGTTCATTGTACTGAGAATAGAAGTGGTGTTGCTCTCAGATCGGAGACACTATCGCTGGCTCTGCGAAGAGAAGCAAATCCGAGATCCCCTTCTCTGTTCGAGATCAGTGCTTGTATAGGATCGGATGGTGTCAGTAATAGATTAAAAAGAGACTCAAGGTTGTTAGAGTAAATTCGTTTAATAGATGAAGGTCGTCCAATTGCCCTGTTAGATCGGCTTCGCGGAGAAGGTGGGTG
This sequence comes from Dermanyssus gallinae, assembly GCA_003439945.1. NCBI lineage: Eukaryota > Metazoa > Arthropoda > Arachnida > Mesostigmata > Dermanyssidae > Dermanyssus > Dermanyssus gallinae. Next base: position 195,248 of record QVRM01000258.1, on the reverse strand, counting down.
ACGCTGGGAGCTGTAAACGACGATCAAAGTAAAAAGACGGCGCGGTAAGCCCCAAGCGGGATAAAGTTATCAGCGACGTCGTGTAGTTTTTTCTACTATTTTCCGAGTGCGCATGCGAGTTCGTGCGACCGGAGGAAGACTCTCAGAAGCTCAAGTCGAGGGCAACCTTGCATCCCGGCAACGAGGTCTGCATGGAACGGAGTTTGGCCAAGCTGGTCGGGAGCCGTCGTTTTGCAAATCACACCCCTGGTCCGATTTCAGGTGATCTTTACGGCTAGCGGCACTTGTGTAAGGCGCATGAGCAAGCATTTGGCTCCTTCATTATTACACGTCTGATGGGTACTGCTTGCGGCAAGGTGGTCTGGGGTTCGGCAGTTCCCGCAGACTTGCTGTTGTGTGCACCGTTTCGCGAAATGTCTACGTCGTAGGCATTTCTGGTAAAGCCCAGGCTGGTCAGCTTCAAACACTAGCTGGTGCACTTGAAATATAAATATTAGTAACGTGGGTGGTTGTTGGATAAATTAAATGATCATTTTACCCAGAGGAATCCTAGCCCAGGAGTGTAACAACGTAAGTTATTGTACATGACTGAGCCCAAGCGGTCCTAGTTCTTTTAAACAGTTTTTCTCTCTGAAGCAGGTTGAAGCTTCCTAAATCGTAGCCCGAAACGATGCAGATGATGGACAGTGGGCTGAAACCGAGAAGTCTTCAAGGTTAGTGACAAGTAACAGTTATATATATATTTGTTTCCCGTCCAGCGTATTTATTCCGTTTTCTGGCGCCCGCATGCTTTGCTACCCACCCCAGCTCAACTAAGCTGTGGTGTAAGTAGGAAGCCGCCGTTGTGCACGAAACCGTTGCATCCCAAGCTAAGCACTTCCCATGTGACCATAATGCAATGGTTACCCCATCAGGTCTTGCTTCGCCAGCGGACACTAAACCTATTGGCTCAGGTGTGGATAGTATACCAACTTTCCTAAGAGACCTTGTGATCAAACTGTTTACTTCAGCATGTCTGGACGGCTTACCGGCGCTCTTCGGGCAAATCGGTGGGTGTAGGCCTCTGGAATCTACTATTTCTCCACACAGTTTGCACAGAAACGGCTCGCAAACAGGAGCGCTGATTATAAGTGCTGACATCATGTGGAAAAAGTTGGGATCCAGCATGGTGCCGAGCTGAGGCAAAGGCAATGCTTTAAGCCACTTCCCACTGAAGTCTGTCCGCTAAGAACACAGCGCTGTCTCTCCGGGAAACAAGCCTCTCTGCGGTCTATTTGCTCCCTTTTTGTTTTAGAGTTCATCTAGGTCATATTGGCTGGGGTGTTCTTTTAAAGAACCCGGACCCAGCATGGTTCTGATAGTGTTCTGTGCTTTACTGGTTTCATATTTTATTTGTGGTCGAACTGCCTCTTCCACTAACGAGGCTGCCACCGGACCAAATCGGACCAGTTAAGCAGCGTAACAGGCAGGGGCTAGGTCAATAACACTTCTTATTTCCAGACCGCCTTCACGTATCGGAAGACTTATGCGTTTAGTTCTCCAGGGCAAACTAAGGCAGGACATGTTCGCATATATATATATATATATATACAGCCCTGAAAAAATATAGGGCCACCCATTTTCGCCACATTTCACGCATTTATTATAACAAATCGTGTAAAGATCATAGTGATACATGCTCACAGAATAACAGCGGATACTTCCATCGACATTTGGGGTATCGGGTTACCTTGAAACACGAGCTTTCGACGTCTGGCACAGATACACCGCGAAAAAAATATCAAGTCACCACCAAGATTCAAGTCTTAGCGAGTGAATTGAGTTGAATAACGGCGTTTGGGCTCATTCCACGGCTCGACGGAAATAAAGGCAGACCTCCTACCAGACCTTTTTCTGTGCTGAAACGATGGGCCTGGGTCGGCGTCTCAGGAGTGACGAAAATATCCAAATCAAGGCTTATGAGGATGTCGGCCTCTCTAATCGGGAAATTTCACGTCGATTGGGGCGTTCTCGCCAAGTAGTGAACAACTTTTTGAATTTAGGTGAAAACTACAGCGTAAAAAAGAGTTCCGGGCGTCCAAATGCCATTTCGGAACGAAGCAAGCGCGCAATTCTGAAGATAGCCTCGAACTCTGCGCTCTCGGCAAAGGCAATTGCGGCGGCGGCCGGTGTGCAAACGAACGTGCGAAATGTGCAACACCTCCTCAGGAAGACACTTTGGCTCACGAGAAAAAACTTAGGAGAAAACCACGATTGACCGCTGAGCTCAGGAAGCTCGTCTCGACGTCGCCCAGGTTACGATGTCATGGACCACTGAATGGCACCGAGTGCTCTCTTTGGATAAAAAAAAGTTCAACATTGATGGACCGGATGGATTTTAGGTATTATTTCCACGATGTGCGCAAGGAAGAACGAGTTTTGTCAAAACGGCACTCAGGTGGCGGTTCGGTGATGATCTGGTTCGCTGTCGGGTATCATATAAGGTCGCCGATTGTGTTTTTAGACGGTTGTGTTAGTTCGACGCGCTATAGGGATTTACTAGAAAAGCAATCCGCGCGCATTTTGAGCTGATGGGAGGGCCCGACTTTGTTTTTCAACACGATAATGCTCCGATTCACATCGAAAGCTGGTTCGAACAACGTCACATTGAGGTCCTGCGCTGGCCTGCAGTCTCACCTGATATTAATATCATCGACAATGTATGGAGCTGGCTTGCCCGAAAGATTTACACCGACGAAAAACATTTTCGAACCAGTTAGAACTAAAAAAAGCAATTGTTAAGGCTTGGGATGAGCTCTCGCAGGACGTCATCCAAAATATGTTTAACACTATACCAAACCGCATTTTTGAGGTTATCAGACTTAATGGGAAGTTCACTAAATATTTAGTATAGTTGCTAGGTGCCGTGAAAGGAGCCCAAACGTCGTTAATCCGCTTAATTCACACGCTAAGACATGCATCTTGGTGGTGACTTTATAATTTGTTTGCGGTGTAGCTGTGCCAAATGTCGAAATCTCGTAATTCAAGGTAATCAGAGACCCAAATGTCGATGGAAGTCTCTGCTGTTACTCTGTATGTATCATTATGATCTTTACACGATTGGTTATAATAGATGCGTGAAATGTGGCAAAAATGGGTGGCCCTATATTTTTTCAGGGACTGTATATACATATATATATATATATATATATATATATATATATATATAAAATATGTTTATTGCGACTATATAAACTGTAATTATCTTTACCTAAGAAGTTTATATATACATGTATATCTTGTCCAGGCGCTCGCTTTATGTGTATGTATTATGTGTGGCGGAGGAACATACCACTCTCATAGTAGAGGTCTTATTGTGTCCTTAGGTATGTTCGTGGCCAAAAGAACCGAAGAAGTGTCGAAGTGCTCGAAAATGCGCCTGTGTGACGATGCGTGTACGTCGCTGCCATGTATGTCTCTGTCCCTATGAACCCCGTCACGAGGCTAACAACAATGGCGGAAAGCCCGCACATCGGTGGTGACACTTTCTGCCGTTGTTCTCCCGCCGGCGACCGACAAACGCGACGCTTACGGCGCGGTAGGAATCTCCTTTCTGACCGACTGTCGAGGAGAAACCAGAGCGGGAGAGGGAGATAGATAAAGCGACGGCTAAATATGGAGCTTCTGTATCATCATCATCCTCTTCTTCCTCTTCTCTTCTGTTCGGCATCTCGCAAGCCGCTGAAAACTGCCCCCCGGGCTTCCGTCACCGACGCCTCGGTAGGGCCTGACGTGTAGCGAAAAGCCGACGAGACGCAGCGGGGAAAGAGCATGCTGGCGACAACAGCAAACTCGGTGAATTAACAGCAAATTCCCCGAATGACTCGAGTGAGATGCCGGTAGCAGGATAGGGCAGAACAAAAGCACGCAAGCCTGCGCGCAACCCAGCGACCCGCCGAGAGGAGCCGGGAGGAACAAAGTCCGCAAACATCGGCCTATATGGGTCTGTCCATACAGTTGCGACACAAACGACTAGCCCGACGCCTGTAGGGACGCCCAACAGCGCTGTATCCTCGGAGTGCTACTATTACTATACAGAAGCAGTTGAATGAATGAATGGCTGGCTCGCTGCTTCTCCTCCTCTGCGAAAGGCTTCGGACCAGAGGAGGATCGCAACTGTTCTACGGTCCTCGCACGTAAATGCCTATTGTACGCTTTGAGAGGTATACACGAGCAGGCCAGGTCTATTGCTACAACGGCTGTGACGTAGTAGTCTAAAGTACTGCGGACACAAATAATATAACCTGGTTAGATTGGCGCACTAATATATGCTGCGATACGCACTAGTATATTAGATAGGAAAAATATTTACTCCGCATACATATACATGTATGTCAAGCGACCAAAATACGTCTATTGGAAATTTGGGATTTTGAGCAATGCGCGCGGAAAGAAGGTACTGCATTCGCTGTTAGGCGTACGAACTGAGCTGCATATGGGCGACGTAGCAAAAACAATGCTAACCGAAACAACCGTTAATACGAAGCCTACCCGGGTGCCGCCTATACCGGCTGCACGCAGCACCTGCAATATCTGGCTAGAGGGTCGAATCAGGAGTCCCCGAAAGACAAACGAATACTAAATATTGGTAATTAACGGTCAACAGCCGTTACCCCGTCTAGGTCGAAGACAAAATGGCTCGTTTACACTTCTCTTGGAGTTAGTAGTTAGTATGACAGGACAATCGTATAGGTCTGTGCTCTGAGGTGGTGAGGGGAGGAGGGAGAGGGAAAGACGGAGAGGAATGGAGATCCAGTACGCGTGGGACGGCATAGTCGAGGCCAAATTATGCATAATTTCGCCTAGCAACCCGGGCCGTCTAACTACGCTCCTAATTGATCCGCTTGCAGCTCGAGACTGGATGGCTGCTGTTATGAGTGCAAGTACCGACCTCCGGCGGCAGCACACCTGCGCACCCGGTAACGATATACTTCCAGCCTATGTGGCCCTGTTGCCCTTTTGGATGCAGGCGGTGAGAGCGCCATATGGCCGGTGCTATAACGACGAGGACACAACTGTTCGGGAACTTGTCTACATACGTGCATCCTTTATCGCCTACACGGAAGTCTGTTAGTCACGCATACAGGTCCAATGGTTTATTATTTCCAGACTTGCTTTGCTTCTGAGTCAACCATTGCCCCTAGTTAATGTACGTATCCTTGTGTTCCTTATAACCCGATGCATTTCTAGTAGTACGCATTATTTGAGGTGAGTAAGACTGCTCGGCGTTCGTTTCAACGAATGTATTTGTTTATATAGCCTTGTATATGCCTATAATACTATACCTTGTATGCCTCAGCGGGGCCACTCCGACTCCTTTAAGCGCGCTTTAAACTGCCATACCGACGTCTCTAAAGATCCAATAGCTAATTATGTAAATGAATAGTGTTAGTGAATATATATATATATATAGGTTAACAATTGTGTTGTTTGATCGTAATCACGACATGTCATCAGTTGAGTTCATCTTCGAGGCAATCGCTTATGATGCCCATTATAGCTGCCGCGTTACCTCGCTGGATATCCACCTAATAACACACGAGCAATAACGAGTGTAACAGAAAGTTAAATTAGACCGACTGTCTAGAAAGAGTCAGATAATTAACTCATCTCTGCGTTACTTTATAGAAAAACAAGGACTCTGCCATGAGGTGCAACTCACCAGGAATAAAAGTTGGGTTTTGTCGGTGTCTGGTGTTTGATGTGGTCTGCACGGACAGAAGGTTTACTCTGCAGTATTTTTTGTAGCAAAAACAAGCAGTGTTGTTCTGGTTTCGCAAATGCACTTTTGTACGCATGGGTCCAATGCCCCACGTATGAATATTCAAGTGAGCACTCAAACGTCATGTAGATTGAAACCTATATGGTATATCCTAAGAACAGATCCAATTACGTTCATTCTATTATCCATGGCCCAGTTAACTTGCCGTCAATGATAAACTGAAGAATCTGTTGTAAAATTGCTCTATTTGAATATAGATTGTTTCAGTCGTCAGTATCAAGTTAGTAAGTTGTTTTATTTATAATACATATGCCTTAACATACTAGGCGCTGACTGCTCAGAATACCTTAGTGCAGATTCCTGGGACGCTTCCGATCCGCAACAGCTGTCGACGAAACATTTTTAACATTTATGAGAACCATGCGATCAAAAACAAGAAGGCATATTGCAATCTCACCACTTTGTTTAGAGTATTATATTGATCTGCATTGCTAAATGTTTGCGGGAGATCAAGGTATGCATAGTGTACGTCTTTACCTCGAGCGCTGGCATTCTCAGATACTTTGTGACTGCTAGTAAGACGTCACTTTGTAGCCGTGTGTTGGTTAGACTTATGACGGCCTGTAGTAGCATGGAAGTTGATATGAACGTCAGCTACAACCTAGTTTGAGCAGAGATATAAGCTTAATCGAGCGGGCGAAGAGAACACCAAAAGCATTTGTTATGCACTCTGGCTTCAGTTTTAAAATCAGGTAAAACATCGACAATCACCGAAAAATAAAATGATAAAGAGACGTTGAGGCAAAGTAAGCGCTTTCTAGTAATAAGTAATTTTTAGTTTTTGGTACGGCATCTTTCGAACGAGAGAGGCAGAGCTGCGGGGAGATTCAAGTCGCATAGTTTAAAATAATCAATTACGACTAGTCCCTTAATGAAATGTTAGTAGTACTTAATTAAACTTTAACTACGTATTATTTTTAGTATCAACACAAATCTTAATTATTTATGTTTTCAATAAAGAACCCCACATGTTCTGTTGTCAAATTGCATCTGATATTTGGTGAGAGCGAGCCCAAACAAGCTATAAAATTAGGCCGCGTGTCTTATGATTAATCAGAGGTGCGTCGTTTTTAATATGTAGCTTCTTCACACAGCCGAGTGCACCCTTAACTAGAGTATTGACACAATGATGCAAACACCTACTTTGTTTGCATTTAGTTTTCAGAATTCGTTTGTGTTTTTGTGCGTGTTTTAAATCTTGCGCGTAGCTGTCTACCTGTTGTCTACCTAAATGTTATGTCAGTAATCGTTCTCACATCGTTCGATCCTTGTTTTCCCTATTTTAGACCTTTCATCTCTCTTTAGGTCCTGATATCTAGCCTGCCTTTCGCCCTAGGTTACGCATGCATAATCTACAATTCCTGCTTTACGTTTCATGGCCTCCCGATACAGGACGGCTGTTGGCCCTAGTACGAGTGGCAGCGACAGCAGCAGCAGCAGCAGTAGCTTCACTACAACCAACGACAGTAAGTGCCCCGAAGGATACGCGGCCGCAGGCTCCGCTTGTTTCTTTACTTTCGTAGATGCAATCTCATTACACCAGAGAGACGCATCTCAACTGATGGAGGACGAAGCGGATTGGAAATTGGACGAAGAGCGGTTGAGGCTAATGGCCGCCGGTTCTCCGCCATGCTCTTTGCGCTATTGGCGGACGCCGCAGACGACGCAGCCGAAACTGTGTAGCATTGGATAAGGAAGTAGCGGAGTGATTGCTTTGGCAAGCATCGAGATTGAGGGGGCAGGGGCTGCCCCGCCACCGTGCAGGACATAGAGAGCAAGCAGGAAGAGGCTGGCAGGATGAAAGAGCAAAAGAGAACGAGCTAGAGAGAGAGAGAGATCGTTGCACAGTATCTCAAGCTCATACGGACGTCGGTAATCGCCGATCACGTCATCAACAAGCACCAACACTTGCTTCCTAGACCGAGCGCTGGACTGGTCGGGAAAAGCATACTTGCCCTCTGCGAGGTCCGTAAGTTCGCTGAGGACTTGAGGGTAAAAGCGGGTAAAAAGCGGGAAAGCGCCGAGGGGTAGCGTAAAACGAATTGGTCTTCGTCGCAGATTCACTTCACTTCTACTATGTATCTCCAGTTGCCTGTATGTACACGCAGCGCTTAAGCACGCTCCAACTAGCTCGCCGACTAGCTCTACCGCAAGGGCGGAGGAAGGTATGGGGTGGCTGTTGGAAGCGGACAAGTGCCGGTGGTGGTGGTAGTGGTCGGTCGTAATGACTGGAGAAAATTGGCCTGTAGAACACTGTTGGAACCACGCGGGCACGGCGTAGTCTCGTCGTAGATACGAACGCCGCCGCCACCGCCCCTGCGGCCGTTAAGGTTTTCGTAGGTCCTCCGTAGGCCTTGCGGCCTCGCTCCCGTTGGCACAGCCCGACATGGTATAAATAACGTGCTAGCTCAATAAGGTTAATCTGGTTAGCCAGCTCCCTCATACTCGCTCTCTGTCTAGTGGTAGTAGTTGGCTACTCTTACCGCAATGAAGTCGTCAGTATCGTCATAATGGGCCTCGACGTCACCCATTATGATAAGCTTAGATAGCACAGAACTGACCGTGAGTTTCGCTTGCCGCAGTAAAGACTGTCTGCTCTTCTCCGCTACCACAGGCTGTTCCTGTGTTGGCGTCTCCTTCTACATCGGTCTTCCTCTCCCGTTATCTTTCGTTCGGTTCTATTTTCTAGTTCTCCGTCCACGCGTTCGCCTGAGCATACGTATATTGTACCTACAAACGTTGTCTATATTTGCATACGTACACTTATTTGAGTATCCGAGGACAGGAGGAGAAGAGAAGCCGTTCTTCCCGCGCTGAACCAACGAGGTCGCTTGCTGGCTAATAGCAGTAGGAGCGATCCGCGGCGATGGCAGTACTAGGACATTTGTGGCTGCGGGAGAGGGTGATGGCAGAAGCAGAAGCAAATCGTTCTCCCCCCGAAGCAGCAGAAAGTGGACACGAAGGTGGCTTTGACGAGGATTCCCGCCTCTCCTCCTGGTGTCCCCATAAGCGAAGCCATCTGCAGCAAACCTACTTCTTAAGAGCGGTCAGAAACTATGATGCGACTGCGTTCAGGCTTTGTTAAACTTGTTAGCTAGCTTTCGTTTCCTGGGGTTCTGTGCACTCGGTGCCGATTTAACAGTATCGCTTTTTGTCGCTCCGTTCTCACGTGCTCTTCTTACGTTACTTTTGTCGTTTCGGTGTGCACGTAAAACGCGACAACTTCAAATAGGTAGCAAGAACCTCGGCGTTACACGATACAAAAACAACCAAGGCATGTTTTGTATCCCAAAGAATGCAAATATGCCAAAAAGGTACAGTTGTGCCTTTAAAATTAATGGCTAACAAATATTCTGTCAGGTTTAACTTTGACATGCAGACCAATAGGTGTATGCTTATGTGATTGCTCCTCATCATGAAGACTCTTCTTACTTAGAGTGCACAAATGTACTCTATCTTTGGCAGATACATCTGACTACGAAAGCGGAGCTTATATGCTGTGTTGCAACACGTTTTTAAGTGGTATATTTACGAGAACGTAGATAACGCGTAAAATTCGGGTGTTTGCAAAATGTTACTCTCAGAGCCGCGTGAGGTCTACGATGTTCCGCGTGTATCCACTGCTGCTCATAAGAAACGTCAGTGTATATCGTGTTCTCCCAAACGTTCTTAAATCGTCACGTAGCAAGCGAAATGTTAAACTGGACAGTCACACGTCTAAAAAAAGATAGACGATTATATCTAGTCATGTTTAGTGAAAAGGTATTGTTCGTACATCAATGTGTTAGAAAAGCCAAGCGGCTTTTCTAACTAACTATCGGCTACAATTTATTATCGCGCATAGACTCTTTAGACGGAAACTCATATAATTCCTTCAAAGTGCCTAAGGCCATTCTTTGGTCGCTTTTAGGCAAGAGCTGAATGGGAACGATAACGAAAATAAATCGTTTTTATAATGCAGTACGTTCTATTAAGCAAGAAAGAAGGTACACCTAAACACGAAAGGGCAGGCGAAGTCAACACAGTCCAAAAAAAGCTGGTCGCGGTAGCGCAGGGTAACAGGACCGTCGGGAAGAAACTGCCAGGGTTTATTAAAAAAGCAGAGAAAATAAATAGCTAAGCATCTGCCACTGCCACTGTATCTGCGTTGCTCCCTGATCGTCCAATTTTTTCCAAACCCCTCGGAAGAAAACATGTAGGGTACTGCTGTGACCGCAAAGATAAAATGTCTGAGGTAAAAGTAAAGAAAATGCTAAGGGCGATTTTAAAATTTGCTAACGGCAAAACATTCGGACTCGCCGTATGCCACATAAACGGTCCAATCGAAAGAACAGCAACTTGTCAATAGGCTGAAAAAACAGGAACAGCTGCCCCACTGGTAGAAGGCAGCGCAGTTGGCAATAACTCTAATGCCAGTAAGCAGGCCGGATCAACTACAACCAGCCTTGTGTTTTATACCGCCCTGAAAATATTGTGGGTACGGCATGGACCGAATAGAAAACGCTGACAGAGAAAGGGGAATCTGTCGCGCGGTGCTTCTCGGTGTAAGCAGCGCGCTTTATTCGTCACGTTCGCATGGTAACATTAGAGGGAACGATCATCTCTCTTACAAATGATGGCCACAATACCGCAGGATTCAAGTGTTGGGCCATATTAAAAATGGCCAACTGTGCCGACGGGAGAGCATGGCCTCTGTTGTTCTAGCATCTCCGGGAGACGCTCCTGCCATGCCACCCTCAACGCAGTGATTTCAAAAGCACTGCAATCCACTAACGTGCCCTGCAGGACGGAGCCCTTCAAACTAGCAGTGCACTTAGCCCTACGGCCAGACGGGATGATCTTAGTTCCGTGGTCATCCGGAACGACTCTTGTGTGGGACGCAACCATGTGGGACACGCTGGCGCCGTCTGCAGGAGTCGAACTTCGTTGTTCAACAGGCGCTGTTGCCTGAAGTACCGCGAGTTAGAGGTAACTCTTACAGCCAGTTGCAGTAGAATCATTGGGGCGTCTTAGGCAAATCTGACAATTTCTGACAGAAATTGGGCAAAGGCGGCAAAAATTATGGGGAAAAGGGCGGGAGAAATTTTAGCCAAGAATTTGCCAATAATATCACATGAAGCAACGTGGTGCTATCCTCGTTGTCCTTAGGAAGTGGTTTAATGGGGTTTATCTAATTATGTAATAAATATATATTGTGTATAATGAGTAAATCAATATATTTAGAAGCGCAAACATTTTTTAAACATGTGGTGCCGACAATGGATTGAAAATGTTTAATTCAATTCAAGTGCTTCTTTATTGCTTTCAAACGGTAGATAATAATACACAATAATAGTTGTTTACAAAAAGCGTGTATACAATATAAACAATGCACAATTAACGAGTCTTAGAGGTCAATTTAACATGTGATATAATTCGTAATATATGAAATAGTTAAGTTTATAATAATATACCATTTGCATGGTTGTCAACAATTTCGCCATGCGCCACGAAAGCATGTTGATTCGGGCAAATCGTGCAATTGTTTTCAACGATATAGCTTGAGTACTGCGCAGATAGTGTTGCGAATTTTCAAAAAATCTATTAGACTGAAAAATTCGTGCATGTATTTTAAAATCTGCGCTTGAGTGATCATCTGCGTAGAGTATGTGCTTAATGGTTTTGCGTATGCCGTTTTTAAGATCTAAAATCAATAGACAGAATAATGATGGGCCAAGACATGATCCGTGATTTTTCAACTAATATAGATGCTATTAATGATTGTGCCACATGTCCATCATTATCATCATTCGATTTTGACTCTTTTTATGCACAAGCGTAATTACAAATTGTCGAAAAAATCACGCAGAACACCATCTTCGTAGAACCTGGCGTAAATGAATGGGAGTGGCTCTGTTATAACATGCCCCACTTTTTTTAAATTAAATAATGCGGGGAGGATGTAAGTGCTTGCGGTGGATCTACTTAGGCCACGTAAACAGAAGAAAATATTTTTTAAGGGCGTCTGCTTAAGAGATATTATCAGTGATAACCGCATTACTTGCTTTTAGTGTAGTTATGTTCTCTTTTCCTTTTAAGCGCCTATTGGCGTACCTAAAAATTGCTTAGAATATTTAAAATCGAGGTTGGATTCATCCAATACTCGAGGCATTTTGATTGCCTTACGCAGTTTGGCCGCGTACAGCGGATTTGCATACTTTTCAGTAAGAGATTCTAGACTAGAGATATACGCACGAAACCTAGTGTTACTTAAAGACTTGCCGGTGCGTTTAGGAAAAATGCTTCAATCACATCTTGCATCTGATAAACAAAATAGTTATACATATTTTCTAGAGTATATACAAAATATCCTCCCCCCTAAATAGGAAGATATTTGGAATCAAATGATAGGTTAAAATAGATTGCATTATGGCCCGAGGGTATCGGGGATTTAAAAACGGATATATCTTCTATTGTACTTGGATCAGTAGTGAAACTCAAATCAATCAATGTGCCTCTGAGCTGTTTGAGTTGAGCTTGTTTCATCCGACAGATGACTGTTTGTATGACTGGATAAATTACTTGAGTTTACGCCATATTCTGGCCCAAGCTGCTCGACTGGGTCTCTTGCATCCACCAGTGGATGCACAATTTCAGTCACTTGCTAATATAAATCGTTTGTTACTTTCATGATTTGAGAATCTAAAACGGACACATTTTGCTAGTCGACTCTTGGAAGGTTAGTATCCCTAACAATTACAACTAGTTTAGCACTATCGCAAATACTTTTGAAATGATCGCATATTCTTTTTATGCGATCCTTGCGCACCGACAGCAAGCCGGCATTTGTAGCATCAAAACATGCCATCCTGACTAAACATGATTTTAAAAATACGTCCAGTGCTTATGCCTCAATATCATCGTCTATCTTTACTTCACAACACTTGCATGTCTTTCTAACTAACATACAAACTCCACCTCCTCGAGAGTTCCAATCACACCAGAGCACTGAATATCCATTATCACACGTTAATTTACTATTTGGCAAATGTCTTCCACCTACACCTAACCATGTTCCAGTTATAAAAATTATATCAATATTATGTAACATGCGGTGAATGAATTGAGCAACTTAACACGATCGTTCTTTTCAATCGAGCGTGCATTAAAATGTAAATATTCTAGAGCGCAATTAGCTACGAGGTAAGTGGTGGAGGCGCAAGGGCTGGCTTGAATGGGGCGATTAGTTTCAGTGGTAGAGAGAGAAAGTAGTGCCAATTGTAGACCAGAGGCTCCGGGGCGGGGGACTAGATAGTTTTTAATGGATGACTGGAATAAGACTTTATTTTTTATTTTTGCGGAGCCATTAAATTGTCCCAGAAATAAGTCCCTTTGTTCCACCATCCTACAACCGTTTTTATATGACGGTTGTACAGAATCCAACTAGACGGCTATGCCCAGGTGATTGACTATCTCACGAGGTATGTGCTAAGCAACCAACCGAGCGTCATAAATTACAAAATGCACTCAATCAGTATTTGTATTTTTAGATTTATTTGGATTGCAACTAATGTTCTTAACAACAACTGTACTCACATTGAATTTACATCTCAAGTTTTAGTTAATACACCTACACGTCGTCTTCATACCCCACTGCAATGGACTGCTTAACGTTTATATTGTTGGCGCTCCTCCCGCTTCCTCTGCCCATTCTTTGCCACGCGTTGACTTTTTGTTGTTACGATCTTTCACTCTCTTGTTGTCGTCTGCATCTCTTCTTTTTTCCTCGCTATTTTCCACCATTTTCCCTCAGTCATCGTCAGCGGGGGTTTATTCATCACGGTATCCTCTTGCAATGCCGCTCGTGCCGAGGAAAAGGTAAAGAGATCGGAGCTGCTTGATGCCAGTGCCGCTGCAGTCTCGTGGTCGACTGTGACAGGACTCTGTACAACAGCCAATGCTACACTGGCCACAGTGGGTGGCATCTACGGGGAGGGGAGGGGTCCAGCTGTGTTCGCCCTACAGCAGGTTGTAAGGCCGTCCAATTGAATAAGTATGGCTCTGAATTGTTCGGCATCGGTTGGTTTTTAAAATCACATTCTTTAGATCGTCAAGAGCATTTTTGAAATAAAGTATTCCCAACATGTTCACAATGGTTCTTATCACAGCTGTTCTGATTCTGCCGGCCACTCACAGTGCTACAAAGCTTCGTTTCCAACACCTCCTTTCTGTTTCCCTTCTTGCAGTGAAAATGGTACACAAGTTCATAGCATTTAAGGTCTTCCAGACTAAACAAGCTCAGGAGCTACTTGAGGAAGTCACAATGTCGGCGCGGGCCAGCTTGGAGCCGCTACTTATCTTTACCGGTGACTGCTTCGCCTGTGTGGGGCTCGAGGGAAACTAATAGCAGGGGGCAAGCTGTTATGGAATGGTTAGCCAGAGAGGATATGGTGACCTTAAACAATGGTGAAGCTACGTACTGCTCCTCAAGGGGAAGAGAACCCTGGATTGACCTTACAATCTGCAAGGCATCGCAGGCGCAAAAGATTATTGGTTGGCGAGTGCTAAACGAGGAAGAGAACCTCAGCGATCACTACTGCATCGAGTTCAAGGTGAAGGGAGCTAGCAGCAGGGAGGCGGCACAACCTCAAGTCAGGCGACATGTGTGGCGCATAAAATGTAATGAACTGTTAAAGGAATCGTGGGAAGGATTGCTGGAGAGCGACGGAATGCCGGAAACAGCAGACGACTTATACAGTCTACTGAAGAGGGCGTGCCAAAAAGCATCAACTCCTCCAGCTCGACCTAGCATAAAACCGAGGCCAGTGTTCTGGTGGAACAACGCTATTGCCTCGGCTTGTACAGAGTGCATGCGGTACAGACGTATCTACACCCGCGCGCGTAGAAGTGAAGGGGACTCCGAGCGAACTTGTCAACTGGGCATTGAGTACAAAAGGGCGAAGGGCTGCCTGCGAAGAGAGATTAGCAAAAGCAAGGAAGCCTGTTTGCGCGATTTGGTCGAGAAGCTAGAGTCGGATCCTTGGGGCAAGCCATGCAAAGTCGTCAGGGGCAAGATAGGTGGAGCAAAGCGTGAGCATCTGGAAGAGGACGAGAAGCTTTGGGTGATTAACACTCTTTTCCCACAGCACCCGCATTTCGATCGAACAGAATTTGAGACTTTACCGGATGGCGACGTCCCCGAGGCGAAATTTTAGCCGCGGCAGACAGGATTAAGCTTGGGAAGGCGCCTGGCTTGGATGGAATACCGCCAGAAGCAGTAAAATTCCTCTTTAGAGAGTATTCGTTACTTGTGGCGAAGATCATCACAAAGATCTTTTGTACGGGTAAGCTTCTAGAGAGCTGGAAGGCCGCCGAGGTAGTACTACTACCCAAAGGCAACGGGACACACCGCCCGATCTGCCTGTTAGGCACTTTAGCCAAAGGTGTAGAAGCCATTATGGAGGATCGGCTGAGGACCTTTGCCGAGGAAAATGGACTATTGTCAACAATGCAGTTCGGATTCCGAAAGCATAGGTCTGTTCTGTCGGCCATCCACAAAGTGGTGGCAAAGACCGAACTTATCAAGAAATCTACTCGGAAAACCAGAGATTTGTTCCTAGTGGTGTTGCTGGATGTAAAAAATGCGTTTAACAGTATCCCATGGAAAGTGGTTCTCGAGACGCTCCGGCGAAAGAATGTCCCACCCTATCTGGTGCGGTTGGTTTCCGACTACCTGAGCAATAGACGGGTAGAGAACGGGCGTACCAAGGTGGAGATGACTGCCGGAGTGCCGAGGGTTCAATCATTGGACCTCTTCTCTGGAATATGGCATACGATGATGTCCTGAACATCCAGCATCTTCCACCGGGAGTGGAATTGGTTGCGTACGCGGATGATCTGGCTGTTACAATCAGGGCCAGAACTAAGATAGAGCTGGAGACATACGCCAACATTGCGCTGGCGGATGTCGATAAGTGGATGAGAGGTGCCGGCCTAACACTCGCACCACAGAAGAGTAAAGCTATTCTACTCATCGGGAAGAAGAAATGTGCTCCTCCAAAGCTTACGCTGTCGGGCGTAAAAATTGAGCTAAAGGACACGGCAAGATACCTGGGCATACACTTAGACCGAGGATTGCGAGGAACTCCTCATGTAAGGATTGCGGCTGGGAAGGCGCAAAAGGCGGCTAATGACATCGCCCGTCTATTGCCCAACATGTGCTGCCCGAGAGATAGCGTCCGGAGACTTCTGATGTCCGTATCTGAGTCGATCATCCTTTTTGGCTCGCCCGTTTGGATGTCGCC
The DNA here is from genome assembly GCA_003439945.1 of Dermanyssus gallinae. Taxonomy (NCBI): domain Eukaryota; kingdom Metazoa; phylum Arthropoda; class Arachnida; order Mesostigmata; family Dermanyssidae; genus Dermanyssus; species Dermanyssus gallinae. The sequence goes on along the minus strand of QVRM01000258.1, from coordinate 179,144 downwards.
TACAATGGACACAGGCGCTACTAAAAAGATCCTAAGGAAGGTCCAGCGGATCGGAGCCCTACGTATCATTCGGGGGTCTCGCACCATCAGCACGGCGGCCTCGCTCGTGCTGGCGGAGACAGTGCCCTGGGATCTAAAGGCAGCCGAACGTCGGCGCTTGTGGGTTAACTCAGATAGGGAGCTCGTACAAGAACGCGAGGTGACACTCGATCGGTGGCAGAAGGAGTGGGATAGCATCCCGAACGGACAACCAGGGGCGCTCGTGAGGAACCTCATTCCGAACATCCGCCAATGGATGAATCGTCCCGGGGGCCGTATCACATACCACCTGACCCAAGTCCTCACGGGTCACGGCGATTTCCAGGTGTATTTAAATCGGACAGGGAAGGCTGAGTACTGTGACGAGGTGGACACTCCGGAACATACAGTATTGCGATGCGCCGCATGGACCGAGACCAGACGAGGCTTGCCCAGAAAGAACACGCTGGGAGAGCTAGTCACGTACATGCTTACGTCGGTCAAAAACTGGGACGCGGCTGCAAAGCCTATTCAACGGATCATGAAAGCAAAGGAAGAGACAGAAAGAAGGAAAATGCGCGACCTAGGCGCGACTCGACAAGCAGGACCTAAAGATTTAAAATTTCCGAGACTTCCCCGCCGCCTGTGTGTAGTTTCTCTTCTGCGTTAAAGATCCCGCAGGTCGGAGGGTCATCTTAAGGAGGATACATATATGTAGGCACTGCCGTCTATATATGTAGGGTTTAAGTGGGTATTGCCTTAATCCTTCGGCTCGACTCTTGTCAAGCGCCAAGACTTGCCGTTAGGTGGCTGAGTCCCACACTGTCTGAGCGTTGGCATGTTAGGGGGCTAACCAACTCCTGTTATGCTTTCTCTCAGTCGTACGTAAATGTATTTTAAACCCTAAACCTCATTAAAAAAAAGACTTAACAAGCTACCGCTGTAGATACTGCGATTGCTGAAGGAATAAGAGATAGGGGCTGCGTTGGCGGAGATGAGAACTGTTGCTGTCGTAATGCTAAAACGTGCACAGTTGCGTTTCGAAGTAAAAAATTATCTCCAAGGGGAGACGGGGTGTTTCCGGCAATACACCCAACCTCGATTGGTGCATCATTATCACAGAGATATCTCAAAACACTAGTTCTCACAAAAACGCAAGTTGTTACAGTTTAAACACAGAATTGAGTACCAATGAAAAGCTAAACGTTTAAAACAAATTAATATTTGACTGGTGCAAAGTTTAAAACAAGATTCCCGAGCTAGCATCTGCAGACATTCACAAACCGTGATACAAATGTACACGCTCTCACAAATACGAGGCACTTCGCTATACGGAAGAGCTAAGCCAGTAATATATGCGGACAGTGTGGCCGTTGTGGTTAGAGGTTAAGCCAAAGAGCGGTATCAGAATTAGTTAATGCGACCGGATGATAATAGCTGCATGTATGCAGCGTCACCATCTGCAAAACATGGCGGCAATTAGCCAGACATAATGCTCCGCAAAGCTAGGCGGACCGGTACAGGATGCAATGACATAAGGAGTGACTTGGTGAGTGATCATCGATTAAAGCTTTAGCTCATTGTCTAGCATTCAGTACGTCGCCATCCAAGTAGCAAGAACAGTAAACGCACTGGTAAAATTTTTATTATTATTATTATTATTGCTGATCATAAAATTGTGAGTTGAACATGCATTAATATATAATTAAATATCTCGGTAGCAGTCTCTTCCTCTCAAAACATTGACCCGATTATACAGGCAGCGTTACCTCTGCACACCGCCAGCGAGAGCAACTGCCGCAGGATTCGCTCTCTCGTCGGTCGCCTGTGTTCTCCTGTATCCACTCGCCAAGCTCTTTAATGAATCTCCTTGTGCCTTTACTAGCGGGACCTAGTGTTAAGTGATAATAATAATAATAATATATATATATATATATTTTTTTTTTGAACAAGGGTTTATTTTATCAGTATGTACATGTATCACAATTATCAATATATATCTTATATAATATCTACATTATTGCTTATATTATTCTTATTGCTTGAGTGTCGGTGACCACTCAACATCATCTTGGCGTTGCCTCTCTGTAATTCTGATGACACTCTCTGTCGGAGGAAAGCGGTCGATCTTGGCTCCGCTGTGGCCTCGAAGAGCTTCTTCCCAAGCTCCTTTGTCAGTTTGAGTGCATCCTTGCCCCAAACGCCAGATGACTCGAGGCCGAACGCCATTACAACGTGGTCCTCAAGGAGATGCGCGTATAAGCGCCGTTTGTGCATCTCCCGTTGGTGGATAATGTTGCCGGCGTTGGCTAGTGCACGATAGCCGAGGGCGTACGTGTCGGAGACGGTGACGTCCCATGCCAGCGGCAGATTGTGGTCCCAGTCTCGGCTGGTAAAGCCGTCTGGTCGACGCTCGTCGTCGCTCTGTAGTCCACCAGGCTCCAGTGTGACGCGGTAGCCGGCTTGTCTGAAAGCGCTTGAGAATGTCATTAATGGCATCGTAGCGGCCCTGCGTAAGCCCAGCCAGCTTAGTGCAACTAAGTCGGTGCAGGCCACGTTCATCCACTGTTCCACCATACGGGCATGCCTCTGTCTCAAACATGGCAATGCCAAGTCTGAGGCCACTGGCGGCACGGAAGTGGTCTTCAGCCAGCTTACTGCCGACTAGCTCGGACGGAAACACGTCAAACCACGCTCCGGCAGCGTCGGATGAAACCGCTTTCAGTCAAATGCCGTCTATATCTAACTCACAGGCAGACAGAAGAGTTAAGTGGGTAGCCTGAGTGGCGATTTGGTCCCACCCCTTCTGCCTAGTGACCTGTTCCTCAGAAGGACGACCAGACTGACGCGCGTCCCAGATCCGAATGGCGTCTTGTTGGTGGCTGATGAGTCCGCCGGTAGTAGCGGCCACTGCAGAGGCGCAGCTATGCGACGAAGCAAGAAAAGCGGGCAAGGCAAGGTCCGTGGCCGAGCGAATGCCCATTCCACCCAGCCGGACCGATAGGCTTGCCTGCATCCATGCCTTATCATCGAGCATCAGGTCAAGGATGTTTTCCAAGGCTCTCCTCACTTGGTCATCGAGGTCCAAAGTTTCTGACGGCAAAAGGAAGGTAGGTGAGGTCCGTAGTATATACAGGACCTTTTGTACTCCCATTGCGTGCCGAAGCAGAAAGTAGGCTTGATGTCTACCGAGATGACCCAGCCTCTGGTAAAGTCGGAAGAGTTGTTCTCCCTACTCGGCCAGTACCGGGCCGATCATTTCGGGGAAGACCGCCGTACCCAGCAGGTTCAGTTCACATCGGTCTTTTACAAGGATGCCCGGGAGGTTGCTGTTAAATTCTGCAATCACCTGCTGTCTCTCTTTGTCCTCGAAACCCTGTAGGAATAGCTTGCATTTAGATGGGTTAAGCTGCATCCCGCTCCATTGCTCGAACGCTCTGAGATCCTTGATGTCTTTGAGTAATGCCGAAGGATCGTTGTCAAGAAGAGTCCCATCGTCGAGGTAAAACAGAGGGACCTTGGATGTCACTTGTTTGACGTACTGATGCAACAGCAGGCTAAACGCAAAAGGAGCCGCTACGTCTCCCTGCTGACAACCGGCTGATGACCTGATTTCAACTTCACCGAACATCAGAGGAGTCGGCCTGCTATATGCCTGGTGCATCATTGGATAGAGGGCCGGGGCGTGCTTGGAAACCTCTGCCAAAAGTTGTCCTCGTTTGCTCAAGTTAAACGCATTTTTGAAATCTAATTTTAGGAGGCAGCATTTCTCGTTGTTTTCAAGGAAGGTGCGAGCAGTGTGGGCAATTATTTCTGCACCATTATGAGTGGCGTACCCCATTTGCCGAGGCTGCAGGTAGTTTTTCACATTGACCTGGGGAAGCAGGGTCTTTGTGGCCAGTCTACGCAAGGTGCAGCCAACGGCTATGGGTCGGTATCCTCCGGTTTTCTTCTTCAGGGCAATAAGCCACCGTCCATATATGACGTTTCTCACAGTCTCCGGAACTTGCCCGTTACGTATGATGTCGCATACCTTAGCGAGTGTTTCCAGCACATCGTTGTGGTCTTCGTTGGCAGGGAGAAGGCATTTTAAATGGTCAGGCGTGAGGCCGTCGAGGCCTCCCGCCGCACCGGATGGAAAGGTGCGAAGTGCCTTGGCAACATCCTCGCTTGAACATGACCCAACCGCTGGCAAGCCGATAGGGGATGGTGGCACCACGTCCCCTGCGGGAGCAGGAGGGTGTTTTGCGATCATCTCATCAATCGACTTCTTTGTTACGGGCGCAATCGTGTCATCGGAAGACAAGATTCTAATGGCGCTCCGCACATTAAAATCCATGGAAAGCTTGTGAGGAGCGATCTGGGCGCGAGCTTTATCCGTCAATACACGTTTGCCTCGCCCCTCAGCCTCCATGCAAGTGAGAGTGGCAGCTCCGAAAAGGGCCACCTTTTCTTTGACTACGCTGGCCAAGCTATGGCCTCCTTGGGTTTCCTTGTCGACGTGGAGGACTTTTGGGGCGAGGGTGAGCAGCGCGGTCCAGCTCGCTTCGTCATTCTTTTTCACGACGTCTTTAAGCAGACGGTGGAAGAGTCCGCGCAAGGGAATTCTCGCTCCCTTTGGGATCCTGCGCAGCACCTTGCGTGTCATCTTGGCGTTGGCGAGTAACTTGTGAAGAGAAAGAGGAAAAGAGGGCGGCAGGTGATAATAATAATAATAATAATAATAATAATAATAATAATAATAATAATAATAATAATAATAATAATAATAATAATAATAATAATAATAATTATTATTATTATTATTATTATTAAAACCCAAGCTGGGTAAATTAGTGAATAAATTAGAGACGACAAGGGGCAGGCGGGCCTACTGATGAGGAAGAAGGAACCTGCACAACTGCGCCCACGTTCCACACTAAGGAATCGTCTTTCAGTATGCAACGCTCTTGACCGGCAGAGGTTTCGTTTCACACCTCTGTGACAGAGAGAGCGGCTGTGAGTATTGTGTCGCTGGATTCGAATGAATCTTCTAGAAAAATAGTCAGTCAGTGCAAACGAGGTCAGAGTACGAGACCAAAGCATAACTCATATTATATTATAGTGCTCGTTAGATTTCAAGGTTCATACCAATGGGACGTGTGGCGGGGACTGTTGAGATATCATCCTTGATGACGGAGCGACAGGGCTCCCTGATTTTTGGCTGAAAATACTGGCAATTCTAGTAGTAGTAGAGCTTCACTTCTTTAAAATAAATGTAAGCAAGATACATGTGTATAGAACGTATATAAAGATGTTTTCCAAATGCAAAAAAGCTTAGCCAAGAAAGACGAGCCTAAGTGGATTCTAAGTGGGTTCGTTTAGCGTTGGGAAAGGCTTGGAAGAACGAGCTCACAGGTGACTAAATGAAACAGCTTTCTAAATGTAGTTATGGTACACGACTCTCTCGCTAAATACGATATAACAACATCCGAGCGAATTTTATGAGCATCCGCTTTAATTAGCGCTGACAAAAATTATACATACTCCAACGCTCCCGATGTGCCTTTTTTATTCCTGAAAGTTTTTCTACAGTTTTAGGCAGTTCCATAAGCGAAAAACCCTATGTTTACATGCAACTCGAGTACAAAAATCTAACGAGAGCGGTCCATGCAGCCATCGTGATGTATATACTGAACATGTTTTTATATAGCACTTCGCCGTCCTGCAGATCATCAAATTTAGAACATCTTCGGGCTGACCCTCAGCCAACATTTAACGTCCACGGGGCTGTCTTCGCATTGCTTCATGAGACGGATCCCATAAATACAAATGTGCAACGGTGGGGCTCGAACTCTTGCACTTATGTGTCTCCTCTGGTCGGGAGGCGCACAGGAATGCATCACGCCACAGGGCTCGACAGAGATCATCAACCCTATGCAACGTCTGTCATCCAACAGATCGCGTTGTCTATTACTGTAGTTGCTCAATAGCTTCTAACGTTTTTGCGGCTGACTGGTTAGTACGGTAAGTGAAGGGCTGACTGATTAGTACGATAAGTGGGGCAAAGTTTCGTCAGTTCTTCACATCTAGGCAGTGAAAAAATCAAATTTTCTTCTTATTGGGAAACGTAAAATATAATATTTGCACAGTTGGAATAGTTGTTGTTGTTGCTATTGTTGATGCTGCTGTTGTTGCTATTATTGATGCTGCTGTTGTTGTTGATGCTGCTGTTGTTGCTATTATTGATGCTGCTGTTGCTATTGTTGATGCTGCTGTTGCTATTGTTGATGCTGTTGTTGTTGATGTTGCTGTTGTTGTTGCTGCTGTTGTTGCTGCTGTTGTTGCTGTTGTTGTTGTTGTTGTTGTTGTTGTTGTTGTTGTTGTTGTTGTTGTTGTTGTTGTTGTTGTTGTTGTTGTTGTTGTTGTTGTTGTTGTTGTTGTTGTTGTTGTTGTTGTTGTTGTTGTCTTCTTTATTATCGGTGTCGTCCACGCATTGTTACTAATAAAACTGCCTCTGCTGTTATTATTGTGTTGCTAAGAATAAACGACAGCGATTTTTGTTGGCACATTTATCAATAGTGCAGCAATTTGAACAGGTTTTATTACTATAATTAGTCTGCTATCAGTGATTTGTTGCTTAGAGACAATAGAATGTGCAACACGCTCGGGCAACCGGAAGCCTTCAGAACACTAGAGTTTTGCTGGGCGTAAATGTTTTGTTTGTTCCTTGTAGGTTGACGGCCCTTTGCCCTGCTGTGTGGTGCACTGGGTCAATTTTATTCTACCCTGTGATTACTTTCATGCGCTGGTCTCTCGCCAAAGAGCCTGAACAACACTCGGCCCGGTGCTGGCAGTAGTCGCGGAGAAACTTCAGCAGAAACGCAGGGGGCGGAGGTAGGCAAACAGGAAAGGTGGACATGACGTGGGGATTACTATTCCCTCTATCTTTTTTTCTTTCTACACCTTTCTTTCTATTCTTTCTCCGGTCCGGCCTACACTGCATCTATGCACCAACCGGTCTGCTGCAAACAAGAAAATACGCGGGCAGAGTAACAGCACCCCCATCTCCCTTCCACACACTGGCCATTATCCCCAAGCAACTGTCTCCCAGGGGTACTCGTTAGGCGAGTGTGCCCGGGTCTACTAAACGCAAGAGGCATCAGGAAAAATTAAGTCAGGGAGAAAAACGGAAGATAATGGAGGACATATATTGAATAACGGAGAGAGTATATATATACCCTACGCAGGTAATTCTCTAATTTTCTTTTTCTGTAGCGTACTTTCTTGTAGATATTTACTACGATGCTATCATGTAATAATACGTTATTTATTTACCTGATTTGGCATTTTTTACACCTTTTCTTTCTTAATTATCTAACACAATATTCCTTTCGTTCCAAAGAGCCCCTTAAAAAAATATTGTACTACAGCTAATTCCTAGAAATTAAGCGTGCCTGGACATGTGTGGAGAAAATGGAAAAAGAGCTTACAGGACGCAGTGCAACCTGGTTGAGTGAGAGCCCCTGGAGACGCGCTGCCTTGAGGTGGCGAACATTAAAAGCTACTTGAATAGCCACGTTCACAGCGAGCGTGTTTTTTGCTGGAAAAACCCAGTTGTTAGTAGTTCCTTTTTTGCACAGCAAAGGCGATGCGCTCGAGGCACAAGTAGACCACCGTCGGCAAAAGGAAGAGCGGGGGTTACATAAATAAAATGTTGGCAAAATAATACATAAGGTACAGTGCTCCTCCCACGACAGCTCGGCATAGTGTTTCGTCTCAGCAACTCTTGGTTGTGAGATTTTGTGGCGTCTCCTTCGAAAAGAATCTCTTTGTTGAAGGTAGCAAGCCTCTAGAGAATGTTGGACGGACGATGGCCGCCCCAAACCAGTTCTTAGCTCTCAGGTGTCTGAGGCACCCACGGACAGGCATAAAACGTCCTAAACTAAGCAAAAAAGACCTCAACGCCCTATCCAGCATCGTTGAGTGAGATTATGTTGCCTACTCTCAAGAGACTGCGGAAGATACCTCTGTCCCACATTTCCCGACCGTATTTTGGGCTTTCTTGATACAAAATGGTGGCTCTAATCATTTAAGGAGCGTTATGTATCAGCATCTGTTGTTTCGATTCGTTTTCGCCACAATCCGGGTAATTGTTAAGGTTTTGTTAATGTGTTTGCAGCTACAGGTATAATTGTTGTTGCGTTCTCGTTTAATATTGATTCGTTGCTGTCAATACTATTATATTACTCAATAACTCCTCAAATGTTGCCATTTTTATACTAAGTATGTTGAACAGAAATTGGTTTGTTGATACCACTATAATGCGCATGACGTATCGGGTATATGGTCTTTTGAAAACCGATGATGCGTTTTAATTTTATTTGAGATCGTTCATCTTCGGCAGACGCATCTTACTCAGAAACGATTCGACACAATCGGCGACGAAGGTAGCAGCTGCAGCTCTAAAAACGTAAGCGAACACACTTGCGCCTAGCATTCCTGAATCGTGGAGCTTCAAGAATGGCTGTTGAAGGCAGCTTACCACGCCTACCCACCGCGCCCTTCCCTCTCTATCTACCTATCTCTCTATATATATGTAGATCCTCTTCCCAGCAGACAGTACAGCTGTCGGCTACCCTGGCAACTTCAATTAGCGTTATCCATCATCAAAGCTCTTATAGTCATGCCCGGATATACAGATATACGTCGCGTCTAGTTGCCTGGACGAAGGCCCTAGTGCAGCATGAGACCTAACTAAGGAAAAGTAAAGGTTTATTAAAAGTTTCGAAATTTGCGAGCTCTTCTAGTCGACCGACCTCCACAATGTTATGGATATCCGGTGTGCGTCGTGTATTGAAGTATTGTTCTATATCTGCCTTATTGCTGCTTAGAAGAGCGCATTAAAGTGAAATGATTGATTGATTGATTGATTGATTGATTGATTTATTCGCTTGATAAGTGTGTGTACACATATCACCCTTTTATATCAGGGGCGCATTGTGCTGCAGCTATCAATTACCTATATTGTAGTCCTCCCTTATTTGTCCTTATGTGTTGAACATCTTCCATCGGGATAATCTCTGCTTAGTAATTTCAACCTGTGCCTTTTCTGCATCCTTACCTAGTCCTAGCGCTTCCCCTAATTTTAAATTCCTAATCCCTCCCAATTGTTCACATTCCCTAACTAGATGCTCTATCGTTTCTTCTCTCTCACCGCATATCCGACAAATCGTTGTTCTTAATTCCTCATAACAGCTTCGCTGCACCCTTGTATCTAACATACCGGCTCTCGCAGCCGCTAACAGCCCGCTGCCTCTTGTATTATCATATAACCATGTTACCTCACCCCTTTTTAATTTCATTTTTCCGTATATTTCTTTTAAACTAGTTTTCTGCATGAGTGCTGCCCGCCATTTCTCGGTGTATGCTGCCTTTACCCTACTCTTAATTTGTCCACTGGACATAGCAGCGTCTGCCCATTGTTTACTATTAAGTCCTATCTGTCTTGCTGCGAATTCCACCCTCCTATCCCATTTTGTTTTCACCCCCATTGCTCTTTTTACCCATTGTATCTTCTTAACCCATCGTTCATCATTCAATGTCTTAATTCGGGTGCAATACCTGAGTTTACTTTGAACTTCTCTTTCGATGAATTTTGACATACCGCCTTCCCCTTCAAGAAACTCCTTGCTACAGTTAAAACGGCACCCCAATGAGAATCGAATTACTTCTCTTTGAATCCCTTCTAACTTTCTCCACAAGCCTGAGCTATGCACTACTCAGAAACGATTCGACACAATCGGCGACGAAGGTAGCAGCTGCAGCTCTAAAAACGTAAGCGAACACACTTGCGCCTAGCATTCCTGAATCGTGGAGCTTCAAGAATGGCTGTTGAAGGCAGCTTACCACGCCTACCCACCGCGCCCTTCCCTCTCTATCTACCTATCTCTCTATATATATGTAGATCCTCTTCCCAGCAGACAGTACAGCTGTCGGCTACCCTGGCAACTTCAATTAGCGTTATCCATCATCAAAGCTCTTATAGTCATGCCCGGATATACAGATATACGTCGCGTCTAGTTGCCTGGACGAAGGCCCTAGTGCAGCATGAGACCTAACTAAGGAAAAGTAAAGGTTTATTAAAAGTTTCGAAATTTGCGAGCTCTTCTAGTCGACCGACCTCCACAATGTTATGGATATCCGGTGTGCGTCGTGTATTGAAGTATTGTTCTATATCTGCCTTATTGCTGCTTAGAAGAGCGCATTAAAGTGAAATATATATATATATATATATATATATATATATATATATAAACAAAAAGACGGGGTCATAGGAGAAAAAACCCTGTACAGAGAGAAGAGGTAGGCTGGAGAAGAGTCGACCAGCGGGAACAGGCAGGAGCGACAGGAGAGGCATAGCGGAAAACCATCTGAAGCTTCCCAGAGCCAGACGTCGTCGCCTACACGACTGCGCTGGAAAAAGAGGCGGACGTGGGATGAAACGAGCGCGGTTGCGTGATTTCCGACAGCGACCAATCGGCCTCAGCATACTCAGCTACTTTACAGCAGCGGCAGGCCAGTAATGCGCTAATAAGACTACAGTCGCCGCCGCCGTAACAACGACCCGTAGTGGGTCTATCGCATCTGCATCAGCACAGGACTAAGCTACTGTAGGGAAACAGCAAGTCTACAGACAAACCTCTGTGCTTTGCGGCCGCGTGTTTCGTATATATCGTCTCCCAATTACGGTTTCTGTTTAGGGCCCCCCCCCCCCGCGCGCAATACGCGGGTTGCCTCTAGGAACAATGTGCTAACAGACACCCCTTAAAGCCTCAGCAAGCCGCTGACAGATGGTCGAATTCCCGAATCGTGACATTTGTGAGATTAGTGGTTTTGGAAATCTTGTCTAGTTTACACAAAGCATATAATATGATCCCTCTTACTTACGCGTGAGTACGTTTCACAAACGGGCTATGTCGTACTGATCTTACGTCTCAATCAGGTCTTGCTAAACGATGCAAACTGTCTAATTACATGCAAGATGAATATTAGTGCAAAACGTTAATTGTGTTACTTTCAAAATGTTTAATTTCAAAGTGTTTAATTAACATTTCAAAGTGTGACTTGTAGTATCCAAGCAACGGCAATATAAGGAACATTTATAACTTCAATATGAAAAAGATCGCTTTAAAAACGTTCGAGTCGTGCCAGGATCACATTCGCAACCCTCGTGTTAGGACGGCCGGTGTCGACACACACGCGGCATTATGATATGACTAGGGGACGCATGTCCCTCAAAGCAGCAAATATTTCACGCAATTTCTAATAAGTTTGTTAATCATTTTACGCAATACGTATTCCCAATTAGTATCTGCTCAGTAGAGGTACCATGCTTTTAAAGAAAATCAAATACAGTATTGAAGAATTAATACAGATGTGTCTATATAATTAAAAATATACGACTGTAAGTTTTGTCACATGCGTTTTTGATGTTTTTTATACGTATAAACATCTATGAGCTGTTTCATTCTAGACTAGAAGCCTTAAGTTGCACAAAATTGGGGATATTTTTCAATGAGACGATCTGCACGTTCAGTAACATTCCTCCAGCAAACACTCGTTAATTTAAAAGGCGAAAATATCATCCGCTCTTTTTTCTTAGATTTAGAAATGTCCATACTCAATGACGTGTATCGTTTACTTGTCAAAGCTCTAATAAAATAAATTCGCACATTTGCTTTTTTATATGGCAGGTTTTGGGAATGTGTAATGTGCATGCGTCGCCAGCAGCAAACAGGGACTAGTGTAGGATTCACAAACCTTTTAAAACCAAATTTCACCCCACCGCATTCGGCTCGAAATTGTATGTCAATTGTATATTGAAGCCATGATTTGAGACTTCCTGCTCCTTAACCTGACCGACCGCAGGCGCCCGGCTTCATGCAAACTATTCGTCCTGAGAACGTGTATCACGAACCAGCTGAAAGCCAGCTTCCCCCCTTTCCGCGTTTTTGACTCCATGACGGAGTTCAGCAGACTTTTTCTCCTCCTGCCACCCCGCCGCGAGTTTCCTCATCAGGGTAACTGGATTCGTTACTGAGCGGGCCCGTTGGGCTGGGGGCTCCGCCGCGCCAAGGACGAGAAGGTGCACAACAGTATATACAACGTGTGCCGCCGGACTTCCCGATGTGATACCCGTTTACATATTTGTGGTCCTGACCATATTCGACTCAAATTGGCGGTGGCCCGATTACACGTGTGTAGTGTAGTATGATAACTTTCCGTGTTGCGTTTGAAGTCATGTTGCAATGTCCGGTTTTAGTGTCTTTGTCCAGCTTCCGTTGTCCCCTGTATCTTATTCCTCCTGTCATGCGGCTAGTACTGGTACTCTAACAACGGCATAGATGCCTTTTGCCCCGCTCACTTGCAATCAGGTCAAGGGCGGCACCCTGGCAAGAACCAATAGAGCAGGGTCTGTCAAAGCTGTTCCGTAGGCGCGATAAACCTGATCGCGGTTTCCCGCTGGGCGGACGGCGTGAGACACCGGTTGTCTGTCGTGCGGAGCGCTTTATCTACTGGCTTGGGGAAGCGTACAGGCACATGGACTCTGCTACTGTCGCAAGCAGCCGTCTCTTGCCCCCGGCAAGCCCCTTTGCGGGGCATGATCCTTGTCAAATTGCTCAAACGTCGAGCTGCGTTTTTAGTCACATAAAGTGGGCCGCACTCATCAGGCTCACGTTCAAGATGACTTCCAGATACATAGTCTGTCGCTTGATCGAAACAGTATGGCTTGTACAAAATACCTTTTCGGACCGCTATCAGCAATGCGAGATCATCTGCATAGACCACTGTCTCCATCGTCTTAAGAAGGCGATCTCCGTTGGGCTCCGTTGTACACGATGTTCCAGAGCACTGGGCCTAGCATAGATGCCTGCGGAATCTCGATTTTGACGTTGTATTTCGTTTCACCAACTACAAGACTACAGGCGTCCAGGTACGAGGCTTTCACTCTGCAAAGATAGATCAAGAAACCTTTCGATTCGAGTGCCTTCATAAATTGTCGAATCGAACGCATTTCGAACGTCCAGGAGAATCAATAGAACAAAACCCGTTCTCTTGCAACTCCAGCTGCATTCCTCGCCGGCCGTATCAGAACTTTGCCCAGTGCGTCCAAGGGAGACCTGTTCATCCAGAAGCCGAACTAGGAGTCTGAAAGGAAGCTTAGGCATACCTTTCTGTTCAGTCCGCTGACTATGATTTTGCTGAGAAGTACATTGAAAAAAATATACTTGGAAGACGCGCTACACAGAGAAACATCGTAAGATTGAAATAAAATGTGTACCTTCTCTTACGTTAAATTGTTCAATCAGTGGCTCATGTACAAAGCGATGAACTAACTCATAGCTATATTGATATTCGAGCAATATCAGCACTCGTCTTCTTATTCCTCCCATAGCTATTGCACGTACGTAGCATATCAACGGCATATTATTACGTATAGCAAAAAGTGTCTATTACAACGATTCTCGACAGTTTCTTTATTTATTTTCGTTTTCTCGAGTGTTAACTTAATTAACAAAGGTGCTGTTACTGTACTTTACCAGACTTATAATGAACACTTTACCTACCGTATTGATACATGCAATACAAATAATAGCCCCTTGTGAGTCAGCTGCCTCTGCACGGCAATCCGGCGATGAACCTGTGGCGCGCCACCGAGCCGTATTAAATGATGTCCGCTCATTTGATCATCAGAGTGTCTAATTTCGTTGTTCCGTGCCAAGTAGCGGATAAAGTATCCTTTCTAAGAATAAAATTATAAGGAAGACATATCAGTAGAAGGTAAAACCATTCAATATAACGCAATGTCTTTAGATTTTGAGATTCAGATTAAGTTACCATAATATTTATTTATACGTGTGGGCTTGTGTTACACATCCTCGTTGTAACCCCGAGTATCCCCTGTTCCGCCCCTGCGCACAGTGGACTTTGACACATGGCAATAGAGAACATGCCCCAAACAAACATTTGTCAGCGATTGTGCGCCGTGCGCCCGCCGTTAACCATCTTTCGTTTTTCTTTTACTCTACCTCTGCCACCTTATGCGTTGCCCTTTGTTTTGCCAAACCGTTCCAGATTATCTGCTGTCGCTTGTTTTCATGTCGTTTCTCTGATACAGGTGCTGCTGCTAGTGCATGTATGTAAAGCAATCACTTGAATTGTGCTGCGCAACCTGCTGTACCTGTCGTTGTGCGGCGACTCTGTGCTGTAATCGAAACGTCGTTAGGGCTGCCAACATTTGAACTAGTCAAGGACAAGGGGTTGCCCAACTGTGGAACACAGATTCGGAGATGCAGACATGTACATATAGGAAGCGTGAGTGTAAGCGGGAGATAGAGAAAGAGAGAAAGGAAAATAGAGATGGGAGGAGAAATATTATACAGAAGTCTGGAAGCAAAAAAGTACTAAGCTATGGCTGCAAGCCGGTCGGCATCCTAACAAAGACGACAACAGATTGACAGCTGAACAAAGCATCCAATAAAGACCATGTCGCGACCAACTGTGTCGAGTGCCTCATCTGCAGACAGCATGGCAAGCAGTCTCTCTGGGAGGGCGATCGGAGGGCATCCAGCCTTGTCTGCAGCAGTGCCAGTGGCGGTAGCGGCAACGACGAAAAAACAACATGACACCATTGCGTTGAATAGAACAGACCGAGGGCCGCCCATCTCTTGCCTATGTTCCTAGCGGTTGTCCCGACCTTCTTGTGTCAAATTGGCAAATAAACAAAAACTCCCCCAATAGAGATTTCAGCGGTCGCTCTCGGCGCACGTAGAGCATAAGAGTTTGCCCGTCACTGAGTCGACGAGGTACGACGCATCACGGGCTGTTGTCTCGCCAATACCGACAGCGAGCTGCAGATGAGTATGCTGGGCGGATTTGGCATTTGACTTGCAACGGGACACCTTACTGAGTGTCGATATCCCGTGTTGTAGTTGTTGACTTCATAAATATGCGGCCAACGTCTCACCAAGGGCGATAAATTAAAGCCGGTTGTCCTCGGTGTTTGTTACGAGACAACGCTGCATATGACGCGCTAACTAGGAACATTTATATCAGAGATGTCATATCAACGAGTCCTCTACGTCGCGACTAGTTCATTGTAAAAAATAAGGCGTCGATAGACTCGACCTGAAGCTTCTTCATACCGCCGGTATGATGCACACGCATCCTGCATATTATACTATATATTTTATTATAAATATCCTCAAAAACTTGCGAAAGATAGTTAAAGCTAATCAAGCCCAGACATTGTCAGAACGAAAAAAAACATAGGCCAACTTTTAGCCTCTGTAGACAAGTTCTTCGCAAACTGAGTAACAAACTTCTCTCCTTAATCGCCACCGTCAAGTTTCTTTTTTGGATCGTTTACCAATATGGAAGCTTGACGGTGACGGTGGTGCTATGAAAAATTGGTCTTTTAGGAAGATGTAAGCAGGCACAAATGCTGTCCCAAGGCAGTCTCTAGAGTCAACCTAAGCAAACATCCACCACCCAAACAAGGCTTTATTGTGCTGTTGGTAGAATATAAGGCCGTGGCAGGCAGCACGGACAGATGAAATTGCAGACACAGGCGATGCCCTTTTCTGCAAAATGCCCTTAATGGTTACAATTGTTTGTATTGTGTGATTATGAGAATTAACTTAATGCTCAATGAGGAATTACTAAACTTAGATAAATTTGCCGTCCGGGGAAGACGGTCCCATAAAAAAAACAGCATTCTCTGTGAATTTCCCAAAGGGAACCAGACGATCGAAACGGATCCCTATGAGTGAACTTTATATGTTTGACCACCTTGTCCGGCCATTCCCGATACATTGATCTGTCCCATAAGTGTTACTGCTTTCTCCATCCCACAGCACGCCTTTTTCCGTCCCAGTTTTCCTCGTCCCATTTTCATCTCGTTCCTATGCTGCTCTGTTTCATCCGTTTTGAGTTTGTTTAATTATTCGGTATAATGTCAGTGGCTATGATTTCTGACAAAGCTCCCATCGCTGCAGCGATATTTCCTCTTTCGACGCCTAACGTGAGGCGTTGCTTAAAAAGAATCTGGCCCTCTGCTCGCCTGTGACTTTGATCAGTTGATCGAATTTTTCGTCGCTGAGGTTGGCTGTCAAATGTCCAAAAGGGTGATTAACATCCAAAATTGCAACTTCGATTACTTATAATGATATAGCACTTTAAAGGCAATTTTACTTATCTTCACATGCCAATTGTGTAACAATGTAAAAGTTTGTTTTCTAATTAAGAGAATTGATACAGCCGTCTTCGGTAGGATTGACCTTATTCATCGTCACATTTAATTCACCGGTATTAAATATGTATGTAACGTTGATACTTATATTGTTGTCAGCTGCTATCGGCATGTCATTCCAGAGAGGCAGTGCAGTGATCTGATATCTGAGTATTGGCCAGGCAGACCGATGCGCTATGTGTAGATTTTGTGCAAGTTCGTATATAAATAAACCAGGTAATGACAACCATGAACTACGTAAATGGCGTAGATGTGGCGACTGTTACATGCAAGGCCAGTCCGGAGGTTTTTTTTTTGTTCTGGAAGGTTTTGGGAATGCATGATGCACATGCGCCACTAGCAGCCTGCGTGACTAGTGTGAGACTCTCAAACCCACTAAACCCGGATTCCTCTCCACCCCCCCAGACTCGGTATTACTTTGGCATTACATCGAAGCCGTGGGGAGGCGTCTCTGCCGTTCTCCTTCAATCAGCTCTATCCCTGACTATCATCCCGCATGTCTACCTGCGGTTGGATAGGGGGATGCCATTTTGTAATCCGTCCAGTGAGGATGCGTCGAGACCATGAGGGCCTGGCTGCTCCATACCCCCTCCCCCCTCCCTTGGCTCCTCGTCTCGAACACTCTCCCGAGAGACCCACTCAAACCTCTCCCGCCTGGCCGTCCTCTCTCACGGCCAGTCCGGAGGTGAGAGGCACTGGAAACATCCAGGTCTCCACCCTCTCGTCGGACTTGTTTAACTTTATTTTCCAATTCCGAGACAAGGCTTTAAAATGGTGCTGTACGCGGCGTCTTCAACATTAATTGAGTTATCTCAACAGCTGTGAAATTAAGCACAGAAAGTGGCCTATTACTTGCACTGACAAGCGGGTCTTATTTCACTTATGGGTGGTCATGTCGCGACCCTAGCAGAAAACACCAAGTTGAACAAATGCGCCGAATTGACAAGAGCCTATAACTTCAGCCCAGTGGCCTTCGAGGCCTTGGGACCACCGGGCCTCTGACTGGCGATCTTCTCACTAAATTGGGCGAACGCTTGAAGATGACTACTGGGTACAAGAGAGCCACACAATCCCAGAATTGAGATCGCGGGGCAACGCGATCTCAATTCTGGGATTGCTTGCCGAATGGTGCAGACCAGGGTTGCTCTAGGCTGAAAACTAACACATTTACTTACACAATATTGTAATATGATTTGATGAATAAACATATATTAAATTATTTACATACATATTGTTTATTTCGCAGTAGTTTTGCATTTCAAGATGGTACATAACTACAATACAATCATCATTATATACAATTTTAACACTTTAGCGACCGTCCCACCGGGCAAAACGGAAAGTGCAAAGACCACCGATGCGACTGGCAGCTCGCTGCGTGGTATTTAGCGCATACCTGCGAGCAGAACCGGCAACGACATTGATCGCCAACTTGGTGAAATCCTTGAGTCGAACACACCAAGTGATGATAGCCTTCAACAATGTACCTTGTGTACACGTGCCGGCTAGTGCATGCCATTCCCTCCCAAAGCTCCCTGGTGAGGTACACATCTAACTGCGCTACCTCAGCCGAGGCCTCGGTCACTTTTCCCTACCACTCCAACAAAAATTATTGAAGTGGCATTGTAATAGATGACTTAAGCCTGACTCTGATTGTTTTCACTGCCGGTCCGCAACCCGCTAGCAGGTACACAAAGCGATTCCTTGCCGTCCGCGGCAAGCAAAGAATGCGCTTCATATTTATTGTGAAGCATCTTTCTAGCTGCGCAAAATTTGCCGCGGAAAGATGGCCCCACACCCTGCCAAGGCTGTAGCTCAACATTGGCACAATCTTAAGCTCAAAAAGACGCAATGCAGCACTCAGAGACAGTCGTCGAAGATCTCTCACCTCTGTGTGAATAGAGGCAATCTCTATTAAATTATTTACTGACAAGCAAGGTAATCGATTCTTGTACATTGTAAAATACCTTTCAAGCAAACCCACGTTTGCTTGAGTGAGATGTCCTCGTACTTTGTCAAGACATACATGTCGAACTGTCTCGACGATATGAGAGTCATTTCAGTATATTGGAACCGAAGACCCAGATGCCGGAAAGAGTTGACAAATTCCAACGCGGACAGTCGACTCCATCTTCTGAATTCATACAGTGTTGGTGTTTGTAGCATTTATTTCCAGCTCCCCTCTATAACAAGGAACGCTTCTGCTAGTGATGCGCTTGATGGAACTCAGGTCGCGATAAGCTAATCATAGTTATGTCACCTGCGTACATCACAATTGCAGCCTTTCGGTACTCCTGCTCGACTACAACATAGTCGAGCAGATGAGTGAAGAAGAAGCAGCTCACTAGGCTCCTTGCGGGGTTCCCATATTTTGCCTTATCCGCAACACATTCTGTTCACCCTGTACCATCAACGAAACTTATAATTACACTCAGTTAAGCAGAATTTAACTGCTTAATTTCTTCCAGCCTCGGTTGGGCCTTTACTTTAGGGTAGTTATCACATGATTTATTTACACATCAGATTTGGTAAAATATACAAGAGTACGATCGATATTACTACAGCCTTGTAATGATATTAATATTAAAAATCGCTCAGTGCCAGCTTTGTTAGAAAGGAGAGTGGCTGTTTGTCCTGCCCGTGCCCTTCCATTCTGACCTTACCATTGCATCTGTTATATAAAAATGTGGGTCGTTCACTTCAAGGTAGTTATGTTGCTTTAAAAAAATCCTACAGATCGCACTTTCTTTGGCAATTACGTAGCGCACTACTTAAAACTGTTGCCATGTGATCTAGACCTCCTTCTGTCCACTCTGTAGTTTTACGCACCGTTCTGCAAACAGATGCTAACTGCCAAATGGTTCTACGGCATGTTACTCTCCTTCCCCACTAAGAGAGCCAAACTGATTAAGAATATATAATATCAAATTAAAAAGGCACTGAGAAAAAGTCTCTAGCTAAAAAATGTTCTGTTGGACCTACAACTATTTTCTTACACCAAAATGACTTTCTATCTGTTCTCTGATACGTAAGGCTCCAGCCCTGCTCCTTAAGTCAATAAATAAATGCGTTGTTGTATATGACTATTTGCTTATTTCTGAACCCGGGCATAATCCGGACGGCACCAGAATGACGCGCTATCCCCGTAACGGAGCGAGGCCGCTTTCCACCGGAAAGCCCACTCTCTTCTATACATTATGACCTTTGATTTAGACAACTCTAGCCGGTTTAGAAATCAAGCAACAGCTCGACTGCAGGAAGACATTAGACTGCCTCATTCACTGAAAAAAGGCGGCGCTTTCATGCAAGAACACTCTCGTGGCAAAGGCAACGGAGAACATCCTATGCCCCGGTCTGAGAAACGAGGAATTACCTTTCAGTTGGGGGGAGTTTGTTGCATTGGCCGACGCCTACAGACGAGTTTCCTGCAGTGGTGTTTGCGTATGCGTGCCATAGTGTTCAGTAATTTCTCAACAAAATCAATCGTCGTCTACTGTTTTAAGTCAAACAGGGGGAAAACCTCATTATGTCCTATTCAGCGGATCGCAGAGCAAATGCGTGTGGTCGACCACTTTCTTAGCGTCGTGCAAAGAACGCTATGCTGCTCCCTAGTTCCATATGTCGTACTTAAGTATAAAGCCTCTGATATTTACAACCGACAGCTACCTAATGTGACTGGAAGTGCACATTACTGCAAACCCTTTTAGTTACCATATGATCCAGGTTGTCATATCTACTCTACAAAGCAATATCTCACTTCCTTCAATTTTCCTTGAATCTTAGAGCCGTAGCTCATTTAAACCCTGCTCATATTTATTTACATAGCTAATGGCCAGTGAGGAGCACAAAACCATGCTCGGAAAAACACAAACGGGGCGCACAGATGTCTAAATAAAAGAGACGGTCCTCTCCAATAAAAAAATACTATTTTTGCATTTGCAATTAATAGCATAATTTAATTACTAGTAATGACACATGTGCAAAATGTCATAGCCAAACAAAGCGTCGGCCGAAGCAGGTCCGGACGGGTTTTTGTGTCGGTAGCTTAAAGCAAGTCGTCGTCGAAAAAGGCAAAGAAGTTATGCAGTCGTAGAAACATCGAATTCGATCAATGTATATATTTGACGACTCTTACCTTTTTTTTAATATTTTCTGTGATATTTTATTGCACACACCCTCTTTTTAAAAATGTTTGGGCTGAACTTCAGCCAAGATATAACGTCCACGGGACTGCTTTTCGCATTGCTTCAAAGACGGACCTCCATAAATACAAATGTGCAGGCGCCTCGAACCCGCGCACTTATGTATCTCTTCGGTCGCAAGGCGCAGGCAAATGCACCACGCCACCGATGCCGACGATCATAATATGTTCTGCTTACTTTAGAAGTATTTGGAAGGATAAGTTTAAAACAGTCAATGACAACTGCAAATTATTTTTTCGAGAAACGAGAAACTTTAGAAGGATCATATTCGCTTCTTGAGAGCGCGTAAATCGAGAATGTCAGACAGATCTGGTAGTATATATAATTGATTAAAACCATATCGTATACATTCGTTGAATGCACACCTTGCTTTATGAAGCCGATATAGCTTTATAATGACATAAGTATTGTCAGTAGCTACCGTTTGCAAGAGGGAGTTTTAAAGCATAAATGTCATAAGTACACTATTTCGCCCTCGAGACCGTTGATTAAAAAGACTTAATCAGCCTAATTTGCCACTAAGTGGACAGCTACTAGAAGAAAAAAATCCTTATATTACACGCGGTGTTTTTCAGTGAACGTTTAATGCAACAGAGAAATATTATTCGTTTTCGAGGTTAGATGATAGTGCTTTACTCACTACTTTAATACCAAGCTCAATTAAACTTGTTGTCCCTAGAGATGAGGACGTATGTTTTTATGTTCTAGAACATTTGCCACTAGCAGATTTTACCTTATTTTAATTTAGTTTACATCATCCAGCAAAAGCGGACGTTAGAATAAGCTAAGCTAACTGTAAATTAAAACAAAAGAAAGATAAAAATAGGCTGCATGCATAATAAGTCGCCCGATAAAAGAAAGTAATTAAACTAATTTTGCACACACAATAGCATCATGCGTTAGACTTAATTCAGTTACGCTGTATTGCACTATGGTCTACACACTCCACGCCACACAGAAGCGACGGGGTCGCGCAAGTCTATCCGTTCGGGTAGTGGTAGCCCTCCCAAGACCATGCGTCAACCTGGCAGCTGGCATGCTCTCTATTCCGCCCTTTCTCAAGGGGACAATCAATGCGAAACGCTACTGTAAGCACACGGAACGTGACTGGGCATTCCTCGTCTCAATAACCTGTTGCACGCCCGTCCTCCAGTCTCGAGGGAATGCCACAAAGCATCACGGAGGACAAACATTTTACGAACTGATGTCATGCCAGTAATCTTTATTTAGTTAGTCTAGTCATATGTATATATATATACGCACTATTTAACGAGAGGCAAAAATGTTATTACATACACTCGGCTGATACTATTGGTGGGTAGAGTGGAACCTGACAATGGCTGTTTAGGACCATGTGTAATATCCACTAAAACACGACCGCCGTTACCTCCGTCCCGCAGTCGTACCACGCGTTGCCGTATTACTTTTTCCCGCCCAGGACTATTGCCTCCGTCGTTTGTTCCACCAGTCTTAGATGGTGGTCTACTGCGGTGAGTATGTTGCCCCGCCATCAGTGGTTAACATTAGTTATTTGCCCCGTCTTAAAACACGGACTAAAAAATTCAGATAACTCTTCGGCCACTCCGTATCGGGAGCTCCTTTAAGGGTTAGCTAGCTCATCAGGTTTGGTTGCACGTTTGCGCGGACAATTGTTAATGCCCACCTAATGATTAAACTCTAAAAATGAAATGTATGTATATATATGTGTGTGGATAGGATGTTTACATGGCGTCTAGCTTGTGGGTATAACCATACACAACCTTCCTCGTAAGCCGCCGGTTTAGGCGAGGTTGTTTTCTTGTAATGGAGCACTTAACTGTGACTGTAATAAAGCCCCCCTTCCTAAAGGGTGTGTGAATATATATATATATATATACACTCTACTGTAAATTTGTATTATATATATACACATTTGTGTATGTGTACATACAAAAATGTATTGTATATATACAAAACAAAATACAACATACGTGCAGCATTTGTAGCAATTGCACCGCAATTCCTAAAGACCGTTCGCCTCCAGAGCCTACTGCTTTGCAGTTTTGCATCGAGAATGAGCATGTTGTCTGCCGAAATTGTATTGCAGACCAGTCAAAAAGCAGACTGATTTTAGGAAAAAAGAGCGAAAATATTTAGAGAGATTTTAATGCAAGTATTGGTGCTTTCGAAAGCGAGTCCATCTATTTAGACATTCGAAACGAGCATAGAAGTTCATTCAAACCCCCAAACCCACACACACACACACTCAAACACGCCCCTATAGACGCACAGAATCAACCGGAGCTACGCGGACAAACGCAGTCGACGTGCAGCAGGAGCCAAAAACCGAATAGTGAAAGGCCGAACGTAAAAGCCGAGTTATTTAGGGCCGATCCAAGTGTTACTCAGACAAGACGGGCAACAGAAGCATTACCGTCCGTTTTTATGGTCGCACTAGCAAGCAGAGACGATCGGCTAAACTCGGCCCAGACCAATCGGCGTTCATCGTTTTCGCGTGATTGTACCCCAGCTTCCAGACGGCGCCGAGTGGGTATCCAGCCATTCCCCCATTGCTGCCTTACAAGCTGCCGGCTGCTCTTCGCCGGCTGTCATAGCCAGTGATCGCTGAGTGCTTGGTTGGTCGACGGAGTCGTGTTTGTTGTTGTTGTTGTTGTCGTCATGGTTGCCCTGTTGTCCTGCCGCGCCCTCATTCGAACCGATATAGAGGGACGGCCTACACCGCACCGTGAGAGGCCCCGACGGCATCAGGCTTGCGCCTATCTATGCCCAACTCTACATTCCCCCTCTTGATTGTTCTGCTGTACGTAATCATAAGGCATCGAAGCATCCCTCCATTGCATCGGGGATGTCTGCCTACCCATATGTCCTGGTCATTAGGCGCGGGTGGCGCACAGATGCGAAGCAGTTAGATGGCTGTCATCGGAAGACAACGACAACGGCAAAGAAGTATTGTTGACCGCGACAATTGGTGGACATTCCACACGTCGGACGACGACTAAGACGCCAAAAATGAAAACCACGACAACAACCGCAACAATAAAAAGCATCAATAACAACAACAACAACAACAACAACAACAACAACAACATCAACAACAACAACAACAACAAAAAGCATCAGCAACAACAATAACAACCACAAAACCAACAACAACAACAATATCCGACGTTGACGGCGGAGGTAGCAGCAAGGACGATTATGAAGAGGAAAAGCAAACGGCTCAAGATGAGGGTTGCAGGAAAAGCACTTAGTTGTGGGGGAGTATCGTGTATCTGTGAGCATGGGGACCTTGTCGCCCTCTTACGAAGCTAGGTCTCTCTGATCTGCAACTAGCGTCGTAGTGTTCCACCGTTGCGTTCAAGCTGTTCGTATCGTTCCGTCCGTTCGTCAGCGATTCTCACGATGATGGACTTAGCCCTACCGCGATCGATCGTCTGGCAACGAATGCATGGTGTTCTCCGCATACTCGTGACATTACCGTTTTGCCATACTTGGCATTTCTGACGACTGCGTGCTATTATAATTGTAGTTTTAATGCCAAAAAAGCGCTAGAAACGCGTGAGTAACTGCATGCGTCAGCCACAGCACTAAAGAAAGTTGCTCTCAGCGCTGCGCAACTCGAAGCTGCGCCTCTAATAAGGAACTTCAGGTGTGGACCTGCAATATACGATCGAGGTAATGATTCGTTAGCGTGTCGAATGCGCTGTAAGAGACCGTACTAGGCAAAGCGCAAATCTCCGGCAGTGACTACGAGTCGATTACTCTGAGTAGTACGAGAGCCCAGCGATGCAATCCTCGTTTTCGGATGATTAAGGCGCAATTATCGCCAACCCTGCACAGGGACCTCTGTCACCCCAGCCAGACAAACGTATTCGACTGCAATCAGAGGGCGCATAAGCCGCCACTGGACTCTCAGTTGATGAGCATCCAGAGCAGGCATGGGCAAAGCTCACACTCAGCAGACTGTTATGCTGCAACTGTCGTAGTAGTCGTCGTAATAGTAGTACATTGCTACGCGGTTACCTCTAAACCAATGATTGTTCAAATTACTTAAACCAAAACAATTTTAGGGCTATGGTCTTCGTAGCATTACCGGAATAACGGAACTGCTTTACACTCCAAACTTTAACCATGGGTCAATTTTTTCCAATTAAGCAACTGGATTGGTTGCTTTACCTGGTAGTGTGTTTTCCTTACTACCGTTTACTTTTAGAAACTGCACCTTTTCCTATCAACATCTCACTACCGACCCATCATGCATTTTAAAACAGTTATAGAAGTTTTAAAAGAGATTTACCAAATTACTAGCTCACTTCGACGCGTAGGCTCAAGTACCCTATCACCCTACCTTATCACTTCGCCTAACGTATTCCCATAATTCACAACTAGTTCTAGGTCGTCAAAATATTCTACTGTTGTTTATACCATTTTATCCACGTACTTTTTCATCTCTATGAATTGGGACTACCCTAAAATGAGGGAGCTATACAATGAACATTTTAGATGCGTGAAAACATTTTACTAAACGCTGTTGCATCGCTAAGTACAAATGCGTTTGTTATATGTAGCGCAGCCAGGCCCTCAAGGTCTTGAGCCACCCCCACAGGACGGTGTCTACCCTTACATAAGCCCGCGACGTGATTGCATATGAATATGCAGAAAGCTAGCCCGGAGACGGATGACTTAAGGACAGTGGCAGAGACGTCAATCCTGCTGATTAAAATGCCAGGTATTACCGAGCTTTGGAACAAAAAGTGGGGAGAAACCCAGGGTTTAGTGGGTTGATGAGTCCTACATCAGCAGGCTGCTTGTGACGCATGTGTATCATTCCTAAACACGTATGTCACCTTTCCTTTATATTCACACACCCTTCAGCAGGGGGGCTTTATTTGCGCTCCATTACAATAAAACAACCTCGCCTAAACCGGCGATTTACGAGGAAGGTTGTGTATGGTTATACCCACAAGCTAGACGCCATGCAAACATTCTGTTAACAATCGTTTTCCTAGCAACAGTTATTGACTGGATATTGAGCCCGGCGCGAGTCCTTGTTGTAGCAATATTAAAGAACTTCGTCGCTCTCTAAGGCTGCTTACATATCCGAGTAAACGTGGATTTATCAATTCTTTCTAACATGGATGCAATATCTTCCCATTTTACGTCATTCTCAGTAATGTTGCAGCGAGACGCAACACGCCTGACAATGTTCTTGTGAAGTTTAGTAAGCGTGTTATTATCACAGACATAGCCTAGATTTCACACCGGCGAGACATACAGTTATACCGGCAGAACATATTGCTTATATAACTTTATGTTCAGGGAGGGATTTTTAAAACACTACAGCGAAAGATCCAGTTCAGCCGTCGTGTAGCCAGGGCTGCCACTCCTAAAACGTGGGGAGTATAGCTAAGGGTACAGTTTGTCAATATGCCTATATCTTAAATAGGCGTCTTAGCCATTAGCACTGAGCCCAACGTGTACAGGGTTATTGTGGCCAAAGTGTAAAACGGCACACTTATTCACAGATAGCTTAAGAGCTAGATCCTTATACCGCTCTATGAAAGCATCAAGTGTATTTTGAAGAAGTCCGGCATTTCTATCATTATCTACAATGAAATACATTTTTGCATTGTCAGCATATTTTTGTTGTTTGCACTGGCTGGGGCACTATATATTTCAAGGAGTCAGTATACAGTATGTACATTAGTGGACCTAGTATAGTGCCCTGAGGACAACCCGACGTCACTTCAGCAGTGGAGTATAGACAATCATTTACCCTGACTCTGAAAGACCTATCGCTAAGGAAGGCCTTAATCCAGTTACTAATACGACTTCCAACTCCATAACGCGGCAGAATGTTGAACAGCTTTGAGTGCGTTGTGGTTTCGAAGGCGTTGTGGTTTCGAACTACTTGAAGTCGAAGTAGACGCCATTATAAAAGGGGCGCCAGATCAGCAGCATCAGCGGACATGTTCAAATATCTAGGGTTTTCTCAACAGTCCCCGACTATTCGCTAACTCACGGCGGTACGGTTTATTATCTATTCTCAATGAGCATTGCAGCGGGGATCGAACCGGAGATACCTCGGTAGATGACAACCACACCAGCGCAGCGGAATGTCGACTAGTTCAATACAAGACAGTAGCATTGTCCCAGTAGGTAGAACATTCTCGACCATGCGCTCCGTTACCATATTTAGGCATACCAGCGATACCGGTAATATAGTTTAGCGAAACAACGCCTTCCTCTGCTCCTAAGCTCTGGAAAATTATGAAGCGCAGCATTTGAGGTAATCGCGGTTGTCGAGCGTACGCGGAGTTACTGCGTACAGCAACCACAGAAGACAATAATTTCGAAATCGCAAACTGCTACATCTTTATTCTGGTATTTGTTGTTTAAGCGTTTGTTGTGACTGATGTGATTGGATGAACGTTGACAGATATGTTGATCGGACACGCGGATACGACTTGTTGGAAGCATTGCAGTTTTAATGATCATAACTAGAGTAATGAAGCAATTGCTGGGAGAATGTGTGATCAAGTATGAGTAGTGGAGAGCAAGACGTCCTTGTTCACCAGCCAGTGAACCTCTTAAAAAGATTATGTAAATGAACGTGTTAACTTTCAGCCTATAACAGCCCTGGTGTGCACCATTCGGCAAGCGACCCCAAAACTGAGATCGCGTTGCCCCGCTGGACGTCAATGGAAAGTCTTTGGCGCAAAAATTGTGCGGCTCTCTTGTCCCGAGTAGTTATCTTTAATCGTTCGCCCAATTTAGTAAGTATTCTTTCAGTCAAGGGGCCCGGTGGTCCCAAGGTTTCGAAGGCCACTGGGCTGAAGTTATGGGCTCTTGCCAGTTCGGCATATTTGTTCATCTTGTTCGTTTCTGCTTGGGTCGCGGCGTGACCAGCTCTAAGTGAACCGAAACCGACCATTGAGGGTGAAAGTGAGTCGGTTACGGTGGCATCCCATATGAGGGTACGGCCTCGTTCAAAGGGGATGAGAGTCATCCCGTCGGGACGCTTGCCGTCTTTTCTAGTTAGTCCAGTTGGTTCCAGTGTACTTGGGTAGCCTGCCGTCCTCAGGGCTCTTGCTATTGTGTCGTTGATAGCCGCGTGACGTGGTCGACGACCTTCACTGAGGGCGCAGGATAGAGCGTGGTGAGCTCTAATGCCCACTGGCTCCCCGCATCGGCATATGTGAGGGTGAACGAGCGGCGTACCAAGTCGGAGGCCAACGCATATTCTTGTAGTGGCATCATCCAGTAAGGTTCCTAACGATGCACTGGGTAGGGCGTGTAGCCAATCGCTTGCATGTTTTGCGGAGGTTGCCCTAAGCCGAGCCCTAGTAGAGTCACTGTCAGCTTGATCAAGCATGTTGATCGGCTAGCATGGCCGACCACTCACTCTGAGATGCGACGTTATTTGGTGAAGTTCCAAGAACCTCAACCAAATTACTCGTGACTCGATCTCGCATGGAGGTAAATTCGAGCTGGCCGGCTTCGTCAAGAAGTTCGCAGACCTTGCCGGAAACCTGGTGGGTGGCAGCAACTATCGCAGGGAGTGCTAATATTGTCGGGTCTGGTAAGCCAAGTCCCCCCTTGGCTATTGGCAAGAACATCTGTCGTTTGGCTGTATTGTCCAGTTTGATGTTAAGCAGATTGGTTTTTGTATTGGCTGTAAGATCATTGAAGCGTCGTAGCTCGTCCGTTTCGCCGGTAAGTTTGATACCCCTCAGAATATGAGTTAGGCGTGTGGCTGAGTAAGAGCACCTTAGCAGGTAAAGACCGCTATGGTAACTTATCAAAGGAAGGCGCTCCGAAGCGGTATTCAGTTTATCCAACCACTTCTGCAACACGGGGGCGACACCTTCCTGAAGTAGGGGTACCCCTAGGAGCTCTACTTCGTTTGCGCTGAGTATCTTGCAGCCCGGTAACAAGTGCGTGATCTCAGAGGTTGTTGAATCTGCATCAGGATACCATACGAACAGTTCGCATTTCGAGGGATTCAGGGCTAAGCCGCTTACGTTCTCGAAATCGATAATCTTCTGTATGTCACTAGCGATTGTAGAGGCGTTGCCTGCGAGTACGCCATCGTCCAAGTACCACATGTTAAGCGGGCTTTCGAGCGATTTGATCAGGTCGTTAACTGCCAGGCAAAACAAAGGTGGACCCAGAGGGTCTCCTTGTTGTATACCTGTCTCGGACGATAGTATTAGGTCAGACGTTACAAGACAAGTTGGACGTCTATATGAGGACTCGACATAATGGTACATGGTAAACACTTATTTAGTTATCGGAATCCTTTTTATAAAAAGAACATTGTAAAATTTATTGCGAAGTAAATACGAGAAGTAACATCGTATGAGTACATTATACTGTTTAAGCTATGCCTTGTTTAGAGAGGGGAATTCGTCATCTGCCGACAGTCGGAGTATAAAGTTTGAGTGTTTAAAGTAATCTATAATGAAGAGCTCGTTTATGTCAATCGTGATTGCGCAACGTTATTATTTTTCCACTAGCATGGGGGAACATGAACAGCATTACTATTTGCTACAATATCGATAAGCCGGGGACAACGACAGTGAAGTATCTCAGTTAGCTATTCCCGTCATACGTAACCCTTTTATTAACCAATGTTAATTAATAAACAATAATTTATTACTTAAGTTGAGTTGTGTTAAATATAAATCTGCCGGAGTTCTGGTTGGTTCCGGCAATACAACAGAGGATAGATTAACTAAGTTGTTTCACAGTGCCGACAGGCCCACTGCTCGTCTGCCTTATGGACGACAACTTTCGTGCACCCTGCATGATGAAAGCCGTGCATTCCACGACGCATAATAAAGTGGCGAGTTTCATATTGGGCATCCTTCCACAAGTTGCTCATCACAGCTTGCGTCCGATAGAAGTTCATATCTACTTGACACATCTTAGATTCCCACTTTAGTAAATGCTCTTGATACTCGCGGGTTAGCCGCAAGTTACAGCGGCGCTGAAGGTCTTCTATGAAATGTAGGGTGCCCGTAGCCAGATACACCAATCGGTTGTGAGTGCTTTGGTAAACGCCTACGACCCGTTTAATATACGATGCCTCCGGGCGCTCGGGTTCGTCAAACCTCGAGGCTCTAAAATGTTTACAGATAAGTTTGATCGCATAGATTGCTGTAGGCGTAACTTTCAAGTTAAGTTCTTTTAAAGCCGTCCACAGTGAGAAAAGGTTTTGAATTAAAACAAAATTGTACGCCTATTCTAAAAGATAACTGCCAGATTTCTAAAATGCCATAGCGAAAAGAGGCAGGCGCTGTATATCGAAGTTGACATCAGGTGAGAGCCTGCGGAGTTAAAAGATACTTGAATAAGTAAACTTTGTATGCGTCGCTTTAACTGCACGGGCAAATGCGTGAGTGAAGTATACTTATATTGAATATGCACATCTGTAAATATGTATATCAATGAACGTTAAGTCGGCGCAAATCTCTGAAGCTGTATTGCACGGCTTGAGAACCTCGTTTGGCTGTAAACGATTAGTAATAACAAGTATATGAAAAGCTAGTTACAAGTACAACAACTATTTGCAGAATACGCACGATTTGTTAGTTTTTGCTTAAATGCTGTTGATTAATATAGACGAATCTACAAAGGAGCCCAGTGTACATGAGAGCTAGGAAACGGCTTCGTTGCCTGTATCATGGGGTCACGCCGCAATGCCGGCGGCGGCGGCGAAAAGGCGACCCGTTTGTCGCTCGGCTTTGGTGTCTGACAATACTGCATTACTTGGGCATGTCATCGCGATGGGTCACCTTGCTTGCTTGTTTTCCACAGCCATAGCCCGTAGCATAGGAGGGACGTAAATGGCCGAGAACGTGGAGAATAGCTAAAGCGACAAAAGGGGTCGATTATTGGACGGAGTGGGTGGCCGTACGCCAGAGAAGAGCTTTGGTGGCAGGCCAGACGCTTCCCTGAGCAAGAACTGCTGAGGGCCTTTAGCCAATCCCCAAGTGCCGTCCCGCCCGCGATCTGGCACGTATAGAGACCCCTTCTGCACTTTGTTCAACGGTCACGCTGTGGCGGACGCCGATGTTATTGTCTTGTGTGCGTCTATGTATAGCCTAGGGGTACGGGGCTGTACATCGCCCGTACGGCAGATCACATGCGGGCATGTAAGTCTAGGCGGCCCGTGTGAGTGAGAGTCGGAGTTAATATCGTCCCGTGAATATCGGCGACGAAGGGATCCAGCGCCATGCCAGGGCAGACTTGCTGAACGTAAATCCCACGAATGCCACGAATTGTCCGGGCATGCCCACCCTTGCCTGTACGTGCATTTGCTTTTTCATCTTATTTTCTCTACAGCTTCTCCTCCGTGGTTCCTTCCGTCTCGTTCTTTTTGTTCTTCCGCTTTTGTCGTCGTAGCTATCGTCACCCCAATACAGCAACGCCCCGTTACCCCCAAACACCAAGGAAAACCGGTATACTTCTGTGAAGGCCGGATATTTCTCTCACTACACCGCCTCCAGCTTAGACATAGGCAAGCCAAGAACTAGTTCCCCTTGAGCGAGAACCCTCTTCTTCTTCTCACAGCTAAGAATGGCAGGAAAGCTGCTAACGCGTTCGCATCAGGACAGGGAGAGAAAGAGAGAAGAGAAATTAAAATTCCTCACAGCGACGAACTGACAAACGAGGAAGGCTTTCTCGGCTTTTTTCTCATTCACTAGTACCCATCTGTGTACGAGGTCTTTACTTCGCCATCAAGACAATCGATGTAAAGAATACCTTTAACAGCAGACCTCGTATCTGTTTTTCCTCGACGGCCTCCCAGAGTACTATAGCAGATAATCTTATTCATACATCTGTGACTGTGTATCAATCTGTTTAAAGCAAATTCAACTCTCTATTTATGCTATCAATCACATTTTTCTAGACTTAGTTGAGATCTAAATGATAACAGGTTACACATTATCGACGCATATGTATAGCCTATATGTATATATATTCTGCTTTTAATATGCTACGTATAGACACGGGATTAATGGCAAAAATTATGTCTGCTAACTAATGAAAAAAGTGAGTGGGCGTTAGAGAAAGCATTTAAAGCGAATACTCAGCCTATTTATACCAAGTACTTTTAAACGCCTATTGAACATAATTTTCTCACATAATATCTTGGGACTACATTCGACATCGTGGCTATTATATAAAAAGCCTATACAAAACCAGCGGGATAGGCACCGATATCTCCACATAATAGGTATATATTGCCTTTATATTATCGGTAGCCGACATAGTCTTGTGTGGTGAGAAAGCCATGCAGCACTGTACTAACTTGAACAAAGAGACAGCTGTTTTCAGAGGTTTTGATTGCAATGTGTCAAAGAAAAACGTGAGCATATCATGCATCCGGTTCTCAACTGACCAACAACCATTAATAGTTATTAGGTAAGTCAAAAAGTTCGTCGGCTTTTTTACCCGATTTTAAAGAGCCTTATTTATGCAGACAACAGTATTTTTATTCAATGATATATTGACCGTTTTGTTCGATAACCTTCGCCCATCGCCTCGGTAGATCCATGATTCCTTTCTCCCAGAACGTCTTGTCCTTCTCGTCGAATTACTGAGTGAGGTGATTTTTTATAGCCTCCAAAGATTCAAATGTTGTGCCATCAAGGGAGTTCTGGAGAGACCTGAACAAGTGATAATCAGATGGTGCGAGGTCGGGACTATAAGCTGGGTGCGGCAGCACATCCCAGTCAAACTCTGCCAATTTTTGCCGGGTGGCCAAACTTTTGTGTGGTGTCGCCTTATCATGTTGAAAAGTGACGCCCCACCTGTTTGACAATTCCGGGCGCTTCGTTGCTACTGCAGCCTTCAAATCTTCGAGTTGTCTGCAGTAGACGACGGAGTTGATCGTCTGACCCATTGGAAGCAGCTCAAAATACACGACGCCCTTACAGTCCCACCAGCAGCACAGCATAACCTTCTTCTGATGAATTTCGGGTTTGGGGATAGCTGCGGCCTGAGAACCTCTGGGGACCCAACTTCTTTTCTGTGTTACGTTTCTGTAGAAACGGGCGAATCGCTTTTCGACTGTGGATTTGTGTACTGCGTTTTCGCCGTAGACTGCACATATCCTCCGGGTTGTTTGCGCTGCACTTATGCCTTCACGGTAGGAGAACAACATAATGTGTCGAAAATGCGTATTTTTGTCCTCCATTGCAAACAGCTGCCAATTCCGCAAACGAAACGGTAAAGTTGGAACCGGTATACCGTCGCGCCGCCACGGGCCTGCTCCTGAATGTAGACACCCAGCCGCACTCTCAGGCGGCCCTGCTTCAGAGCGCGGGAATTTCAAAAATGTGGTCCCAGAAAGCCGACGAACTTTTTGACTTACCTAATATAACGCAAATTTTGTTTAAACCGTTAAACACCTAATACACCATATTGTCGCCTCCGGTAGAGCGCGTTTGAATAAACAGTATGCTGCACAATACTAATTGAAGCTGGGTCAGCGCACAACATAATAAGCACCGACTAACTTGAGTTTTAATTTGGATTTATGATGATAAAGTGCGGCATACGTACCTAAGCGTGCCTACTTCAGCGTAAAGAGGTTAAACTAGCTGACGGCAAAAGAAGATTTCTAAAACGAGGAACCATGTATGTGTGCGTCTGGAACATAACTTAACTTACAATATATAGTTAGACCAAAACAGAATTCTCCAAAATGCAAACCTACTTCTACCTATGTTTGAAAAAAACCCTTCTCGGATGGACGAACAGAACAAACTTTAATATTGTGAAAAATAAAGATCGTCGCCGTTTCTCGCTGTTACCGACCAAAAGGCACTGGACATAAGTGAAATGCATTTTTTGTGCCGCCCGCATAGAGCAAGCTGAAATGCGCATTTTGTAATACAGAAATAAATTATAAAACCGATTTTTGGCACACTAAGATGACCTAAAATTGAACAACGGAATTGCCGGGCGCTTTGTAAAATTATCCGGCACGGCTTCTGCCACTGTTGGCCCTTATAGGAACATTGGCATGGAATTAGTTCTGTGCGTAGATTTTGTGGGGGCAATTGAAACCGTAATGGCTTGTTGTTGTTGTTGCTGTTGTTGTTGTTGTTGTTGTTGTTGTTGTTGTTGTTGAGGGCCTCTAATGATCTTCATCCTGTTTTGCATGTGATGCAATATACGAACCGTGGCAGACGTGGCGCGCTCGTGGAGTTACTGTTGTCCATCTTCCATCAAGAAATAGGACCGACGTAGGCAAAACGTAAAAGATTGACGTTGTTGTGTGCGTGCGCAGCCGCCGCCGCAATCAAAGTATCTGCAATGGACTGCTATCTCCTGTTGATGTACTCGTACACCGCCAGCACACGCACCTCACTCAACGTGGTTGTGCGCCTGATGTAGCCCAGATAGCAAAGACATGTGGATTTGGGTATGAGTAGCCCGACCGTTGGTTGGTCGGCGATGATGTAAAGAAGATGAGAAGAAGAAGAAGGATGAGCTAGAAAAGAAGAGAGAACGGGGCTCCTGGGCGAGCTACGCAGTTAGCCGCACCTCGCAGCCAGCAGCAAGTGCATTGAGAG
Organism: Dermanyssus gallinae; assembly: GCA_003439945.1. Classification (NCBI taxonomy): domain Eukaryota; kingdom Metazoa; phylum Arthropoda; class Arachnida; order Mesostigmata; family Dermanyssidae; genus Dermanyssus; species Dermanyssus gallinae. The sequence continues at coordinate 145,038 of QVRM01000258.1, read as the reverse complement.
AGAGAACGAAAAAGAGGAGGATAGGGAGAGAGGGGATAGGGAGAGAGGGGATATGGAGAGAGGGATAGGGAGAGAAGGACGGCGAATGCAGGTAGGTAGATATAGGGGCAGCCCGGCGCTGTTAGCGGCTCAGTAAGGCTGTTGGGTCGAGCTGTCCGCTAAGCAGAGACGGACGGGGCTTCCGTATTTATAGCCGAGTGAGCATCACGAACAGTCCAGCGAGAACAACAGAGCGGCCAAAGGATGACGACCGACAGGTGACCGCACCGACCGATCAACCAACCGACCGGCAGGCAGACACACAAACAACCAGGCACAGAGCAAAAGCACTCGGATGGCAACGGCAGCGCGTAAAAAGCTGTTTTATCATTCCCCCCCTCTCTATCCCTCTCCTCCTCTCTCCAGCGTCCCCCTGCTCTGGCGACCTCCTTAGGCGCACTCGCATGAGGCAACATGCAAGTGCGAGATTCCACCCTAAACTCCTCTTTCGGTCGTCCGACGTGGTGCATCAGTTACGACAGGCAGGCCGTTGCCTGTTGTTCTGTCCTTCAGAGTATCCTCATCCTCTCACTGCCTGCCGGGACAATTCAGCGGCGGCGGCGGCGGCATAGCCACAGCCAGGCTTGCGGCTAGTTAGTAGCTGGGAAGAGACTGAGAAACGGGGAAGGAGCGAAAGAAGGGAAAAGAACAAAACGTGAACATAGAGAAAATAAGATATAGCGCAATAGGGTCGGTGTTATATATATATATATATATATATATAAATAGAGAGAGAGAGAGAGAGAGAAAGAGAGAGATTGGCTAAACACGCCTGCAAGTATCAAAGTCAGACGACTTAGCTAGATTGGTCATCACCAAGCGCGTTGGTGTGCCAAGGACAGATAAGGAAAGGATCTAGCGAGTACGACGGGTCCACCGGAAGCATGTACTTTGATAGCAAAAGTCTGTTAACCTACACGTGGAGACACCGAGTGGAGAGAAAGGCAGCACTCTTGAGGACGTCAGAGAAAGGAGAAGAGCAAATGAAAATATGGATCGCTACAAAAATGAATAACAAATAAGCCACAACAGAAAATGAATGGCTTTCCAGCATCACACTCTCTTACGATATGCTTGTGTGCAGCAGTGCGGCAAAGTGTTAGTATCGCTTAGACAGGTTTATCACTTCTCGCTCTTGCTCCTGGTAACTTAGCACGCAGGCGAAGTAGTAGTAGTAGTGGTAGTAGTCATAATGTACTTACTATCTTATCTCAAATACGCAGTAAAGCTGGCCGACGTCGGCAATTGAATCAAATAAGCCTAATATAGCTCTGCGTAACTAGTGAGAAAGAGCCAGCCATACTAGGCACCCGAATAGCACATTGGGTTGTGAAACAGAATGTGTTGTTAAATGGCCTGCCTGGAGCCCGAGTACGGTAGGGTCAGAGAAAATCGAGTCTCCAGCGCTGTAGCCACTGCACGAGTGAAGTTAGTTTCAACAAAATACAGACGAGGGTTATTTAATTATTCCACCTTGCTAAGTTAGCACTATTTCTACGACTTTTTTTTGGTTTGATAGATTTTGGGAAATGCACGATTTACATGCATCATTGGCAGCTGGCAGTCATTAGTGTGAGATTCACAAACCCACCCACCGAACGTGTAGAGAAGGCACACACAGCCAACGTAAAATCTCTACGGCAGAGTTTATGGTGAAATCCATGACGTGAATACCGGATCACAAGACGTCGGTTCTTAGGATTGTAGTTGTCTCTGCGAATTCTGCGGTTGAGTAGAAGTCATGAGGTAAACTATTAAGATATTTGCGTTCCGTGGTAGCCCAATGGCTAGCTTGAGAAACGCGAACTAACCTTATGTATCTTTTTTGGGACTAACTGGAATATGCGGTTGCACATACGGATTATTTCTATATAAGTTTTAATGCGTTAGCTTCTTTGCTTCATCCTACAAATCACCATCCACATAAGCACCCGCATGATTTGTAATTTAGGCGGTTTGCACTTTGTAGAGAACAAGTCTCAAATTCGTCATGCGGGATGATAGTCAGGGATAGAGCTGATTGAAGGAGAACGGCAGAGACACCTAACTCACGGCTTCGAAATAATGCCAAAGTAATGCCGAGCCTGAGGGGGGGTGGGGAGGAATCCGGCTTTAGCGGGTTTGCGAGTCTCACACTAGTCACGCAGGCTGCTAGCGGCGCATGTGCATCATGCATTCCCGAAACCTCCCAGAAAAAAAGATCTCAGGCTCGTAGTTTAATCCTCATTTCGGATATTTACAGGGTGTTCCAGGACAGTTCGACTTCTGAATAATAAGAATTGTAGAGCGCGTTAAAGCAAAAATGTTTTCGAATGGAACACGGTCTCTGAGAAGCCTTGTTTTGGAGCGAGAGTGAAATTACTACAACTTGTGGCACTGGTGTTGTTGCCCAGCAAAAGAGCAACTATACAGAAACTAACATACCGTAGAGTTCGTGAAAAAATCCGCTTCATCTGAGGAACATATAACGCCGGCCAGAAATCGCGACATGGTCGTTGAGAAGAAATTTCGCAAGAAATGAAGTTCTTTACTAGCGTGAACTCACTCATATTCACAGCGTTCAAAACGAATACATCAAGGCAACGTTCAGTACCACCGACCTGTCGCGCTACAGCCACACATTTATGCATGCACTCAGTCTCGACATGCCCTACAAAAAATCTTAATTACTCCGCAACCACGGCCGGCATAACTATATATTTGGTACCAAAATGATTTTAATTGCCTTTTCAATTTGTTAGTATTTAGCGTTGTCAATGGTCCGAGAGTTCTAATTTTGAGGTATTTGGCGTGAAGGCAGATAGAGAACTTCATTTTTTTTCAAATTATCTTCTAGCCGACCATGTCTTATCTTCTGACCGGCGTTGTATGTGCTTCATATAAGTGTGCTTTTAGTCGAAGCAGAATTTTCTTACTAACACGACGGTGTTTCTCTGTATAGAAGGACTGGTTGTTTCGCAATGACACATTTCATGCTTCTATGTTGGATCATAACTCCAGTGCCACAAATTGTAGTAATTTCACTCTCACTCCGAAACAAAACTTCTCAAAGACTATGTTCCATTAGAAATTTTTTTTTTATTATCAATCTTTAAACTGTCTGTATATATATATATATATATATAAAGCAAAATACCTTCTTTTAGAAATTTCATCCTTACTTCTAAGTATGACGTTTCCGCTATATATATATATATATATATATATATATATATATATATATATAGCTGTAACAAGTTGTGAATGTGAGCACGTTTTTGGTAAACCTCATAGCGTTGTAACGCCGCCAGAAAAAACAATGTCGGTACCCTCCGGTCGTAAGCAGTGAAAAATGAAGAATCGACATTTTTGGCCCGGTAGCGACCGGAGGTGCCCAACGGCATGCACATGCGAGAGCTGCCGCCTAAATAGGGGTGACACATGTTAAGCTAAATAACGAGTATAAATATGAATGTATATTCGTAGTTGTATTATTTTCCATACATACGGACATTATTATACACCGAAGAAAAATGAGAACCAGAAAATATCCCGGACACCATTTAAAGCAGCGCGTCTTATCCTACGGCCTAATATGGAAATGCAGCCATGGTGATCTGAAGGTGAGACCTCTCCCCACAGCTGCACTCGAACAGCCTTCAGACAAGTTAAGTTTAACTACAACTATGCGTTTCGAACTGGACTGACGATAGCCGCGCAGCTGATGAAGAGGGCTCGCGCACTGCGTCCCTATCCTCTGGCGTTACTGCGGGTGCAACAGAGGGGCCGGCAGAATGTGGAATCGAAAATATAGCACAACGAATGGTCCTTGAAGTGTACAATATGCCGGAACCGTCAATTTGATTGAATTACTGGACCGGGAAATGTCGGCTGAGGAGTTGGCTAATTACCACGTGTGTTGAGGTGAAGGCCAGTTCAAGCTAAACACTCAAGCTAAGAGCGCCGTTATTTGTATTCTACCTGGTTAACAGGAGTACGTATGGTGTTGGGGGTACAACTGGACAAAGTGTGTTTATTTCCGCCGCTGACTAGGAAGCGCACCGTATGAAGAAACAATTATGCAAGCGTAATAGCTAGGGGCGAGCCGCGTCCATCTAAATGATGGCGTCCATCTACATAATGCAAGAATATATGCGTCTAGATACCATAGTATCTCGATGGGGACCGAAATATAACCGTAAGGTTTAAAAGACACTTTGGAAATTATGCCACAATATATTTTTAATAATATGGGTTCCCCTTGCAGAGACCCTCTGGAAGTAATACGTGCACATACGTAAAATGCAAGGTTTCCATCAGACAGTTATGTCTACATCCGTAAGTCTTTGAGCTGTGTCTGAAGAGATGCTTGCGTGGCTTTTTTCTCCGGAGTATTCAGTATTGCAATATTCAATGTTCTTTCAATGTTAGATTGTATAAACATTGCCGATAGCGTATTTTGAGTGAGGTGATTTAAACTGTAGATTTGACAGTCTGTCAGATAAAGATAAAGGTGACGTGCTCCTGCAGCTGATGGCAGCAGGTACACCTGGCTGCAATGTTAATGGCTGGCTGCATAGGTGTTGGTCGTTTCTATATAAACGCCGGGTTGACTCTTCATCCTTATGGCATTCTCAACCTGGTGTCTTATAGCTCCTCAAACAGCGAATTTAAAGGTTTAGGTGCGCTTAACCCTTAAACAGCTACCTGGCGAGCTGCTGGAACCTAGGGTCGAGCCTACACCGGTGTTCATGTTGAGGACCAATATTAGTAGCTTAAAAGCGCTGTACAGAAAGCTATGCATTGGCGTAAGTTTAGGTCCCGGAGGTCCCATCTATGATTCTCCAGGGCTTACTTTCCTAGCCATCGTGGCCTAATTAGGTCTCTGCGTTTGGCCAAGGCTACAGCAGAGCCAGGGCTACAATAAAGAAGAAAGGGATATTACGCTAGTCGTAAGAAATTCTACATTCAGGAATGCTAAAATCAGAAAGCGGTGGACTCTTTGTACAATCTTAGCCCACCCTGGCATATTTCAAGATTTCTTCAACGGAATTATGACGAAAAGACAAATACTTAGGCTCTGGCACATAAGCATATTATCTTTTATCTTTAAGAATAAGCATAGTCACGACGGTTCACTGAGATGACTCAAACTTTTGCCGGAGGATTGTCTGACAAAGAACGCTCAAAAAAAGATTGTCTTCAAGCTGATTGTAGCAAGAGTCCGCTATGACCCTTCCGCTTGAGCGATTTAGGTTTTGAAGGGGTGCGGGATGGCGATACGTCATGAGCTGTAATCGTAGATTGAGCGAGCTGTGATAGGGCTACAAAGCCATTTGTATACTGTCTTGATACACTGCGTGGAAGCCTGTGAAGGATAACGGGTGTCAACAGAGCTGCACTGAATGTGATCTTAATTAATTTTTTATGACGACGACCTACTAAGCTGCATCTAATTTACCCCTCTCCACTATGACCACATTAGCCATGTGCAACGGGACTTCGGGAACGCCTTAGTAATGCTGTGCGCTGATGATATTTTTGTTGCCCATAAAGGCATCGGCACCAACAAGCGCATTAATCAAATGGTTGAGCTATACTTTGGCTTTAAGGGGTTGTAAATAAATGCCCGCAAAACCAAGGCCGACAATTTTTTTAAGCGGCCATAAGCGAGGAATGATACTATCTTTTGCTGTGGCAAGCCCCTTGACTTCATGAACACTTTGCCGTATTTAACTTTTTGACTTCACTCTATAAGAACGGCGTATGTTGACCATCTCATTGGCGTTGGAGTATATTGACGCAGCTATGCGTCTCTTTTTGCTGAAAGTGCTTTCAAAGTTGGCATGTAGCTTAGATAGGGCGTAGATCCACCTAACGGAGGCGAATTTCGTTTTAGTTCCTTGAGGTGCTTTACGACGTACAAGTAAGTGAGTACTCTGCCTTTGCACCAGGGCCAAAGGCCAATAGCCGATTTGTGTATGGGACTATCGCCACGTATACACTAGGTATATCGCACATGGTTACACCTTGTGTGCTCGTTCAATAAATTTCACGAAGAGTACTCTAGTGCACTTGGCTTGGCTCGCAGAATTGCGCTAAGTCAGACACGGGCGACAACCTTTCCTGCAAAATGCCACCTAGTCACTTGCGATGCCTTTAATTGTTACACTTGCTGAAAATGTGTAATTATGGAAATTTTAAGCTGAATTTTCTATGTAATTACAGAATTTAAATAAATTTGCCGTCCGGCAAAGGCGGTTTCATAAAAAAAAAAAGCTTCACTTATTAGAAAGGTATTACACGTCCTCTTTTGCTGAGTGAACAGGGAACAATAACCAATTGCAAATCAAATTGTAATATAAAAGACCCTGGCGACTCAACTCTGTTTGAGTGCACTAAATGTGTGATGATTAACACTTGTTTGTTTTTACGTGTAACTATTATAAATGTGCCAGGTATCCAGTTAATACACCTGTATAATGGTGCTATTGCTGTTGGCCAGCCGAACGTAACTGTAAATAGAGTTGCGCAAATGTAATTTGCAGAGACGTCGATATCGAGCACAATCGGCCGTCAGGCTGAATTGAGTGGACGCCTCGAGAGCACTACGATCCCTTCTGCAGCTTACCTTGCGATAGTCACAGAGAGCAGCTTACAAGAAATTCCACGTCATTAGCTAGCTGCGTCGTGCAGCGTGTGCCGCTGACGACAATAGTTAAACTAATTTTTTTGTCTGTGTACATATAGTTATGCTCTTAAAAAGTGCAATACTATATATATATATATATATATATATATATATATATATATATATACATGTCGTAGTAACAATTCAATTACAAACAGCTATTTTTTATTAGGTCTGTATATATACATACATATATACGTACGCCGACAAAAACATTTTACCGTTACCCACTGTCATAGGGTTGTTACTACGACATCTATATATATATATATATATATATATATACGTAACTACGTAACCCGCTAAGCCGCTTCCCGCAACATTTACTTGCCCTAGAAACACGCAGGAAAATGAAAGAGCGAATTAGAAAACGAAAGGCAAGTATTAGGTTTGAAATCCCGTACGCCTAGCCGACAGATAAATGGCCAGCAGCCATCATAGTGGTTGGTACTCACTAATCACAGAAGAAAGTGGTTGCTATTTACGCAGTCACGGGGCTTGTTTACTAGACGCTAACGGGCAGTCAGAGAGGAGCGTACGAGCAAAAAGAAATGCGGCGCTCAAATGGGCTAATAGGGAGCAAGGCATCTTAACGCCGCCGTCAAGGACAGCAGTTGTTGGGCAACTATACGTGCCACGCAAGACTTGTGAAACAGCGCAAGGACAAGCCAGGGCCGCCGCAGCTCAGACATGCCCGAGATTACGTCTTGACAGCTCTAACTAGGCTTTCTAGCCGTCTAGGAAGCAGGCCCTCGCTGTCTTTTTTTTGCCTCGCTGCACCTACCAAACGCTATCGATAGCTACATACAGCAGGTCTATCCTTACCGAGTAAAACAAACAAATAGGTGCGTTTGTTTTTGACTCCAGAACGCTCCGCTTACGCCGACACATTGCTATATTTTACTTTTTTTGGACTTCATAAGTACAAATGTGCAACGGTGGGGATCAAACCCGTGGACCTATGTGCCTCCTCCGGTCGTGAGGGGCACGCAAAGGCCCCACGCCGCCGGGCTTAACTAAAGTATGCATTCATTTCTGGTGTGCCACGTCTGTCCAAGTTACTAAATGCGCTGTCAGCTGTACTAAAGTAAGTACGAAAATATCTATATGCGAAGGTAGTTGTTCAGTATTTGAAACCACATCATTCACAAAGCTGATACATTACAATTAAAGAAGTTATCGTACCCGGAGTGAAGAGTCTGTCACCATACTCTTTCGAAGACATAGGAATGGTTGAGGATGACCATATTCGAGGTAATCATCGGAATGGTAATCATCGGATGAAAGCTCTAGATCTTGAACAGACATCGGATAAAAGCTCCTGATCTCACTATAACTCCAAAGTATGAAAGTGCTGCACTATCGATGTTGACTAAAGTAATAAGGCGGGAGTATAACTCTTTCAGTTCATAAAGAACTGGAAATCGCGAACTGCCACATTCTTTGTGGACTCACGTGGGCCAACACACAACAGCTCGCAAGCTTGTCCCGGGACGTGCACGATTGACATATTTGCGACCTTATTTTTCAAAAATGATGTGGTATTTAAAGCGGTCTGTTTCGCGTTCGAATAGGCAGATAGTAGACGTATTTAACATTTTATCCCGCCAATTCTAAAATTTTAATCTACCAATTCATAATTAAATACCAATTCAAGTTAAAGATGCTGCACCCGACGGCCGAGATCTCCGACATGTCTCCCGTATCAGCCTTGTCTGTAGACAACACATCTCAGGTTTCAAAACAACCTTCTTACGCTAGCGTCGTCCGCGGTATACCTCAATCACACGAGGGCCCTACACCACAGCTGCTACTCCCGGCTCCTATATCAATCTTCACCAGAAATAGCGTAAGATTGATAAGGCGGTCCCGCCACAGAACGCCCGTTGTGTGCAAGATGACCGTCAAGGTCGATTTAGAGCTACTAAGTAAGCCAATTTGCCCCGAAGGGCTCACACCAACAATCGAGCGCTGGAGATTAAACCTATAAAATGCCTCCGCTCGCCTTTCTCTTCTAGGAGCCCGTCCGGCACTCATTTTAGTCAGGTCTTCTTTCTGATCCTAAAGACTCATTCCTTGACTCTTAAAGACTGACATGACTCTTAAACCGTTTTCTACTTCCTAGCACCTTCTATGGTTGTTGGCGGCGCATTCGAAGCTCGCTATGCAGCTTACCTTGCGGAACCCAGCAAGCTAAGAAAATACTCATTAATCGGGTATCCCCTCGAATTCTGCCCTCTCGCGTTTGAGACCTTGGGTGTTCCTGGTGTTCGGACCAGACAGCTAGTCCGCAAAATCGGCACTTTATTAAATCTGTCAACCGGTCATAGCGGATTTTCGTTCTTTTTTGACCATCTGTTCAAAAACGCACACGTGGAAATACGGCCTCCGTTCGCGGCACACTTCTGAAGTGGTCTCGGCCTGGCCTAAACAGAACGGACACGTGATAGTCACAATACACGCCCGCTAGGCACATAGGCTCAGCTAATCCTCCGTGATATATGTCACACATACATAATGTAATATACGGAAAATAAATGGTCGTATTAACTTTAACCAGTACATATATAACGGGTATGAAAGCAGTACATATAAACGTGACGAAGATTACGCAAACTGTTGCAGAAATGAATTCTGGCCAAAGGGAAGCCTGTTCCGTCGCTGGGTTGGGGACGTCCCCTACGAGAGGATGGTTAAGGAGAGTTTTAGTGCGCCTGGCGGTCCAAGCCCCCGTAAGTGACTGACCAGTTCTGGAACTGCAAGCGTAGTGGAAAACATACCTCTACGAGTGCTTCTCTGGAATTGTGAGGGACTTAAGGGGGCAATGAATCTTGCACGTGATGACATGTTTAAGTTGGTTGACATTGCACTCCTCACGGAGACATTTCAGCGGGACGAACTGCATATCAATGATATGCGGGGCTTTCACCAGCTGGCTGTCCTACCTGCGGGAGGTCGGGGAAGACCTGTGGGTGGGTTATCTATCTACCTACACAAACGCTTACCTCCGATGCAATGCGTCAGGAAAGATGAATACTGCGTGGTGCTCTCCTCTGGGAGGATAAACGTCGCTGTATTCTATTTCCCACCCACATTCGATTCTGCGGAGGTTGCTGAGACGGTAAGCTTTGGACTTTCAGAGTTAAACCTGACCATGCCAACTATCGTCGGCGGTGATTTCAATGCCAGAATCGATTATGGGGCCAACAATGATAAAGGCGAGGTGCTGCTTCAGGTGATGGAAAATATTGGTCTAAGCTGTGCAAACGCGCGCGAAGACTATACATATTTAAGTCACAATGGAAGCAGCACCATCGACCTGTTGTTTCACAACTTTGTCAGCCGTGAAATTGAAAGCTTCTCGATGTTCTCGATGAAGCCCGAAAACACCAATCAGTGTTGGCCGTTGTCGATGTACCCGGTATTTGGCGAGACCGACATAATCCGCCGCGCTGATCTGCAATGAGACGGATTAATCTATCTCTTTTGGACAGAGCGGTGGGCCGTCTTGAGGTAAGCCCTGACATCGATACCATCTGTGACCAGCTGGAGAGGACGATGAGAAGTGCAGTGAAGTGGAACAGGTTATGGCAGAAGAGATCACGCCCGTGTTACTCTCGAGCCTGCTACCTAGCCCACGTTGAAGTGCTCGAACTCCTGCGCCAAGCAAGAGCCAAAGCACCATCATCACTGCAAGCCAAGCGGGACTACTTTGAGCGTAGAAAGGCCTATATAAGACTCTGCTATGATCATAAAAGGGAACACGCGAGGCGGGAGGAACGACGGCTGCTTGAATGAGCAGAACGAGAGCCCTCAGCCTACATCGTGCGACCTCGTAGGACGGGGAATCCGCTTAGTGACGGACAGGTAAAGAGCCACCTAACTAATCTTTTATTCAATCGTGACGTTGCGGCCGTATCTCCAATCGTACAGCATCCGCTTTCATTGGAGCAGCACAACATAAATCTGCCTTTCGGGGTGGAGGAGGTGTGCCAGGTCCTACGGTCACTCCCGAAGAGAAAGAGCTCAGGGCCCGATCAGGTCTGCTATGAGCATTGGATCCAGTCACTCCCTCTCTTGGCAGAAACTCTTTGTGATTTCTTTAATGAAATTATAAAGAGGGGCGGATGCCTAAAGTCTGGCATGTTGCCAGGCTTTCTCTTCTGTTCAAGGGTAGGCATGGTGATGACCATCAGGATCCAAATCTCTACCGTGGAGTGGCGTCAGAACGCACATTGAAGAAGATTTTCTGTAAGTTGGTGATTCGGCGGATTGAGCACGTGGCTGAAGAGGCACTTCCATCGGAGCAATTCGGTTTTAGGAGAGGCCGAGGCACCCGTAATGCAATCCACGTTCTCCAGTCAGAAATTGAGCGAGCTGTGGCACAACCCAGAGGTCATCTGTATGCAGTCTTTATTGACTGCGTCAAGGCCTTTGACAAAGCCCCTCGCTATCTGCTGGTTGAAGCATTCCAACGAGCAGGAGTTGGTGGCTCTCTCCTGAGTGTAATAGCAAGTTTCTTTGAGGAGGACACCTTGTTGGTAGACGGTGAGCAGGGTGTATTGGAGATTAAGCAAAATGTGGGAACTCCGCAAGGAGACCCGCTGAGCTGTGTCTCGTTTACACTTCTCCTTGCTGACCTCGTCGGTTACGTCCGACAGGAGTACCAAAAAGCCGTGGTGGTGATGTATGCAGATGATATCGTGGTCGCTCATCGCGACCTAGGTGCCATCAAGCGCATTACCTCTATGATAGAGGCGTTCCTTGTCTCGAAGGGACTTAAGATAAACACCAGGAAGACCAAAGCCATGAAATTCAGGCGTGGAGGTCGATTGGCTGCCAGAGACGTTATACGTTGCTGCGGCCAACCATTGGAGTTTGTTAACTCTTTCCAGTATCTTGGCCTTCGGGTTCATTATACGGGAACGACGTTCACAGCGCATATAAACGAAACAGTACGAAAGGCACTTGTCTCACTTTACGGGGAAGTAGGCAATGTCCGAAGACTGTCCGTTTTCTCAGCAGTGAGGCTCTTCATGCTTAAGATTGTTCCGGGGCTGATGTATGGCCTTGACAGGGTGTGGAACCACCTCACACTGGCGAATTTTAACCAGCTTGAGAGGTGTTTCTCATTATATATGAAGCGAGTGCTTTGCTTGTCTATTCGAGCAAGAAGCCGCTTTGTGTATCTCATGCCAGGTTGTCCACCGGCTACTGAAACAATCCGACTAAGGCTGAAGATGCCGCGTACAGTACCATACGAATGTTTCATTTCTGAATGGGAAACTAAAGTCGAACAGGCCAGACGGGAGGTCAGTGGTTTGGACGTTTTCAATGCCGTGCACCTTTGGTCTGGTCCTGCATGTGACAGTCGCCACGTATACACCAGGTACATAGTGCATGGTTATCACTACCTGGTATGTTCAAACGCAGCTTCACGAGGAGTACGAGTTGTGCACCTGCCGGTTCTGCCTGCAGAGGTGTGCCAAGTACCATGCAGTGGAATGCACAGTGCTGAACAAAACATCGTTGCACTACTTCTCTCGCCGAAAGCGTGAAGAAGATAGAGAATTATGAAGAAACATCTTTAACTGTATATTATACTCAATCTGAGTGAAATAAATATAATTGAATTGAGTATATATATATATATATATATATATATATATATATAGTATACATATGTATATAACATGCGTTGTTATACCCAGTAAATAGCTTTGACATATATAACGGGTATGAACATTTGTGTAAAGAAACACGTACCCGTTTCTACTGATTTTTTGTGGTGACTATGCCAGATACAACACCTAGCAGACGAGATGTCTTTAGAAAAATCAATATTAAGTTGCTGTTGAAGGGTCTCGCAGAGTGGGATCTTCTATCGATTATATCTTATATTGTTGACTCTCTTTCAACGAAAGTGGTGGAGTCAGCCCGATAATCGTAGAACTTCAAACGGAATCTGCCGCAAGGTTTGATCGGGAATGTTATGCACTTTAACAACATTTGCTAAATCTGCTGTCAGCGTCGAGGCCATATATCAACAGGTTCCCTGACTTAGACTTGCGCAAAAAATCGATCCCTTATATCGACGAGCAAGGAGATATTCTTTATTAAACAGGAACAACGGTTAGTGATGGGAGCACAGGAACGACCCTACCTCGCCAATCAGACAGCGCAGATGGTTTGCAGTTGCACAATTTCTGGAGATGTGCTTGTAAACATTTCTAACGTACATTTGCCTCTTTCTGGGGAATCTGAAGATGATCTAGTAGGTTCTCTAGAGGTACCCATCAGTTCTAGCAAAGTTCTAGAAACAACTGATAAAGCTAAAAAGAAGCTTTCGGTCCTGACCTTGTCCGAAATAAACACATCAAAGACACTCCTCATATTTGGCCAATTATCTTTGCGATCTTTAATAGATGCTCAGATAAAGACCATGTCCCGGAAACATGGCGGGAATGTATCCTTAGGGATAGAATAGGGTGATCCTACTGATGTCCGATCCCGGAGGAACACTGTCACGAAGAGTTGTATTTATAAGATTTTGGCACACGCCTCACAACACGCCTTTCGATATTTCTTTATTACCGCAACATAATACTGCAAGAGCAGCATGGATTCTGTAAAGAAAAGTCGGCGATAACTGCATACACAAAGTTATCTGAAGTGAAAGAAAGCCCGGAACTTTACAAGTCACGGGAAAGGTTTCTATATGCCGTATTTGTTAATCTAAGAGACCTGCTGTAGCAAACCCACTAATAAACGACGAAAAATGGGTCTCGCATTTTACAGCCCTACTATGCCACGATGTTCAACTGCCTGACAATGAACACGCACCCCATATAGAGCCTGGCTGGGAGGACTTTACGGAAGGGAAGGTTCGAATGGCTATACTAGCGAAGAAAAACGGAAAATCATCAGGTCCTGATGATATTTACTACGAACATTTTAACAGGGAATAGACCACATAGCCCCAAAGCTAACAGCGCTGTTCAATGCATACTTAGAACAAGGGCACATACCCGAGCAATGGCGCCGAAGCTACCTGCAACCAATTTACAAAAACAAAGTCGACGCCACAGACCCAGCGAACTACGGGATAGCATTAACTAGCGTAGTCTACAAAATATTAACCTCACTAATTGTGACTCGACTATACAGCAAATGTAAAGACCTAATACCAACGGAACAGAATGGGTTCTTGGAAGGTCGCTCAACTGAACGAGCTCTCAGGGAAGTCCTTCGTCACGTGCGGGAACGTTCCAACGACGGACAAATGACCTATGCAGCGTTTGTTGACTTCAAAACTGCTTTTGATAGTGTACCTAGAGACTGCTTCCTGGATATTATGCGACAGCATTTTGGCATCAAAGGTCGAATGTTCAACCTAATGAGAAGCAGTCTCACTGCGAACAATATCACAATCAGAAATGGGCCTCACTGTATTGCAAAAGAAGTTAAACAGACAATTGAGCTAGCACAAGGCGACACGGCAAGCCCTTTCTTATTTATTCTTTATGTCACAGGGTTAAGCCAAATACTTCGAAATGCTAAAGCCCCGCATGTATTCTACGCTGACGATCTTATCATAATGGCCAAGTCAAGACCACATCTACAGTTTTACCTGAATGAAATGAGCCAATGGTGCGCACAGTATAAGCTAACAATTAATATATCCAAGACAAAAGTTCTTCGATTTTCCCGAGGAGGTCGATACGCCAGTCTTGACCACATCATCAGAGTCAATAACCAAAATATTGAATTAGTAAGTCAATTTAGCTATCTCGGAGTAATCTTGACTCCTGGCCTATCTTTTACAAAGCACACAGAGAACAAGCGTGCAAAAGCGACATCGGCCATGACTCTACTCGGAGATCTTACACAGATTGACACTAAGACTGAAATGAACCTTTTCAAGATAAAAATAGCTCCAATTATAACTTACTGCCTTTGGGCCATTGCACCAAACTTGACCTTAGAGAACATTAAAGAGATAGATAAAATAAAAGCAAATTTTGTGAAGTATATGTTAGGACTACCGCGAAACGCTTCAACAACGTTGGCGCTGGAACTATGCCAGGTGCGAACCTTTGTGGTAGACCTTATCCTGGACAAATACGGTTTCAGCGCGCTGGTCGTAGAGCAATATCGAGCTTACAGAGAAAAGCGTAATTTGAACTTTGCCATAGGGATTTTCACTGACGGTCCCGCATTCACGACAGACCGTTGGAGGCAGGGGAATGCAAGCAAACAGACGCATACTCTGTAGGCTTACCTGGCATGGCTACCACCAATATATATGCCTAAAAGGGTACTGTTTTGAAATTGAAGACTGTGAATGTAAACATTGTGGCACATGTAATATTGACCGATACCACATACTGCAATGCAAGGAAATAGAAGCTGGTTCAATGCATGCAGTAGTGAAAGATGTTTTTAGCCGATATTAATTTTAGGTAGCATCTGCCAATTTCTGTTTAAATAAGCTTCTATATTTGTTAATCTATAATTCGCTTTTGACACTGCTTCGCGCAATGTTGAGCTCCAAAAGCTCGTCAATGCAGGCGTTGGCCCCAAGACACTAACTCGAATATTGCCAGCATTTTCCAAGCAAACCTAAAAATTCTTGAGGATTCGATTTGTGAGCATCACCCCGTTATCCAGGCCACCGGTTATGCTTAATGTGTGACAATCCTAGCCCTCTGCTTTTTTTTACATTTCTCAGCGATCTGCCACCAATAATTCACAAGGAACACGACATGATCGACATCATACTGTATAGTGACGATATCGTCATGTTCAGTCGTGACAAGTTAGAGTTGCAGTGAAGCATACGCAGCCTAGAAGAGTATTGGGAGAACAACGGCCTTCAGAGTAACGCCGAGAAAACTAAACCCATCAAACTTAGACCTAAAAGACCGCTTACTCGCTCAGATCGCTTGAAGCTCAGTACTGGTGCAGTCGAGTTCGCTAACACCTTCTGCTACATTGGGGTTAGCTTTTTGATGAAGGCACAAAGGTGTACGGCATCTAGGTTATATGGGAGCATCTCAGTCCATCACAGCTAGATAAACAATATGAAGTAAAGCTTACGCTTTTCAAGCTAGCTAGGGTTGTCCAAAACAAAAACCGGCTAATTTACCTTATGACTTCTACTCAATTGCTTGCGGAAGATCTAGTTGCTAGATTCAGATTCCTAAAGACATATGCTTTTCTTCAGTTCAGAAAAAACTTTATAAAGGAAGCTCGGGCAGTTTCCGGAGCTTCTTCAAATCGCTAGCAATAATCACGAAGAATTGCCAGAGACCACCAAAACCCAACCGACATCTTGTGACCCGCTACTCACTTCACGGATTTCACCATTAACTCTGCCATTGAAAAGGCTTCCATGCTTCCGGCTTTGATTTGAACTCTTCACTGTTGCACCGATTAAATCGCACGGTGCAATAGCTCCGTTCTTATTTGTTGTCGTTCTTTCCGTCTCTAAATGATGCAATAACGATGGAAATATCCATAGATGCTAGACTACTTCGGTCTTTGCATTTAAAAATTTACTAATCTGCCGCATTTCAATTCTTTTTAGATAAAGAAACTACAAAAAGCGCTTAAGTTATCCTACGATCTTAATTATTTTAATGGGCAAACTTTTGACAAGCAAAACGATACATAGTTAGGAGCGTGTACTCTTTTCTACCGAGGGTAATGCACTTACCCTTTCGGATTGACCCTGACACGCAGGGTGCTGCGCAGGATTCCAAAGGGAGCCAGAATCCCTCTGCGCAGGCTCTTCCACCGTCTGCTCAAAGATGCCGTAGAAAATAATGACAAAACGAGCTGGACCGCGCTGCTCACCCTCGCTCCAAAAATTCTGCATGTCGACAAAGATACTCAACGAGGCCATAGCCTGGCCAGCGTGGTCAGGGAAAAGGTGGCCCTCTTCGGAGGTGCAGATCTCAATCGCGTGGAAGCCGAGGGTCGAGGCAAACGTGTAATGACGAATAAAGCCCGCGCTCAGATTGCTGCTGATAAGCTCTCCATGGATTGTAATGTGCGGAGCGTCATTGGAATATTGTTGTCCTACGATACGATTGCATCCGGAACGAAAGAGTCAATTAGTGAGATGATGGCAAAGAACCCTCCTGCTCCTGCAGGGGGCGTGGTTGCACCGTTTCCTATCGGCTTGCCAGCGGTCGGGTCGTGCTCGAGCGAGGATGTCGCCAAGGCACTTCGCACCTTTCCATCTGGTGTGGCAGGAGGACTCGACGGTTTTACGCCCGATCATCTAAAATGCCTTCTGCCAACGGAGACCACAACGATGTGCTGGAAACACTTGACAAGGTGTGCGACATCAAACAAGCAAGTTCCGGAGGCTGTGAGAAGCGTCATATATGGCGGGTGGGTCATCGCCCTGAAAAAGAAAACCGGGGGATACCGACCCATAGCCGTTGGTTGCACTCTACGAAGATTGGCCACAAAGACCCTGCTCCCCCAGGTCAATCTGAAAAACACAGCAAGCTCCCTGGCATCCTTGTAAAGGACCGTTGTGAACTGTACCTGCTGGGCACGGCGGTGTTCTCCGACATGATTGGCGCGGTACTGGCCGAGAAGGGAGAACAACGCTTTATCAGCGGCTGGGCTATCTCGGGACACGCCAAGCCTACTTTCTGCTCCGGCACGCAATGGGAGTGCAAAAGGTCTTGTGAGTACTACAAAGTTCACTTGCCATCCTTCTGCCGTCAGAAACTTTGGATCTCGACGACCAGGTGAGAAGAGCCTTGGAAGACATCCTTGACCTGACGCTCGGGGATAAGGCATGGACGCAGGCAAGCCTACCGGTCCGGCTGGGTGGAATGAGCATTCGCTCGGCCACGAACCTTGCTTTGCCCGCCTTCCTGGCCTCCTCACATAGCTGCGCCTCCGCAGTGGCCATTACTGCCGGCGGATCGATCAGCCACCAGCAAGACGCCGTTCGGCTCTGGGACCTGCGTCAGTCTGATCGTACTTCTGAAGAACAGGTCACTAGACAGAAGGAGTGGGGACCAAATCCCCACTCAGGCTATACACTAAACTCTTTCGTCGTCCGGCGAGTTAGATGTAGACAATATTAGACTGAAGGCGGTCTCGTCCGACGCCGCTGGAGCGTGGCTCGACGTGTTTCCCTCCGAGCTCGTAGGCAGTAAGCTGGCCGACGACCAGTTCCGTGCCGCCAGTGCTCTTAGACTTGGCATTGCCATGTTTGAGAAAGAGGATTGTCCATGCGGTGGAACAGTGGGTGAGCGCCGCCTGCACCGGCTTAGCTGCACTAAGCTGGCGGGGCTTACGCAGGGCCGCCACAATGCCATCAATGACATCCTCGGGCGCGCTTTTAGGCAAGCCGGCTACCGCGTCACGCTGGAGCCTGGTGGACTGCAGAGGGACGACAGGCGTCGACCGGATGGCCTTACCAGCTGGGACTGACACCGTAATCGGCCGCTGGTGTGGGACGTCACTGTCTCTGACACGTACGCCCTCGGATATCGTGCACTAGCCAGGGCAAGCGTCAGCCACATCATTCACCAACGGGAGATGCACAAACGGTCCCTATAGGCGCATCTTCTTGAGGACCATGTGGTAATGGCGTTTGGTCTCGAGTCATTTGGCGTTTGGGGCAAGGATGCACCCAAACTGACGAAAGAGCTTGGGAAGAAGCTTTTTGAGGCTACAGCGAAGCCAAGATCGGCCGCGTTCCTCCGACAGAGGGTGTCATTGGAGCTTCAGAGAGGCAACGCCAAGATAATGTTGAGTTATTATTAATATTATTATAGGGGAAACGCCGCCGCTATCATCGGCTTTATGGATTGAGAAGGGAGGGGGGATGAGCCAACACGTTTGGGTTCCACAATTGTAGGGAAATACTGAAAACTTGAATAAATATCATTATTATTATTTGAGCGGTTGCTGTAGTCGCAAACACAGAAATAAACTGACTTTTGCTATTCTGACGCTGAACTTGCGTGAATTGCCTATTGGGCGGTGGCACCAATAATATCACATAGGATTTGGTTCCTTTGTTGAAGTGCGGGCAATCGGGCTTACTCCGATATCCGGCCAATCTGCAATCGGCTGCTTATCGGATAAATGGATGCAAATATTGACTCTATAAAAGAGGGAGTTGCTTTGTATACTAACTTGAGACGCGCCGATTTGTCGTCGCTCTGAGGAAAAATCGACCTAAAGACGAATTCTACTACAATATCATTGACAATAAAATGACAATTACCCCGATAGCAATATTAACGGCGACACTAACATTAACAATAACGACAGCAACTTAATAGTAGCAACAGCTGTAATAATCGAGACAACAATTACAGCAACAGCTCTTCGCAACAGCAACAGGAACAACTACTATTTTATATTATATATTAAGGTGTATGTGACAACCATTTTCCAAGGAAACCGCTTGTGCTTTACTTCGATGAAAAATTGAGATTCTTTTATGTTCTCCCTGCCTTCTCAACTGCTAACTTTGGTCGCCAGGCTCCGGCGCTCTTTACGGACGTTGTCGGCGCACCCGTTCCGTTTCCAGCTCGTTCTTACTTCTTAGGACTCTCTCTACCAGGCTCACCCATTGATTCCATTTACGCTCGTTCTTAAGCATAGCGGCCATTAGATCTGTCACCGCCGTGTCCGAGGACGCGAAAGCGGCCGCTACCGGTGATCCCGTGCGTGCGTCTTCTAGTGCTGGGCAGAGGAAGATGGTGTGGGTGACATCATTCACCTCGCCGGTCCCGCACCTGACGTACGCAAAGTCCGGAGCTTTGCCCACCCTGTGCAAGTACTTCTGAAAGCACCGTTGCCCCGGTCCCATCTGCGTCAGATGGTAGGTGACGCTTCCGTGTTCTCTGTTATACCATTTCGTAAAATCCGGAATGACTCAGCGGGTCCACGCTCCCGGTGCTTCCGATGGGCTTCGACTCCATTCTTGTTGCCACCCTTCGAGCGTTTGCTTCGGGGCTGCCACTTTCTTCTGCCGTTCTCGGCTCCGCCGGATCCGCTTTTTAATTAGCCTAGGCCATAGAATGAGCCTGGCTATCGCGATGACTCCCATCGTCTCAATCGTGCGGTACGCACTGGCGATTCTGATCGCCAGCTTCCGCTGCGCTTTCAGAAGTTATTCTGGTTTCTCTTCAACCTTGTCGCGTTCGGGCCCTACGTAGAAGCGAGGTAAAGCACAAACAAAGTCTTAAAAAAATCGTAAGTAAAAGTAAGGCTGTGCTTCTCACAGGAAGGAAAAGATCTAACTGGCACTGAATGGAGTGGCCATTGAATACGGGAAGCGAGGACGGCCCTCCGCCGAGCTATCACGATCACGATTTTTGGAAACTTCACTTGCATATACTGAACAATAATGCTAACTAAAATGCAACTGGTATGACTACTGCCAATGCACACAATTGCTTTGTTGTCAACCCCTTGTTTATCAGTCAAACGCTTGTTGTATGCAATGAAGCTAAAATTCATCTATAGTATCCAACAGAGAATATTGCTAGGTGAGCGCTGAGAAAACACGAGACAGAATCCAATGACATAACACAGGCTAAGGTGTACGTCGCGCGTTCAAGATTAGAGATCAGCAGCGAGAAGAGCAGCGTACGTTAATTGATATAAATAGATGGATCGAAGGAGGTGTTAAGAACGGATTAAGATGGATGGCTCATGCGAGTGACTCACGCCTACGTATTATGTCTACGTGTTTTGTGCGATGTTTATCTAGGCTTCACGCCGGCGTACGTCAATTAGAGATTAAACTGCCTCGGTTAAGAGCTGCACTGCGACGATTTGGATCAGAACAGCAGGGTTTTATGACTGCGTGGTCTAGTCGTGTACCGGGGTGTTGCAGGTTCGATCCCGTTGTTGATCGAATTTTAAGCGCTGCTCATTGAGAATAGATGAAAAACAGAATAAAAAATAGTTGATAGTTGTTGAGAGACTGTTGGGGAAATCTCAGAGATTTTAACACGTACGGCTCTTGATGCATTGAGCGCCCTCACTTACGGTGAGCTCCAAGTCCGTAGGGTATGACGGAAGATAGTCTAGGCGTAAAAACAACTTCCTTAAATTATTATTCATTGTAGAGCTACAAGGTTGGGAAATAAGCTGCGCGGGCATTCTGAGACCGCTTGGTTCAGTCGATCTGCAAGCTTAAGGTCAAAGCATTTTCTATCTATAAACATCTATAAACAATTAGCAATCTATGCTAAGAGTCGTGAGCTGCCAACGCTCTTGCACTTTTAGATTGTCATCGATTTATGTCGCTCAAAAACTGTTGTTGAACAAGAATGCAAACCTTTGAAGGACGTACACAAAAGCGCGCATTGTTTAAAGGACTACTACAGAAAGGAAGACTTTTATAGGAGGAAGAACAATATTCTGATTGATTGACTAGAATATCGTGATTTTCCTATTTTTTAACTTAGAGTGCTAATGGTCAACATAAAGCAACAACGCCTTGTTTGAATGTTGGCGAAGAGGAGCCCGATACTAGTTACAGTCATAAACAGAGAAATATTCACGTGGCTTACTACCATGGCGAAGATGTGTATGAGACGGTAAATGTTTGCTTGCCTCTAACATTATAGAGGTTTAACCGAATAGCGCACTGACGAGATGATGTGGAGTTAAGGTGGCCCAAAATTGTGGTGTCGTGAGTTGTGGGCCTAATGCTAATGCGACCTATGTTTTGTTGACGTCAGGGCCCTTATTCGATGTGCAACCTAGTGTCTCCTGCTACTAGTTGCACGTTACAAGCGAGACTCACAGATATGATCGAAGGACGAGAGCAAAATGAGAAATAACGAGAAAATGTGTCGAGGAGGCACGACTTTGCGATATGTCGCGGCTGGTTGCGTGCTGCGTGTTGGAGGCCGCCACCGCCATCGCCGTTCGTCGGCTGTGGTGACCACCGTGCGTACGTGACGAAGCTCTGCCCACGACGTGACCTGAGGGGACAGATCAGTCGCTGAATGTCTTCGACAACGTTCATTCGACAGCGTCGACAAGAACCCTCTCTCTGTGCTGAGACGACCGAGATGCAACCGAGATGACAACGACACGGGCTGCTGCTGCTGGTATGGCACACGAGAGACGGGCCGAGATGGAGAGGCCGCAAAAAGGGAAAGCTGGCTATCTACTCAGCCTGTTTTATTTTTATCCTCTTTCTCGATCTTTGCTACATTTTGCCTTTTTTTCCTGTCCCACTCTTGCTCCGCTGTGTTAGGGTTAACGTTGCTTCTTCTTCTTCGACATCATTGGAGTCGCGTACCCTCATTTCTCCTGTTCGCTTAGTCCTGCTTTCCTCTCTTTCTTCTACCCGTTCACTATCCGCAAAGCTACTGGCACGTAATGCCCGTCGGGTTGAGATTGCATGTATGTTGTACGTGTGCATGTGTAAAGCACACGCACGCACGCATGTATGTATGTATGTCTGCGTATGTGTGTCTATATATATGCCTACTGCTAAGGGTAACGTAAAAAGCCGACAACTACTATGTTGTCGGCTGGAAGCGGGCAACGTGGCGACAACGTCTGGACGCCTGAATGGTGCTCTAACAACAGCGCTTGTAGCGGGGCCTCATACTAACTTTGTCCGCTCTCTTATTGAAGTTCTTCTCGCGTCTCATTTATTTCACCTATCTACCTACCTGATCTAACGTTAACGAGATAATTGGTTTCTTCTCCTTGGTCTCCGTTGTCTCGTCGTCTCTATCCTGAGTTCGTTCTCTCGGATTGTGCACTCGTCCGCACACATATGATAATGTTTCGTCCACACACATTTTTTTGCCAGACTTGGTGCAATGTCTGGGTGTCTTCGCTGCGTGTGCCGTCGCTTGTTATCCATATCCCTTATTACGTTCTGGGGACTGACCCTGCGTTGCGCTCATAGGAAAGTAATACAGCAGTAGTCGTAGTAATAGTAAACGACACGACAAGTACCAGTCTAGGTTGTAATAGCGGCGCTAGCTAGGCACTAGCCATTACGAAGAACAAGACGAAATTCACCTAATCGAAAGTCAACATGCGCGGTCTGTGTGGGGGCGACATATCGGCGAGCGGGAAGACAGACATTCGAACAGAGAGAAGGGGGGTATCAAACGATGTAGGAGCGCTATTTCCGATGCCTTCGATGGGACGCATAGTGAACGGACCCTGGGGCGGGACGATGAATCAAATACGCCCATCATAGCCCAAAGGCATTGGCAGTGACACTCGCCGCAGCACCTGCCTGCGTCTCGTATGCACGGTTGTTTTTCAGGCATCGTTCTGGCTGTCTAGCCAGCCATGCATCTCGGCTTCTGACAAGCCTTTTATGAGACGAGTTTTGGAAACCGGCATCCGCGCCGGCCCTGTCGAAGCCATATGAGAAACGATATTTTTACCATGCATGCACAGAAAAGCAGACAGCATCATGTTTCAGCATCATATTCCTTCGTCCTATCCCTGTCGAAAAGCATTATCAAAAGAGCCGACATGGAAAAACTGTCTTTACAGCCATACTTCGTTTCTCGAAGCCTGTCAGCAACAAACTTTGAAACGACCTTTAGCACACCATTAACTGAGACGCTGTGGCGTCATTGTGGTGGTTTCAGAAGCTGATTGTATTTTGTTTATTGGGCTACCGTGTCGTAACATTAGGTTAGTAACTATATAATACATTCTGGCAATACAATACAATAACAAGAAACTAGCAAAGGCAGATTACAAAACCCTATAATAATCATTGTCAGAAGCATATTGACTTCGTAAAGTAGCTGAAAGTACTTGTGTACGTTATAGAGGACAAATTGATTACACAGTTTGTGAATTTGTCAATGCTAGCATGGTTTTGAAATGTATAAAGATTCAAACTGGTTTGTTTTAAGGTTGGTTAGTAGAAGACTGCTGTATGCCATGCTGCAATCTTACCCTCTAAACAATTTAGAACGAGCTCGTATTAGACCTATCTGGGTTCAGAAGATGATTGTAGCAGCTGACAGATCGGTAGGCGAACGTGACTCTATAGTAAACCAAGTTGTTCTCAAGTTGATCGAGCCAGCCCGATTTCTAATTAACTCATGTTTTGTGTTCGCGGCGACGACATTTCGTGTTTACACTTATGTATACATG
Source organism: Dermanyssus gallinae (assembly GCA_003439945.1). Lineage (NCBI taxonomy): Eukaryota > Metazoa > Arthropoda > Arachnida > Mesostigmata > Dermanyssidae > Dermanyssus > Dermanyssus gallinae. The sequence continues at coordinate 121,178 of QVRM01000258.1, read as the reverse complement.
AGAGGCGTGCAACATAACAAATACATGCTAACATAACAAATACGTCTAATACTAGCTATGTATTTATTCTAATAAAGCACTTTCCTATTTCAGCGTCAAGCAGAGCTTCGTCACTAGCCCGTTGTTCCTCTCAGAGCTTCAGGGTTCTCTTACGTTAGGGCTGTTGTGTTGTTTTCTTCGCTTGATTATATTGTGAAATAATCTAGTTACATTTTAAACCAACAATTTTCTCGTCAACAATCGTCTCAGGGAATGTGCGGCACGCCAAATCAGCTGTGTCGGTGCAGGTCGGAATCACTAGCTCATTATTTATAGCATTTTTTGCTCGGCATAAATCTGATAGAGTCGCCCAGTGAATTGCTCTTTCTTAAACAAAGCTTCACTATTGGATTTGGATTATAATATAAGCACACATTGAATTTTATATATATATGAATGAACGTAGTTAATGCACGAGTATATTTGAACACAGCGGACGTGGTTTGCAAAAGACAAGTGACAATGATTGAGTCCCAACCCATCCAGTCTTCATTTGGATGCGAGATAACCCTTTTTTGTACTCGTAGATTATTACTCCTAGTGACCTTCTCAGCTTCAGCAATAAGCCGCCACAGCGACTTCCAAGCCTAATTATCACAAGCGGATTCTAACTTGTAAGCGGGGTCACTTACTGGGCGCGGCATCTCACTTAGAATTTCCTTGTACAGTGTAGAATTATTAGGGTCGTGAGCGCTAATTCACCAAGTGGCTGTTAATAAGTGAAGGCAAATAAGCCTAGTCTCGATAAAACGTACTTACTTAATTTACCAAGCTAATCGCTTGTATTCAGCGTGATTCGACAAACTTGGGGAAATCTATGGTCGCGATGTTGTACTTAAAACTTCTAATTCCCTAACGCTCGAGTTCTGTCAAACAACACTGTAGTTATGAAGGGTTATAAACAAACATAGCTTTAAGTTGTCTATTATTGACTTCGTGAACAACTTGATACCGTAGATATGTGTGTTTCTTATGGAGAAGGGTCAAACTCTGTTACGCACTATTGCTATAAGAGGAAATGAGAATGATATCATTGAAATATTACTCGAACGCTAACACCGAACGCAGAAGAACAATCATTGCCGGGTTAAATCAGACAACAAAGGTTGACCAGCCAGCGTTTATGCCTTCACGGATGCGACAGACGCGCAGTGGACGCCAGCTATCGGTGTCGGTGGTACGGTTGCTGCTGCTGCTGTAGTTGGTACTCGATTTAAAGCGACTGACGAGTGCAAAACAACGGGCAGAATACGAGATCGCGGCAAAGGCTGATGTGACTGAGCGCGTGAAAAGCGAGCAGATAATAATCATCAATCTCCGTCTGATCGCCGGGCGGCCAGCTGGCATAGATCCGCATCGGCGTGCGTCGCTGATCTGTGATGAAACGCAAATCAACCAGCTGCCGCAGCCGCGTCGTCCGACGAGTGGGGCAGATGGGTAGCACGAACCGGCCGGCCAGCACGGTCGTAGCCGTGGACACGGCTAGCGGAGCTCGAGACGGAGCGCGTCGAACTCGATGACAACCCGCGAGCGACAACCCCGTTTTCCGGTGGGCTACTCTCAAGGGAAATACGGATGAGCCGGCAGGGCCGTTGTTGTCCAATGTTTGATTTAGATTTTCAATTTCAGAAGGGACAAGACGTGCAGTGCTGGTCGCCGTAGTAGGGAAGCAGTGAACTTCGATGTCTACCTCTTTCCTTCTTTCTTTCTTTCTCTTTCTTTTCTCTACCATCTGATTTTCGGCTTCGCCTGCTCTTTGCGTCGTCTTTTTCCCACTCTTCCTCCTTCTAGATGTCAGTTCAGGGCCCTGGGTCCTGGGTCGGCCTGTCTGCGCTGGGCCAACACAGGCTCAGTCCAGCTCAACTCTGCACGTCCCCGCAGCACACCAACCGTCACAGCGCACCTCAACACACCCGACGCACCCTCGGCAAAAGGAGATTTTGCGGGCCATATACACTGTGCGATGAACGAATGAACTGACATCATCACCACCACCACCCCCACCATCACCAAGGAAAGATATCGGTTAAGAAGTACCAGCCAACCATAGAAGGAGAGCGCGCGAGAGAGAGACACGGAAGCGCTGAAATAGAGAAAAATAGAGATACAAAGAAAGAGGTAGAGAGGGAGAGATAGGTGATGCAAAGATGTGGAGAGAACAAAGCTGTCAGCGTTGGCCGGGCCACCGGCGTGGAGTGACGTGCAGGAATCCGCTTGACCAACAACAGCCAGTCGGTCAACGGAGCTATCCGGTCGACATCGGGGCGATTCAGTCAGGTAGAACGACAGTTACCGCCAATGACGGTCATGGGATGGCACGGACAAACGCGAAACAGCGGTAGACGACGTAACGGCAACGCTTGCAAGCTTCACAAACCTATGCAGCGAAGCAAGCTGAGGCCTAGGCGTTCTCTTCGTGGCGTTCCCGATAGCCGATAGCTCCGGACTGCTCCGGTGGTATCATTTCCAACCTCATAAACGAACACGCTCAAAAGCCGGGTAGAAGCAGAACTGAGAATGTTCCCTGCTTGCGTGCCGGCTGGGGTCGGAAGTCTGCAATCTGCATTTCGACGAAATTACCTGTCAGTGCTGATATATATATATATATATATGTGTGTGTGTGCCTTTGTAATTCCACCTAGGGTGTTCGTACCTGAATGATGAAAACCTATAGTCCGATGCATGTTTTGCGTAAGTTTCTAGGGGATTGTTTTTTAATTCGGAGTTTAAACCGCATACAGTGGTTTCGCATTTCTAAACAACTTACGGCGGCGTAGTGTCTCCTTCGCTGGACACCACACTCAAAACGTGGACACTAGGCGGTAGCTAATTTTTTCACAATGGGGATATCTAGACTTAAAAAACATTTTTAAGAAGCTTGTTTTTTAATTCTAGACCATCGTTCTTCCCCTACGGGTGTAAAACTCACCGTGAGGTATATCTTCAATGCACCGACGGCCAGACATGTTGAGATATCTATGGTTTTCCCAACAGTTTTTGTGGCAGCGTGGCGGCTGACTCTCAGCAGTATGATTTATCATCTATTCTCAATTAGCATTGCTCAAAGAAAATTCGATCAACTACAAGGATCGAACCTGCGACATCTCGGGAGATGACAACCATATCTAGCGCACTAGTCCCTTAGACCACGCCGCCACTACAATGGAGACATTAACTGGATCGTGCTCTTCTGAATAGAAGTGTTTGTCTGAACAATTGTATGACGAGTGCATTTCTGATACGACAAGTATTTGTATCGCAAAACGCGGAAATTTTCACGGAACACCCTGTAGTTATATGTACATGATTTCCATACTTAATTTAACGAGACCTAAAGGAATATTAGGTTTCATAAAAATAAAAAAAAATCCAATGTGTTGATTAGGAGTGACAGTGAAATTAACACTTTTTGTTACACTGATGTGGTTGGCTGGACGTTAATTCACAACATGTGCGGGTGCAAAAGAACGAGTTGGTTCGATGGAAAACATACCGATACTTTTGAAAGACAATTCTGCTTCGTGTGAAAGACATCCAATCGTTAGCGAAAGGGAAATGATTGTATTGAATGAATTCCCAAAATTGAGATAATTAGATCTTATTTTTAACGGCAATAAAGAGCTACCTGTAGGTTAACAAAATATGTGTCTGTAGAAAATGTACCCCTTCCCCTACCGCAAAACCTTAGTTTCTTTGGAACCACGAATCAAACCATCATCTCTTTAGTACCAAAATTATTTTTATAAGGACGATGGAGACATTTGAATGTTTTTATATTTTGCTATCATAATGGTCACTCTACGAACCGGACCTTTTAGAGCTCGGGAACAGCTGTTCTAAATAATTGGATATCCACTAGGCCCTTGCCAAGGCTTAATCTATTCGGCTCCGTTCTCTGCCACTAAAATGCATGCTAATGATCTCAAGATATGGATGGAACATTTAGAGTGAGTGCATATTTCTGTCTATAAAGTACACATACAGTCTCTATTTCAAAATACGCGGTTTTAAAATAAAATTATGACGCCGCGAAATGCTACCTCAAAGAGCAAGCGATTCGCACATATCGTTTGTCCGAAAGACTGAGTATCATGTTCAATTGCGACTCGACATTCGGGGCACACATAACTAAGGTCGTGTCTGTACAATTTCATAATGCAAGCTTGTGATACAAAGTAACGCGGGAATAATGCAGTTTACTTGTCGCTACAGTAAATATCTAATTGCTAAATTCCACTTTCAACCAGTTTTGGGATGACAAGAAGCAATACCCTTCGAAACAGAGGTTTTGTTTGCAGCGAGACTTAATATTGTGAATCAAAAATTTTGTTTGGCGGACTTCGCGCTGCATCCAGCAATGTGGTTACGACGGTCATGTTCTACAGTCAGTTTTCAGTGAACGGGTATTGTATTGTTCATACTAACTGCGCACAGAGGGAGGAATATCAACGTAGCTTAACGGCTGTTTCAGAAGGTTTTATTGGAGAGAACGGACTTTTACGATATGTCTGCCGTGTGAACTTGAATATGTCTGAGTGAACTTGAATACGAAATATTACATATCTACATACGTTTTAAAAAGTTCAACGTTAAAAGTAAACGCGACGCAAAATCCAACAACACCTTTGGGGACTCCTTGCTGGGTGTTGTTGTAGACCTTGAGGCGTGCGGTTGTTCGCGGTCATTGCAATTCTAGCCGTTTAACTTAAACCATTACGGTTTATAACTAACATCTATTTTCGCAAGTATACAGACCTACCATTATTGGCAATGGTTGATAATTTATATGTTGATGACACTAATATTTTATACTTTATTTTATAAGTTATTATATGCAGCCAAAACATAGTCAGGAAACATCCATGGCTTGTCAGCATCTGCATAACGTAGTAAGACAGATACCCGCATTTTCTGCCGTACTACACCTTGATAATATTGACCTCACGCCCCAGTCCATCTAGCTTTTCGTTCGCCTGCAGCCGTTTGTTATAAATTAAATATATAAATAGTGGCTTATTATTTATAGTTGCTATATCTCAAAACTTCCCTTTTAACTCGAGTTGACATCTTCGCTTCTACCTGCGTACAGGGTCAGGCCTCCATGCTCAAAGGGAACTAGTAAAATGATTAACTTATTTTAAAATCATCAGTAACATATTTCCTAAAATGCGTCGTTGTAGTACGTGCAAAACAATCATCGTGTCTTTGTACGTACTACTACCGACGTTGTTAATGGTGCAACTACACGAACGGATCTAATCTTCAGTGTGTGATTATCGGTTTAGCCAACACCCACGGCTCTAGAGCAGGCATGGAATGGGTGATCTATGTATGTACATAGGGCGTCGACTCGGCCTCCATCCGACGACATCCGTTGTATCACCACCGTTCAAAACTAAAAGGAAAACGAGTAGATGGGAACTCTACAGCAACGCTTTTTTCGGCGAACATGTTCATTCCAGACGTTACGGGACGACTTTATATCAGAGCAACCATATTTCATCAAGACATCTTTTGGTCACCGCAACCGACGCGACATTGATCCCGACAGCGTATTCTTTGTGCACGCTTAGCACCCCGCATTTTCCTGCTTCCCGGAGGCAAAGCCATCAGGTCTCCACAATAGAACGCTCACAGCAAAGAAGTAGAAGTGTTGCGCGGAAAGAAGACAAGATGGAGCAGAGAAAGGCAGACACACAGAGAGAGAGAGAGAAAGTCGACAACGAATGAGCAGGAATATCGCTTAGGCGCCAATGACACCATAAAAAAGAATACATAGAGTTTGAGCCCAAAAGGAGCGGAGAAGAATCACATAAAGGAAAGGCGGTTAAGGAACTGAGATGAAACGTTAGACCAAAGCGAGGTGAAGTCGAGGTCATTGCAGTGTAACGACGCGAAGGCCACCACCACCGTTCTGCCTAGCGATAGATTTGTTATGGCCAACGCTGTTAGTTATGCCGTTCGGCCCTGAGCAAGAGAAACTGCGACAGAGAGAGGAAGGCGGCATGCTGACCCACAGAGGCCTGCTGCCTCAAATGCCGTCCAGGTTTCTTCGCAGTGGCATTGCGTCGATGCAGCGAAGGCAGAAGATGTCACACAGTCAAGGAGCTTGATTGGCACAGCCAACGGATCAAGAGGGGTCGTTGTCCGCCGGCCGTCCTCACCTCCCGTGACTACTTCTCCGTAAATATCCGCTATTGACTGGGACCCGGCTAGTTACGAGTATACGCCTTACACTGACGAAGTGCAGCCGAACCGCAGCATCAAATGGACAGTTGCCATCGGCGGCAAAAAGGCGCCTTTGTCAGGCTAACCACCTCCGAGCCGTATAGTGTCCCTTCCCCCGCGCCCCCGTAACAGTACGAGACTCATGACCGCAACGAGCTAGTTGCTTTTGTGCGCAAGCTTTGTATATGAAAGGGTCGGGGCCCGGGGACGTGCAAATCCGCGTCTGTCTTGGTCGTGTGGTGCCGAAGTTCGGCTACAGCCTGCCCGTCCATCTATCAAATGCAGTCAAAGGGCAGCCGGCCAACCGGTGAACTTGTGCACCACATCAAGGACTAAGCCTACGGGATTAGATATGCTAAGCCCATGTGTTCGCACGCCCGTCGGCCGAGTAGGCGTAGCAGGAGCAGCATGCGCCCGTTGGGTCAATAAGGATTAACGTAAATCACACATGCACACGGAATAGCCGCAGGGCCGTCGCAATGCGCATAGTATAGATCTATAAAAAATGTAGCTTTACAAAGTAAAATGAAGGTTGCTCTCTCTCTCTTTAAATATATATATTTTTTTATTGGGAACTGCGTCAGAACATCACAGATATGTTTAGCAACTCTTCGCAGGCACCTAAAAACATGTGTAACCATGCACGGTTATACTGCACGGTTGCGCTCTCTATTCTGGAATTCGGAACTTATTTAAGCATTTGATTTCTTTAAACGTCCCTCAAGGTCACGTTAAGGTGAGTCCGCACTGAAGTTTTTTGTGTGTTTGTGCTTCACCATGCTAGATTCATATTCATCATGCAAGTACTTTATGGAACATGAAACAGCTGAGGTTTTCAATCCTACTTGGACATCTGTAGCACGTTTATCCATTGAAACTTTCGGTAACTTCATAGGGGCCTATAAAGTAGTTGTTAACATGCCAGTTCAAAAAATAGCGGGAAAGTAATCATGGCATACTTGTGGACGGGTCGCATGCGGGCCCCCGTTGATCAATTAATCGGCATTGTCTGCATTAGATATGAATTCTTGAATAAACAAGGGTTTACCTGTGAAGAGCACAAGTACAGGAAACTCAAACTCTTCTTTTTCACGGAAACAAGCAACAATTGTCAATAGGTGCCTGGTAACCAATAGCCCGTAAAACTTGAGCCCGCTGAAATGGTGCAGAGGTGTCTATTCGTTACTTTCTGCAGAAGAAAGAAACCCAGGCTGCGTTTTCGGCACTTGTTCTATTAACAAATAATTATGTCAAGTGAAACCGTACACAACACCCACATGGTCACCTAGTTCTGGCCACCATCTTTCGTTCACTATATCGAACATTGGCAAATACAGCCCGTACAGCAGCCACTAACGTCGTCCTCTGTTAACATGGGCTCAAATCATGTGATATTTTCAGGATTCCAGATCAGGTCATGTCGTATTCCCATGAGGATCATTCTTATGGTTCCCATGGGAATATGACATCGAGTGCGAGAAAAACGGTTTTCTGACGGACCATCTGTTTTATACCAAAATTATCTCGAGTTTTGCGATTTATTCATATTTTTGTCTACCGAAACTTTGTCTGTTTGTAGTTTCTCTACCGAGTTATTCCTATAGCAATCGCACATTTTGTGGTGTGTTATTTGGCCTGCCACAACATTAAATGTATGCGTCAGCATCTTTCGTTCCACGGCAATGTCCGATGCGAAAAGTGGACGCTCCAAAATGAAAAGCGCCGTGTGCAGAACACAAGCTCTTTAATCCTAACGACTATTCTTCGTCACTTACGTAGCTGCTGCAACTGCTTATGCCTGCAAATCTAGAACACCGCAGAAGTGGCAGGAATAGCGCACAGATGCGGTTCTCGTTAGCAGGTAAAGTGTCTGGCCAAGGACGAGGACAACAATGATAGAGCCGGAATATAAAAGGGTGCCTCATCTATTATCGGTCTGTCCGGCTTGCGAGTATGTGCGCGTATTCATGTGCTCACGTACGAACATTTCGACATGCATACGCAGTGAGTGGTGCAGCCTACAGTCTAGAAGAGAAAGAGAGAGAGAGAAGGAGATCTACGCGAGTTTACGTGAACAGAAAGACGTTGGCCAAAAGGGTTTGGGGAAATAGGGTAGAGAGGAAGAAGGCGACTCGCTCACGGGACTACATATACGCGAGCACACACACACACACACACACGTATACATCTGAAGTGGAGAAAAAGAGAAGCAAAGCTACTGCAAAAGGACAAGACAGCCGAACAGATACTACCACTTTAACTACTACGACCAGTAGAAGCTGAACTGTCCGTACGTTTATGGACGGGCAAAGCGCCTGCATCAGATCGGCTGAGAAAGCAACGAAGAAAAAACGCCGCAAAGAAAAGAAAGGATAACTGCCACGATGAAGAGGGGCGAAGCAGTTACACAAATAAATTGACACTAGGCACAACGAAGAAAGAAATGGAAAGCTAGGCAATACATGCTGCGTATCGCGGTCTCGGGTGTCGCGGTCGTAGCAAAGTTATCTAGGGCAGAGAGGCCAGGTCGCCCCGGTTCGCCCTTCTCCTGATTTTCGTTGTTCCCGTCAGCCATGTGTGTATGTGAGTGTTTGAGTTTAAAGGTCTGATACGTGGCGCGCGCGGCCGCACGAATAATATGTGTATATCGAAGGAGGGGATATAAACGTATGTGCGTATGTGCAAAAGAAGGAATGTGCCGAATACGGCCACTGTCGAACGCACACGAGTTTATGGGACATCACAAGTTTCCATCGACGGAGCTGGCCGGCGCCATCTGCCCGCCCCGGGCTCGAACACCGGACGCCTATCAATCTAGCTGTGCCACCAGCGGTTCGGCGGCTCGTGTGGGCGGCGGTCCGTCGAGATCGGTCAGTCGTACGCGCTTGTCTGCGCGCTCCCTGGACAGGGGAATGACTCGAACGCCACGCACAGGGCCCTTGGCTTAAAAGAGCAACTGGAGCACCAGCCTAGGGCCATGTGCTGTTTCTGCTACTCTTACAGTGAAGCGACTGCTGCTGCTGCTGCTGTTTCTCCGCAGCAGGTACGCCTCGTTACAACAGTACGACGACCACAACAGGACCAAGACAACAACGTGCAATCCCGTCTATTGTCGAAAATCATACAGAAGCCAGCTCAGAGAGAGAGTGAGAGTAAGAGAGAAATAGAGAAAGACATGGGACGATTCAAAAGAACAGGAGCACGTAATCTCAGAGACGATGCAGCAATATAACGGTTTTTCCGGCTCGGTAAGACTATGGCTAGATTCGATACGTGTAAATGCTGGCCCTTCAGTATCTTCAATCGCAGCAGCTTACGATGGGTTCTAGAGACTGCTCATTTAGCTATTTATTTTGATGGAGTGAAAATAAAATTCCAGTTTCTAAAGGACACGGGATAACTACCCGGCACAAACTCTGAACTTCAGCATCGACTAATATTACTTTACAGCTTTAGATGCCGCTTTAGCTGACAATAGGAACTCATAGGAAAAAATACATTCACACAAAGATAGACTACTATACGCTGCAATATATATTAAAGCTAACACTACAAATAATAATAAAGGTAGTACGTTTCAAAAAAGTGCCACCTGTTATCTTCTTTGCTTGGTCCCATCGACGCTACATGTCCCACCTAGCAGTAGTTTTCAATACGCATCTCTCTTGGTGCAGTTTCTGAATGATCTGGAAGAAATCCTTATCTCAAAGTGCTCTTGACCTCGTAAAAAGTCTAGCGTCAATCGATTTGTTCAGTTTAATTCCTGTTTTAGAATCAGAAAGTCCCCTGCAAAGGCGACGCCGAAACAATAAAGAGATTTGACCTTTACGCATTTGATGCTCTTCACGCTAATCCACGACAAGGACATTTAACACAACACTGTTACACCGGACACGACGGTCTGCACTGCGTTCAACCACACCACTAATTATATGCGTCGCTGATCAGTAGCTAGCACGCCTGACAGCCGTACAGAAACATACATTCTAATACTTAGTAGACACATCTTATATACATAACGAGAGCGGATCGGCAAGCTCGGATACATATTTATAAAAAACGAGGATATTTTTTTTTTTTTTTATGTGTTTTATGTTCCCTTTGGAATATCTCCCTCTCATTGCAATGCACTTGTGCGAACTCCTTTCCCACCCTTCGAAACATTTATTAAAAGTATAAAATTGCATGGAGGTAGGACCGGCGCCAAGAGAAAGAAATTATTTTTTTACCAAACAATACAAACTCAGTAACGACGTGTGCGCCGGTGCGTTGTCGTGATAGATAGTGCAAAAGTTGTTTGCCCAGAATTATGATTTTTTTGCGTTGCACGTGCTAGTGCAATCTACTTAAAACGTCGCGGGACTATTCCTTATTGAACCGTAGAACCAGGTGGCAAACATTTGTGAAAGACGGTCCCTTGTAGTCGAAAAAATTGGCCTTGGTGTTGGATCTGCTCTGCCAGGAATATCTTTGATTGGCTCTCTCCTTGGAAGCATCACTGAGAGGATTGGGCTTTGGTCATGATGTCGTAACCATATACCAATGATTTCACTCATAAGTAATCATAACATAAGATAGAGCCACCTTTATTATCACTTAAAAGGTGCGTGTGCTAGAATTTATAATGACCATATATGCATTCTGTCCAGTACGCGTACTCCTGCAAAAAGTACGTCCGCCAAGCAAATAATCCGTTTATGAGCTATTAGCAAGCTCCGACTTTGAAGTGATGCATCAATAGCTCCTTGTACATTAAAAATGCTTAGCAATTTACATTTTGTTAGTCGACCTAGTAAATATGTTGCCTTGCGAAAAATGAATGTCTACTAGGAACAACGTGAAATGGTACGCTTAGAGGACATATGAACTGCAGGCGCTTCAGCAACGTGTTTTCGATGCCCTCCACTAAATTGCTATATTTATTATTAATTGTAACATCATTTTTATTATAACTTTCAATGATATATATATATATATATATATATATATATATATATATATATATATATATATATATCACCCTCTGAAGCATATCCAGGTTCTTCTGCTGCCTCCTGACGATTATATTCGAACATTTCCCGACGGGTATCAATTTGTTGGGAATTCAACGTTTTTAGAACAAGTTTTGCTTCCAGTCTTCTGATGCATATAATATTGGTCACGACTACTACAACTGATTCATAAGATATCCCCAATCCCTCAGCTATTTCCCTGATACACATTTTTCGATTGTTGACTACAATATCACAAACTTTTCCAACGTTTTCTTCTATTATTGACGACAAAGGTATTTAGATTTGGGAATATGACTACGGTAGCACGGAAGAATACCACGACCCTCAGGAGTATTGCAGGTGCACGACGTGCTCTAGCCAGTTCAGTCAATAGCTGAACTAGCAAGATGAAAGAAGACCCAATAACGTGAAGGAAGCACTAGTGTCTGATGTAAATGTTTACAATTTTACCCAATCTAAGTGTTAATAAACAATAATTAATTGACGTCAAAGGTTTTTCTAAACAGTGATTATTTGCGGTCTTTTCACGTCCGTCGGGAAATCTATGTTGTCACGTACACATAGTATTTCCGTACATTACTTGATCACCATACGCAGTTCGTAACACTTCCACCTCATTAGAACATACGATTTGGTTTTTAACACAGAAAGTTATGCAGATTCGTTGTTTCTCCATTTTCGGCTTATTAAAAATTGGCGAACCTCGATCTCGTTACTTCTTTGAACCAAACTCGTACAATCATTTTTAATAGTTTAGATCAGTCTCTCAAGATGGGGGCATGCAGGTGGTCGACGATGTTTGGCGCGCTCTTGTATTAATGTACTTTCTGACTTAAACTTGAGCCGCAATGGATTGGGAACGGACAAGCGTTAGCATTTGAAAATAACAACTATTGCTTAGTGTGCATATATGGCCCCCCGGACTCAAAAGCAAAACGCAGACGTTTTACAGCTCGCTCGTACTCACCGCCCCACATTAGCACCACAGACGCCACAATTGAGGCGAACACTAGCCTCGCATATGCTTTCGAACATAATAAAACATACAACCTGTGAAACCCAATGATGACATTCATAACACCGAAAGATGCTTAGAGAAGAAACCAACGTGCGCAAAACTCTGAGTTGACACAAACAGTCATTAAATGAAACGCATAATATGCAGTCATGATGATCAAAGCCCCGGCGGACCAAATCATCTCATGGAGATGAAAAGGCTATTTGAAAAAATGAGCAAACCTAGATGTTTAAGAACCTGTTCAACCTTTATAACAAAGCTTTATAACAACTGCCTCAAACAGGGCAAAATACTTGACGAGTGGAGAAAATACCTTTTAGACCCATTATATATAAGCGGAAGAAAGACCCAATGACTTGCAAAGATACTGACAAATCGCACTGGGCAGCACCCTATGCAACGTGCTTACATCACTAGCCATGCCACGAATGCAAAATGGCACAAAACGGAAGCTTTCGGGGAGCAACGCGGATTTCTCTCGGGACGATTAAGCAAAGACATAGTGAAAGTTGTTCTAGCCTATGCGGAGCAACGCCATTAAAACAAAGACATTTTAGAAATGTACATCGCAGCCCTATCGGATCTTCTACGCAAAGCTAGATCACCTCACGCTTTATACTAAGATTACGTGGTCATCCTAGCAAAGTCGCTACAAGAACTGCGGTGAATGAAACACCAAGCTTGTGGACAGACAACAAGCTAACTCTCAACATAGACAAAACGAAAAACCCGCATTTTAGCCGAAGAGAGACCTATGCCGCAGCAGAGCATTGTATCAAAATTCATGACACATCGTTGGGGATTGTAAACCGCTTACCTTCCCCATTGACTGGCAATTACCTCGGTGTCATTTTCAGCAGACAGACATATCATGCGACGAACTTTGTGATACCAATTTGAAAAACGGTGTTAAATTTGTTCAGGCTAAAAGTTGCCTCAATATTATAGGGGTCACTCTGATAAAAAAAAACCGTGTTGAAAAAAACACATTGTGTGTGCCGATGGCACAGTCAAAACGCTCCAAACCAAAAGAAAGAAGCGTCGCCCGGTTAATTTTTGCAGCGATTTGGTTGCTTTAACTATTCTTGGTCCCACGGAAAAAGCACTTACAGTCAGCCGAAAAACCAAATAGATAATTTCTCCAATGACGCATTGAATACTAATGAAAATGCTAAGAGAACTTTTTAATATCAGAATTAGTAGACTTTAAGCAATTATGACCATCCTCCATCAGAGAGCTCGGCGAACTGCAGTCGTCTTCTTGCAATCCTTTCCTTAAAACAACCTGAAAAAGCTAACTCGGCCTGAAGACCTTCTACATGTGTAAAGCAAGTGCATGTGGACTCCCTAAAAACGCATACTGGCACTGGCGCGCGAACTATGTCTCGAACGGACCCCTATAGAATTTTTCGCTCTGTTGATAGTGTATTACAGTTCAGCACTACCGTTCTTTGAGTGTAGAGAGATTTCCGGACCCAATAACATAAAGTTCGCGACTATAAATATGTTCAAATCTAGGATGGATTAGAGGGACATCTACCTAATTATGGTATATATATATATATATATATATAGTGCACGGGCAATTTTTGAAAAATTGTATAAAACATTGTAGAGCTCGTTAAAGCAAATATTATTTGCAATGAAACATGTCCTGTAGGATTTTTTGTTTCGAAGTGAGAGTAAAACTCTCACTTCCTATCTAATTAATCTAATATCTAAATAATTACTAAAATCTGTGACATTGGTGTTGTTGCCCGACATAGGAGCACAAAACATGTGATTGCAAAACAACCATATGACACCGGCTATAAGATGCGACATAGTCATTTAAAAGAGAAGTCGCAAATTGATGTTTTATTGTTGGCTTTCACGTTCAATACCTTTAAGGCATTGGCAGCGCTCGAGTAAGTCATTTGTACATCCACTCAATTTCGACATGACCTTCGGAAAACCTTAATTACTACGCAGCCACGGATTGGATTGCTATAGATTTAGTACTAAAGTAATCGTCATGAATGATGCGCATTTGCCTGGATGTGTTATTTTTGCGCGATGTGAATGGTCATAATAAAAAAGGCTAATAATAGAGCTTCAATGTTTGCAAATACTTTTCTAATTAATCATGTTGCATATTCTAGCCGATGTCGTATGTCCTAAGAGAAAGTAGACTTTTCCGTAGTTTCTATAAAAAAAGGGCTTGTTGTTTCGTAGTCCTCTCACTCCAAAACAAGATTTCTAAAAAACCATAATCCATTAGAAAAATATGTTTTTTAATGAGCTCTACAATACCCTGTATTGTTTTCTAAATGCCCAACTGCACCAGTTAACCGCATAGTGTGCCGTGGAACTTCAGGATTACGAAACGCGTCATTACGTCTTGGTTTAGTCTATCTAGACCCGTTTGCGTGGGGTATTTCATTTCTGCTATGTGGAAGACGCCTGGGTCATTGTCGACGCACTTAAGCTTCCATTTCATGACTCAATTCCGGGGGTCATTTAGTTCAAGGCGAGGTCTCAGTTCGTCAACGAATAGAAGTTTGCCGTAAAAAGGTTGTGCGGAGGGGCAGGGCGTCACACTTCGTCTCAAAATAACGCTTTCACGTTGTTCAGCTGCTCGTGAGTTCGCTCAATAGTTAAATTCGTGTCACAATTATTTCATAGGCGACGATTGATATCTTTAGAGTAACAAGGCGAATCCCAATTGTGAGCACCAGATGTTAGGCGTTTTTATGACGCCGTCATCGTATTTCTGCGTCTCTTCGTTGTTTACAGAAGGAACTATTGGGCGTTAAGCGAGGTGAGCAGGCATATTTGCGGACAATTGTTTGCTTATGGGAGCGGGTTTCCCGCTAGGTCTGCAACACCGCTGCTAAATCCAAACTTAATGGTCTTCTCCTTTCTCAAGTTTAGTCTTAGTCCGAGCTCCGAGACAGCAGCGTTTAGTTTACCTAAAGATTGTTGTACTTAAAAGCTCATGTAATACCAAGTCGCCTGCATACAGAATGACCTCAGAATAATACATCGACCGTCAAATCCACTGAGAGGTGTCCATTCTTAAGCCAAACAGCTGAGGAACTAGACTATAGCTTGCACTTGCTCTGGGTTCAGATAGCTACAATCAAGTATTTATTCCTTCATTAACATTGCTGATAACCCTCGATCTGTAAAAACAGAACACTATACTGATACATATGGTTGTGATAATAGTACTGATACAGATCATGCCGAAAAATTAGCCAGAAGATGGTTAAAAAATTAATAGTGCTTCGAAAAACGTCACGGAAACGTTCTGTATAACAAAAATCTGCTGCGGCTTCTATCTACGCGTTTTAAGCGTAAATTAGAGAGGTCATGTTAAAGCAATTTCTAACAAAGTGTAAAGGTTTTTCATCCAGCTGTAACAGCTCAGTCTCTACAAGAAGGAGTGCGTGACTTTCTACTGACGGTAGCTATTTCGGAGGTTGTACATAGGAGGGGGCATATAATGTAGTTGTTTCTAGTGCTGGCTAATAGAAGATATACAATCTGCTATCACCTCATTTACACATTTTTAGGCTAGGCCATGTCAAGCTTAAACAAAACACATAATTCTTCTAAGGCTTATGCATTTAAGTTCAAGGGTCTTACCAGCAACTTACAAGCCACGGATCGAAAGGCACCCGCTATTGGGGCTTTATTCAGAAACTGTGATACCGTGCCGTATATTTTTTAGGGATGCATATCACTATACGGTAATGTAATACCTACGTTTGAATAGTAGTAAAAAAATATGAAATAATATGCATACGTTGCTAAAGGCGTATAATGGATATGACGTGCTTACCAGTTGTAATAGTTAAGTTCATCAATGTACCACCATACAGGTAATCAACCGAGTGCTTATATGCATCTCCCTTACCTACTTCAACGGAGGACATGCAGTAATTTGTGAAACTTGCTTAGAAGGCACTTATTCTGGCGGAAATGGTTTTGCCAAGCTTTTTTAAAATCCATATTTAGCGGAGTTGCAACTTGATTTGTGTGAACTCTTTAGAACTACCACTTCAGCGACAATTTCTCATTGTTTAAATTACTATGTCTATGCTTTTCGGACGTATAGCAAATTGTTAATAACTATCAACATTATCCTAATTTGTTTGCAAAGCTAACCCTAGTTGGTTCTATCCAAATAATAATAGGATCCACTGCCTCCCTGAATGTTCCGATATTCTATCAAAGCCCAAAAATAGGTCCGGTCTCGGACCTAAAGTCAAAGAAGAATTATCGTATATTATAATCGTTACCAAAACTTCAGCTTATTTTAAAATCATTCTCGACGCAAATGCTGTAGCTGCAATAGCTGCCACGACCAGTACGCGCTCGAATCAGGTGACTTCATTCTCATTTATGAAATAGAAAAAAAGAGACCGTCTTCTATAGCGTCAATTGGTAGCATTCTATTTCATTCACTGCAATCGCAATTTGTCCCAGTCTCCGACATTGGGTCAAACTCTGCCGGAGTGCACAAGAAGGTGCGCGAAAGTTAAAATCTCATCTCCGCGAGAGCATGCCAAGGATGCCAAGTTATGCTATAGTTTACCGCCGTATGCGTTATCTTATATATGCAGCATTGAAATGGTAGGCTTGAGTAATTGTTTAAAGATGCGCTTCGTTTGAGTAAGTCTTTCCACATCCTGACACTATGCTAAATTGCGGAACTCTTTGCATAAATCTCCTCAAGGCTCCCCTTTTTAAGGCGCAAGGTCTGGTATATTAAATTCTGATAAGCTAATTCTAGCCGTAAGCCAAGCATCTTTTAGGCGCAATATATACGTTAGTGTTCATACGTTTAGCAGCACCCCTCTGTATACCGAACGAGTACGCGCAAGCGATGCCCATCGGTGGGCTACGTAGCTAATTATATTATTGCAAGCTTTCTTCTGGTACACGCTCGCAGAATATTTAATAATCTAAAATACGTCTGCACAGCTCTCTTTGTCGTAGCTTTAAAAATGTCCCGGGAGACAGTCACGCAAGAAAAGACCGGTCAAGGCAGTTCTTTGTGAAGTTTTACTTGCAAATCGCCACATAACCTTGTGCGTATCCTAAGCAATATGCGGTGCTTATAATTTTAGAGGTGTTATTATTGCTAATGTCCATCTACGGTCGTCGAATGATTATTCTTGAATTAGTAATAAATCTGCCGTTAAACTGGCCGATTCTGTGTGGCAGAGCGTCTCGTAAGCCTAGCCCGGCGCTGGACTACCGACACAGTCAGTACGGAAAGTATCTTGCAAAACCAGACTATCGCCAAAATACGGAGAGCTAAGTATCGTCTAATCTCGTTACAAACAAATAAGAAAATAATAACAAATAAAGATAATAATAAAAATAATAAGAATTAAAAAAATAAGAAGAGAAGTAAGTTTCTCAGGATGATTGTGCAAACGCAGTACAGGACGTGCAGGATATATATACAGTCTTGCATAATATTCTCCTGTGATCGTTTTACCGCTCTCAAGGTAGTCGACCAGCATTATTCTACGTTGGTCTTAAAAAACTGTAGCCATCACCTTTCCGGTCAATGCCGTTGTCCGCACCCTCTTCGGAGGTCCTTCACTAGGTGCACACCATTGGCGAGATGCTTCTTGGGTCTCGGGAGTGTAGTGATGGACCCAGCTTTCATCAACGGTCACGAATCTGCGCCAAAAATCCGATGGATCTTTCGACATCTTGACCAAATTTCGCTGTGAAGCGGAAACACGCGCGTTTTTTTGGCCTTGGTTGAGCAAATGCGGCAGCCATTTTTCTCTGAGCTCTTTCATCTTCAAGTTTTCGTATATGATAAAATGCACACTACCTAAACTAATTCCTAATGCCTCCGCTATCTCCTTAATGTTCATTCGCTTATCTGTGCCAACGATGTTTTGCACTTTCTCTATGTTTTCCTCATCAGTTGCCGTTTTTTGGCCTCCTGGACGTAGTCATTTCGGTGCTCTCGACCCTTTTTAACACATATGTTGGAACAGTGGCAAATATGGCGCATCACGTACGTCTCGTCCACCCAATTTTACTTGGGTCGCATCCACCTTTGAATAAAAATGCTGTAACCTCGAAACTCTTTTTTCATTTTTAAAATCCGCGATACGTTCACGGGAAAAGCTATCAAACGAAATTGCAACGGCCAATACTAATATATTGAGTGCTAGTCGAAAAGTGCAGTGCGTGGAAGCGCGCCAAAATTCGAATTCTAAATGCTATTCGAACTACCGTATAATAAAGCCGAGTGCGGGTGACATGTCGAGCTGTTAGGGTGTGACGGCAACGTAGCCGTTATTTGGCTGCACATGTGAAAAATAAAGGAAAAAGTTTGTTTATATTAGTCGCAGCGCATAATAGATTTCACACCTAACTTCATTTGAGGGAATGAAGTTAATTGTAAGATTAAACCAGGCCATGCCATGATAATCAAGAGAAAATATACCGTTCTTCTGACGGCTTGTTTTCAATAGGGCTAGCCGAATATTGATGCATCATGAGAGGGAGAGAGAAAGAGCATTGGTGGCCGAGAGGGAAAATTCGAGACTAAGAGTATTCGTGTATATATACATATATATATATATATATATATATATATATATATATATATATATATATATATATATATATATATGTGTGTGTTTGCGAAGACATTGGGAGGGAGTGATACGAAGACCGCGACAAAGTCAACGCAAGTCAATGCGAAACAAGATGACCAACGAAGCAGGCGGCAAAAGATACTTAACTTGCAACGATGTTTCTCCCGCTGACACTCACTTTCTCTTTCTCTCTCTCTCTTCCATTTCTCTCCTCTTATGCCTCGGCGACAGTCAACGAACGCAATGACAACTTCTCCTCCTCGCAATTCGATGCCGGGTCGAATTGCCACTAGCCATCGCCACCCACGAGCCGGTAGCTGTCAGGTCCAGTCAGCGTAGCGTCGTGTCGCCGTATCTGTCGGCCGAGAAAGGATCTCAGATACTACTACTACTACTACTACTCCTGCTGCTGCTACTGCAAATAGTGTCCCTCACAGTTCCTCATCCCAGCGCCAGTATCGCCACGTTGTCGTCGCCATGACAACCACCCACAACGACGACCACCATGGGGGTCGTTCGATGGGGCGCGTTGTACGTACGAACGTAGAAACACACCACGAAGAAGACGAAACTCGGCTTGACATTCCGACGACAGGGACGACCGCTCGAAGCGATGCTCCAATGAGCATCATTGGGTGAGTGCAGTTGATTTGGGACGTGCAGTGGGGAACGGGGGGAGGGGGGGTGAGGTAGTAGCCGCAGTAGTAGTTGTCACAGACGCAAGACAGAGGAGGTGGCGGCGGCACGCTGAAGTGCTGCTACACATCTACCAATCACAAGGAAAATAAACCGTAACAAGAACATACAAGACTATGTATGTATATATATATATATATATATATATATATATATATATATATATATACATATATATATATATATATATATATATATATATATATACATATATATAATATATATATATATATATATACATATATATACATATATATACACACATATATTTATAAATATCAGACAACAGAATCACATGGTGCGTTAGTCAATCGAGGCTGCAAGCGGGGCCACCACCATTACACGCTGCCACACCACCTCTCACCGAGAGATGTCTCTTCAGTCAGAATCCTGCTTTTTCTCATCTAATGCGACTTTTATTTGCACCAATGTGGATGCTTCGGAAAGTGCATGATCGGTCGGTAGATGGTCATGCTGCTCAAAGAATCATCACACGTGTCAGGGAATAGAATCCAGCCGACAGTAACGCCGAGTCGGGGAAACCGCCTGATGTGATAGGTGTCATTGATGCTGTCATTGATGTGGTCAATCATAGACGCACGCAGTCGTCCATCCGGGTTTGATTTGCCTAATCTAGATCGCCGCTAAACGGTATTACTAGGCGCACCTTAGCGTTTTGTCGAGATAGTAGACTATTCGGATGGGAGCAGGGTAAGGATAAGATCGGCAACGAGTGTGTTGCTCAACAAGCCTCATGTCAAACAACACAACAGCGGGCCGACTAAGAGAGAGTACCGTCGTCGACTCGGAGTAGCTCGGTTTGAGTACGTTGTCGACGTCTTGCAGATGCCTTTGGCAATTGCGAATTCATGTAACTACTCCAAGACAGACACCTGTCTAGCTAGGTGCTAGTTGTCGCTGACGAACCCAAAAGGAAAACAGAAAGACAGCAGGAATATCACAACGATTCATATGAGGGGAGCAACAGGTGAACAACACGCATAAGCGATTGATACGCGAGATGATAGCCACCTGCGTGACGGGGGTATGACGCTAAGGATATGAACCACCACGTCAAGCGCGATTATGTCAGCCTTCGACCCACTCGTGAAACTAACCTGCAGATATCTGTCGTTGTTCTCGTTGCGTGTCCTCTTAAGTAAGCGCTAATGGATAGAATTAGTGCGTGTCGATAATCCTCCCCATTATCCCTTTCTTCTCTTTACTTTTCCCTAGTGAAGTTATCAGAAGCACGGGAGACTCCCAGCCGATGCCACACCTTAAAACAAAGAGGTCCACACCTTAAAACGTTTTTGCGTAATTTTGGGGTTCTGACATTTTACGCGTCAGTGCACTCTGTCCTATAGAGCAATGTAATTTCGTAGCTATTCCGGTTTGACTTAGCACGTATTAAGAACGCCTTTCGATCACACCGTTTAATGTAAACTAGAAATCCGTTTTGCCTAACGATATGAGCGGTTGGCATCTATTGCCATCCATAAGATAGAGAGACACGCTTTTCGCCTAATGTAATGTGCCACGCGCACAGAGTACTGTGTTGACACAACTAAAGCTTACTCCTCTTAAATATCAACTTTCCAATGTTGATAATGTACTAGATCCTCGAGGAAGGGGTCAATATCAATGCTATACCTAAATGTCTTCTTTGGATTGAAGTTAGCATTTATTTTATTCTATTCTTATGACCTATTATGCCTCATAACGAAATAAGTTTGGACCATGCTACAAGATATCTTGTGTATACAATAATTCTACACGTTTGCTGTCTTTACTTTAAATTACGTTATAAAAGCATCTTGTTGAAACAAAAGTATTTGAAAAGCGCGAAGCACATATTCATTTGGCGCAATAGAGGCATGGCAAATTCTCAAAGTAGGAATTTTACATATTGTTTATATTAAAAACGTAACATTGTCAGATTAAATTCGACAATTGTGTGGGAACGAGTGTATATTTATAAGCGGCGCATGCTTGAGTACTAAAAAGTCAAGTGGGAACATTCGAGATAAGAATGTAGAAAACGTCACCACTCTAGCTTGTTAGAATTGTATAAGGGATATCGCCATTGATTGAAGTGAATGTGCTACGATCTTGTACAAAATTATTTACTTCTTTACAAAATACACATTTATTAGACAATCAGATCAACCCCGATGAAAAATTACCTGACTAGTAGTAGAGTAAAGTTAGCACTGCAGCCGCACTTTTTGTTAAATTTCAACTGACATTACCTGCAGCAATAATTCCCCCTTTCCTTTTTAATCATTTACAGTTGCCGCCTTTTTCTCAGAATTGTTCTTGTTGATTCGCCTATGAACCCCAATGTTTCTATTGCAACTACCTGTGCCATAAGGGTTGCCTTCGAGTCACGGTACTTTTCACAATAGACTTGTTCGCTGCTCTGCTAAATTAGCAACAGCGCCTACTCATCTCGAAGCCTGAATCCTGTAAGACGTATCCCACAGAGTTGTGTCCCACACAAAGGCCTTTCCAGAAGATCACGGAACCAAGTTCGTTTCGTCTGGTCCTAAGGCCGAGTCCGCTGCCAGTCCAACTGGCTTCTCTCTGCAGGTCTCATTAGCGGATTGCAGTGCCTTTGAAACAACTTCATTGAGGGTGGCATGGCGGGTGCCTCCCGCAGCTTATGGAACGGCTAAGGCCATGCTTTCACGCCGACGAGACCGCTGTGTTGCAAAGGGAGTAAACATGAGGCACATATACAGCCACCCCCCACCGCAGGACAGCAACGATGCGCAATGGTTTATTGCCCAGCATCGTTTTCAGCTGTAGTGAGGTGCTGGCATGAAGTCATTTGGCGCTCGATTCGTTGAATGTCTTTCGTAGGCGCGCCTTTACAAGTGCACCGACTGTGTTGTCCAGGAGTTTTCGTCGAGTGGCTTCGACTGTGGTAGAATCCAGGTGTGTCATTAAGCGCCGCTTGGTGACGATGGCGAACTAATTCGGTGGAGATATAGGTGAAATGAATTGTTAAATAGTGGTGATCAAACCCAAAGAGACGGACTGGGCCTATTCTGTAGTCCGTCGATCTCTTAGTCCACAGCTTTCGGTCAAATGCTGGCAGAATTGGACAGACGCATCGATCTCACGAAAGATATAGATTAGTCTTAGTGTCAAAGGGTTCAAAGCTGGTTCTCAACAAGTTTAGCATCTGATCCGGAGCACCACAAGTCCAATACTTTGCATTTCCTGCTGGACGCGATCTCTGCAGAGGTCATTATGAGGGAAGCCTGAAGAAGCAAGAAGCCGCTTTTAGCGGGTTGTGGACCGGCAGTGAAAACAATCAGGGTCAGGCTTAGGTCACCTATTACCGAACCACTTCAGCAATTATTGTTAGAGTGGCAGGGAAAAGTAACCGAGGCCTCGGCTGAGATAGCGCAGTTAGATGTGTACCTTGCTAGGGAGCTTTGGAATGGAATGGCATGCTCTAGCCGGCACGTGTACACAAGGTACATTGTGCATGGCTATTATCACTTGGTGCGTTCGACTCAAGGATTTCACCAAATTGGCGATCAATGTCGTTGCCGGATCTGCTCGCAGATATGCGCTAAATAGCACGAACTGAGCTACCAGACGCAACGGCGGTTTTTGCACTTTCACGCCCCGTGAGACGGTCGCTGAAGTGTTCAAATTGTATATAATGATGACTGTATTGTAACATACCATAATAGCTTTATGAACCGATGGTTAGTTTACAATATTGCGCGTACAGAGAAAGCACACATTCACATATACATATATTAATCACGGTTCTAAAAGTCGAGTCAACGGAACTGCTCTATCGCATTGTTGAAGGTGATATAAGTCACATTGTTTCCCGCTGTATTGTAATTATGTACCATATTGAAGTGCAAAGTTACTGCGAAATAAACAATACGTATGTATGTATTTTGAGGGAGCCCCAACAAACTCGATGTTTTTACTGGCGCAGAGCTGAAAGTCAGAAAGCACGTCCTGCGCACGGAGAAAGTATTCATCACAAAAGGCGGAGTCGGACGACAAAACGTACAGGTTAGACTTTAAAGCTTTAAACTGCAATCCTGATATGACTATGAAATCAAATACTTGTTGCATAGCTTCTTCATCATCTAAGAACCACGGCTTAAATTCTGACTTTAAAACGGCATGTAACTCTCAAATCGATAGTCAAAAAGGACGGGACTACATGGGGTTTCTTGCTGTACCTCGCATTTGGATCGTAGAGTTCTTTTCCCAAAAGGGATTTTATGAGTTCCTGTACATCCGGTATACGGCGGGCCACATTGCCAGAAGGTTTGATCTGACAGCGTCAAAAATCACTGGAGTAACACGAGTAAAGGTCGCTCCTCCTATATAGCAACTTTCAAGTGTTTATTGATTCGCCAAATATGTAGGTATAAATGTATGTACTAAATCCGCGGAGACGGATGTGCGTTATATCGCGTGGAATCGTAGTTGCTTATTTATTTTGATACATTTTTATGTATCGTTATACCTTATAAATCATTTTAGAATATGGTACAAAATCTAAACGTGTAGACGGAAAATTTCCAACAAAGCACGATTTATCTATATGTTCGCTACATTTGCTTTAGAGTACTTTGTCAAAGCTTCGAAATGAAACAAAGGTATTTTACGAGTATACCTCTGGCGTGGTAGAGATACGACAAGCTCTCGAAATATGATAATAAATAGAAAATAAATATTTTGGTCTCACATTTCGTTCATATTAGAAGCGTGACATTATAACCAACTTTAGCAAGTTTGTGTCAGCACATCTATATCTATTAGCCGTCTATGCTTGAACAATACAAATCACGCGGGAACATTCGAGAACAAAATTATAGAGAACGTCACGTCCCTAGCTTGTTAGCGTGATAAAAGGAGTCTCGCTTTATACGACAGTGAATGTGGTACGGTCTTATACAAAATAATATAGCACAATATCAAATTGTATACTAAACCATGATCCTATAAGGGATAGAAGAGCAAACAAAAACGTCGTCGCTCGAGTCGTGAAGCTTCCATTGAAAACGAACCTCGAAACAAAATCCGTTGAGATTTTGTTGAGAGGAAGAGAGCGGGGAGGACGAAGAACGCGCATTCAACTTTACGATTAAAGCGAGTAACGCGAGATACAGAGAGGGAACTGGTTGACTGTGATGAACGCAAAGCTTTGTTTCACCCCATGCCAAAGCCACAGGAGGGAACGTGGGTTTTTGGAGGTACGATAACACCCAAGGCTCGGCGCTATCCAGGTTTGTTACGTACTAGAAGTCGTAGGCTCCCATCTCAGCCGGAAGTTGATCCTATTTGCGTGAACTGTAGCGTTTATACGGAGACAATGGCACACATCATCTTAGAATACAGTCACAGATTCGTTCACAGAAGACCAGCTGTGGCAGTACTGGGGTTGGAGCAATGAAGAACAAGAGACTCTTGTAGCGCTGGGAAGGAAACTGGACCTAGCTCTAGAGCCATGCTTGCATCTAAAGTAAACGAGTGATTGCAGCGTAAGA
Source organism: Dermanyssus gallinae (assembly GCA_003439945.1). NCBI lineage: Eukaryota > Metazoa > Arthropoda > Arachnida > Mesostigmata > Dermanyssidae > Dermanyssus > Dermanyssus gallinae. Next base: position 96,025 of record QVRM01000258.1, on the reverse strand, counting down.
ATAAATACATAACAGTAACCATACTCGCTCTCGGTTCGATCGGAGAAACGAGTGTTGTGAATAATTTTTGTCAAGTAGCTTGTCAGTATAGACCTTTTGTTTCCTAAAAATAAGGTAACATTGAATTGAATACGGCAAGAGGAGATGTAGTTTCATGGCTCACAATAAAAAAACATTGTAATATGCAGCGACAATTACACAGTTCTCTAGTTTTCGATTTAATGTCTTCACACGTATTAGTCCGAGAGAAGATTTCTGATAGACCTCCAACCTCGTAGAATTTTCGGCCCATAACTCATCCTTTAAGCCCTTAATCTAGCCCGCTGCTGTTCGTTCTTCCGATTCTGTCGCGCAATACAGAATGCGGCTGTACTAACAGCTAAAAGACACTTTAGGCCTCCGTAGTTCTCGGGACGTTATTGTCGTAGCGGACAGACAGTGAGAAAAATAATTCTTCCTTACGAAAAACATTGTACTAACTTGGGCATAAGGGCTGTTTATTGCCTGAAAGTAAGATTGGTCGAGATAATACCCTGACTTTTATATTATTGGGCTAATATTCTGTTCTGTCGAAATAAGAAAAAGCAATCTAATTAATACAAATATCTGTAAAATAGCACAGTAGTGTTAATTGAACTAAATATATATTTGTATATTACTGGTAATTAGTAGTATTATCAGTATAGTACTGTCGTTTCAAGCAGGGGCGTTTGCGGTCGCGCTCCTTACGGATCTGGTGTATTTGGTTCTGCCTGTCCTGGCCCGCTAGGCAGAACGGCTAGAGGAGATATACTTGTTTGGTCAATTTTGCTCTCGCCGTAAGCAGCAGAACAGGACATCAAGGGGGAAGTGAGAGAAGAGGGGCACAACCAGGAAGACAAGTGGCTCTGACTCCCTATATTCCCTCTCCCGCCGTCTTCCTGCGTGCCCACCTCAGCTTCTCGCCTCCAGCTAAGCGAATAAGACGAAGACAACGAGCGAAAAAAGACCGACAGGAAGATAGAAGAACGAAAAGCTGTGGTGGAGCCCCCTACTTCCCCGCCGCCCGGCCCCCGGATCGTTTACGGGTTGCAGGACGGGCCCACTGCTGGCCATCTGCTTGCCCGGCCGTCGGATATCTGTCAACGACGGCAAGCCCCACACCCCTACCTCCTCTCACCCCGTACAAGGCCAAACAGGACGACAGTCTTGCTGAGACGACGATGGATCAGCAAATAAGTGTCAAGCTAGCCGCTAGCCACCATTCGTTCTGTCGCGGTCGCAGTAGGAGCAGACGTAGCAGCAGCCATAGCCGCCGCAGCCGCAGAAACTCCGACAGTTTCGTTGTCGTCGTCGTCGCTCTGCGGACTAGCCTCGCGACCAGCAAGCAAGTTGTCGTCCATTCTGATGAGACTGCCGCTGCTGCTGCTGCTGCCGATTCCTTTACCCCGCGGAAAGAGTTAGTTCGTGGTACGCGGCACACGGAACATGCGTTCATCAGGCACGCGTTCGCTGTCTAACTCGACCGACGACTGCCAAATTCAACAGCCATCACCATCACCGGCACGATACGAAGCGTAGCCATTAATGTCGTGCTGTGTCAAAGTGTCGTGTCCTTCTAAAGGGTCGGCAGCCTCTCCGATAGCTCTCTTGCCGGCGAATGGTGGTGGTGTCGGTAACAGTGGTGGTGCACACTCTGTATGGCCGAGGCAATAGCTGGTGCTGCTGCTGCTTCTAATACTGCTGGTAGCGTTCGGTCACGAGCCGGCTCTTGTTAGCGCATCTGGGACTCAAGTCGCCACTTCGTCGCGTCGTGTTGTGCTGGTAACCTCGGACATGTCGAGAGAGGAATAGCGAGAGACAAGCAGGCTCTCCAGGACGAACGGATTGTTAGAGCGGCGTCAGCGATCTAATGCTGCGCGTATCACTAACCTGTGGGCGCCACAGTACATAACTGACGATGCAGATAGAAAAGCGCTCGGTGCTCGTCGCTGGAAGAGTGTCGCGTGGCGGGTGTACGGGCCGCCGGCTCTACTAGCTAGAGCTTCCCGGCCGCAGCAAGCCAACCCAGACAGCCGTTGTACCTGAAGACGGATTGAGAGCCACAGCTCGTGCCGAAGAGAACGCATCGAAGGGAAAACGGCGACAAGCGGCAAGGTAGAGGTTAGGCGACGGGACTGGGACACCGAGAACAAACGGGAAAAAATGAGTGACAGAGGGAGCGGAAAGCAAACGAGGAGGGGGGGCGACATGGAAGAGAGAACGGCAGAGAGCAGGAGAACAAGAAACAGCTCTTGCTAGAAACTCGGCGCGTCCGAGGTCACCACACAGTAGAAGCGATCTTGGGTAACGGACAAGCGACACACCTAATGAAAACCATCAATCACGACCGCGTAAGGAATTTAAATTGCACCCTTGCCTGCACCATTGCCATCAAGACCGAACTAGCCCCGCACTGGAAGCAGTGCTCGTCGGAACGGTGCCAACGAAAGGGAAGGGGGCGTCGACGACAACAACACCACCACCACCACCACCACCACCAACAATGAAAGTAGCACTAGCAAAGAGCATACTTTCCGCTCACACTGAATGGAAACTCTTGAGGAAGACCTCCTTCCAATACGACCGCCAAATCGTGCTCACTTTTTGATCGCGTCGCCGATATTTACCTTGAGCTCGATATATCTTTCTATCAGCTCCTGCTTTTGGTCGTTTTTTGAATGGTTCCACCTTTCACAGCGCCAGCAGCACCGCGGAGTAGAGTTTAGTGGCAGGTGGAGGGACAGCACTTCAAGCGCATCTTCGATGAACACGACGATGCCGACTAATCCATTAACAACAAGTTGCCTTGATAGACAGTCTGCAGCACAGACGAGCAGATGTGAAGCGGCCGTCTTCACACGAGAAGCAGGCAAGGGGACAGTGAAAAGGATCTGGGACACCGAACGAATCGGCCTTGACTGATCGTTGGAGGGTGTATAATGATACTGTAAAGCGCAACGTTCTTTCTTCACATACAAAACACTTATAATTTTTCATCATGTCGATAAACGAGGAAGGCCATGGTTCACCCGTTTTCGAGATTTACTGGGTCTAGGTGGGCATTGAAAGGAGCAAAAATGATCGATATTAGGCTGGCACACGTTTCTCGCTGCTCTTATCAGAGAGAGTCAGTACAACAACTAACTTGTCGTTACAAGCTTTACTTGGCGATGCAAATTTAGAAAGGTTTTCTTAAACCCTGGTTACCTTTAGGTGCTAGCCCTGCACTGAAAGGAGCAAAAATGATCGATATTGGGCTGGCACACGTTTCTCGCTGCTCTTATCAGAGAGAGTTAGTACAACAACTAACTTGTCGTTACAAGCTTTACTTGGCGATGCAAATTTAGAAAGGTTTTCTTAAACCCTGGTTACCTTTAGGTGCTAGCCCTGCAAATCATCCACTGAATTTGCTGCTATGAAAGGAGGGGAGCACCGCAGTCACAACACTGGCACTGTGCATACAGAACTTTAGTTTGGAAGTATTTTATAGTTTCTTTTAGTACAACCAGCGAGTTCTTGTGGAGACAAACGTGTGCTGTGAGCAAAGACCGACGATTATTGCTGTGGCCTATTTTGAAGCAAGTGCATTTTTTATTGAACGTGATTTAATCTGACAGCGCTGTGATTTCTGTGAGTAAATAAAACATAACATCAACTAAGTCTGTAAATGCAATAAAGAATTGCACCGTCTGTGGTATAGAAACTATGTAGTAGAGATTTTGAAGTAACATATCGTTCACGGTCGACGGGGACAGGGTGGAAAGGTATGACTTGCTCCTCTAGAATATTATATACATTTGATAGTAGACAGGATCGCCCATATGATGCACGCAATGGATTCGCTTGCTTTACACATCTGACTAGCTGTGAATACGTGCCATTGTATAAATGTCGCATGGGCTCGCCGAAGACAACATATTGAATTGCCCACACGTCTTCGCTCCTTTCAATGTATATGATAAATAACTTTTCTGAAAACAAGATCTCCAGCCATGAGAAAAGAAATTGTCTACAATTATGGTAATCGCACAAACCCTATAAGCATTTGGACAACAAATAATCTATTGTAGGTGAAAACTACTGCCAGGAACTAGATAAATTGAGGCAAACCATTGTCGAAAAGGGCCCCAAGGCCCTACATTATATTGCTACATAACAGCTCTCGGCAGTACACATATATGTGGCGAACAGCTGCGAGTTACTGGAGTACTCTTCTGTATCTATTTTATCATTCTAATTCTGCGTCGACTCAGTTTCGGGGTTTTTAAATGTTACAAAAAAGTTGCAGCGACCAATAAGAAGGAAGTTTACCGAAGTTTGACTAAATATGTATGTATATATATATATATATATATATATACATGTACTAAATCGTAGACTGACCGCTGTGACAAAGGGACAGGTAATACTTCCGGTTTCTTTAGGCGGCCTAGGTGTGCCGGACGCAGTCATGATGGCAGGAACCGCAACCGTATCGTAATTGACCCAGGCGGCGGACAGGGTTAAAGCATTATTAGACAGTGATGGGTGGGATGCTCTTAACGTTAAACTTCAAAGGCTGACCGACGACCTGTAGTTGCTATTTGATTCTCCTTCCGATGATAGGGCTAACCAAAGGCAGTTGGACAGCCCCCCCTAGAAAAGAAAAACGACTAGCAAGTCTGATTAATAGAGCACCTTCCGTCGCTGATAGAGCCGGGCTTCGAGCGGTTAGTAGTCAAGAGGCTGGGCCTTGGTCACAAATCCTGTTCGCAAATTCGGACTATTGGACGACGAGACGACGCGCATAAGCGCAGGGCTGCGACTTGGTGTTTACCTAGTCGTGCCTCACCAATGTCGTTGTGGTGATTTTGTGGGCGCGTTGGTCCATCATGGCCTGTCATGCGCCCGACTCATTAGCCCCTTCGATAGTCGGTGCAGGTACGGACCGAGCAGGTCATGCTTCCAGGTTAGCTGAGGGTAACAAATGCAGAAAATACTCAAGCGTTAGTTATCTGCACGAATTTTGGCGTTGGCCGTTGGCGTTCGAGACTGCAGGCTCCCTTACGCTTAAGCTGATTCAGCGCGTAGGTGAAAGCTTTAATCTTTCAATTAAAGCTTTTACCTACGCGCTGGTAAAAGCTTTAATCGAAAGATTTTACCAGCGCGTAAATATGGGAGAGAGTCTGGGAGACTCGAGAGTATCCGAATTCTTGTCAATTGTCCACTCCAAAGTGCTAACATAGCGAAATTATGTAGATGTGTATATACAAGATACACTAGGGGGCTACGATGTACTAAACCACACACGGTCTCGAACCAAATCAAGTGCATATGTAACCCTCGGCACGCTCGACGCCGCCCAGATGTTCAGGCTTTGTGGGACAAGCCCGTCGCGCTCGAGTGTTAGCAACGGCTGTGTGACGAGGTTCAGTATCCTTTCAAAATGACTCTCTGCTTTCTGTGCTGTGAGGCAATGCTTCTCAACGGACAACAACGTTCCTCGCAGCGCTGAACTTAGAGAAGCATAACAATATTTTTCCCAATGAAGCAATTCAGGTGTGCGTAAAAGCACGTTTCCCTCTCACTCGAAAAAAGGGGGATATGAGAAGTAGTTAAACAGGATCGTTGACAGGAGCAAATGCGACAACCAATCATTCTAACCGACGGACTTTGCGGCAGCCAACCCAGATACCCGCTAGCATCGAATACCAGATCCACTTAGTTGTTACAAGAGAATCAATACATGGAGTGCCCGGCTAAGGAAGAGCATGAGATTGAGATATATGTATATACACACCGGATCGACGGACAAAGGCGCCAGAAACTTACCCAGTAGTCTATGTAGTACCTGAGCGTTACTTTGATAGATCTGTGCAGGTTATTTTTCGCCGTGAATTACTGCGTCGGCCGTGTCCGATAGTACGGTGAATTGAGTACATTCATTTTAATAGAGAGTGCTATCTGTCTAGCTTCGCCAGAATAGAAGGGTGACGCGCAGAGGATTCGCGAGTAGAAAGGCAGCCTGCACAAGTCTACCAACGAAGGTAAGGTTACCCCAAACAGCAAGGTGCACTAAGATAGAACTGGCATACTGTGGCTTACAAAAATTACAGTCAATTACAACGCTCAAATGTTCACTATGGTGCTCGGCTTATCAGATATCAAGCATGAAGGTAAGTTAATTGTTCTGTGGCGTTTTTCGACACGAACAAGCAATGCAAGCATTCTATACCTCAACGGAACGTCTAGTGACAAAAAATATCGAATCTTATGGCGCGACTCTTTTGTACAAGCAATCTTAGAACTTCATCAATCAACAAATGAGTTGGCTTCCAACCATCTTTACACTGGTTTTGTGTACGCACAAATAGCTCACTTTTCATCGCACAAACACAGGCCCATAGGCCATAACTAAACAGAATTAGGCTTTCCTTCTATCACTTCCACATTGTGTAGTAAACGCATAGCTCTCTGTATAATACTTGTTGCCAGGCTTTGCAAAAATAATTAACATTCAGCAAGTTTCGTGAAAGAGTATCGCATCATAGACAGTCAGTGTCCTCTCTGTGGCCTTTGGGCCTTTGTGTCGCTTCGCCTAGAGCGCAAGCAATTCATTAACTACTGTGCACCCCTCTCTCACCGTACGCGTCTTCTATTTCTCATCTTGCCTCCAGCCTTTCTGACTCGCTAGTCCGACTACAGTTTCGCGCTCGGACCAGTCTCCTAGACTCATTCCGTCAAAGCGTTCGGGGGACAGAGGAGACCTTAATCTGTCACACAGGTTAATCCACCCCACCCGAAACTACTTGACCCCGTCGGGATTTATCGGTAGCCAATCTTCTACTAAGGCCTACCGCGCAGACAATCCCGTTTAGATCCCTGAGTCACCTTGTCCTTTTCCTGGTTCGTAAGCGCCACTGGGATGTCCCTAATCAGCGTCGGCCCGGTCATTCGCCTGCCCTTCCAACTTTAGTGCAAACAACGCATTTCCATAGACATCGACGACCACTGTCTATCAGAAAGATGAAACAATATTAATATATCATTATTTTACTTAGTTTGTCCATTGATTTTCCTGACTGTTTGAGCAAACCCGTTGACAGAATACATGAGGATAGAGTAACCGTTATCTAGACAACTGGATGCTCTGCTGGAAAAAATCGTTACGAATGTATACATTGATATGAATACCGGCGTAAAAGAGTTACGAGTCGTTCAATAGGGAAATATTAATCTCGATAGTGGAGTATTTCGACAAAGTATGAAAACCTAAACTGGCAGTTTATTTTTTCTGTTGCATATATTGTACACGCTCGTTAAATATTTTAGTGGGCTCGCTTACTGCTGACATGTTTTGATCTACCTGCTGTAGTGCAGGTAGGACACTTAGTTGCAAAGTATTATATTAGCTCTTGGTTATGCGCATTTAAATTTACTGCATAAAATACGTAAGCAGACAAAAAGTGAATGTCTTTTTCTAGCGACACAATATATGCATCTGTATTGTATGCTCTAAAAGTTTGGAAATTATCTAGTAGTCTAACTAGAATGTAATTTTGCCTCTCAAGATCTAGAGCACATGATCTAGTTTAATATCAGTGAAGACCACTTGCCACGTGTGCTAGTAAGGGAGGTTGTGCAAAACGTACATTCAAGACAGCTATTCTGCCATATTCGCGGCCATTCCACAAAGCATACAATCCATTCTGTGCGTGAAGATCTAGATGAATGACTACGACACGGGATCTCTTACCATCCGGCCGGGGGCTACCAATATAGCAGGATCACGTTGCATTGGTTTTTAAAAGGTTATAGGTCATTTTACTACTTGCTTAGTTAGTTGAGCTTCTGTCATACTTTGCTAGATAGTTACTCGAAGATTCCCGTTGTACATTCTTTAGTTTCACGTACTCATTCTTAGCCTCTACGAAGAACCGAATCTGAGGCCTGTTTCTGAATCTGAGGCGGTTTCTTGCATTACAGATAGGAGAACACCAAAGGGTTGTCTGGTACCTAAAAGAACTACGCTGTTTCCTTTAGCCGGTGGTCGTTACGGCCTATACGCTGGGTGTTCCGGATACGTATTCTGAAGACGTTCGTGAAGAATTTTGATTAAACCTAGCTGTAGCATTCGTCGAAGAGCGAGCGGGGTCATCTGTGCTGCGACAAATTGACGTGGATACACGAAGTGGTAACCCAACAATTATAACTGGCCCTCCGCCGAAAAACCTTTTGGCAATGACGTATAGAGTTAACTTTTATCTCTACATACACAGACTTGTATAAATAATGTTTGTGAGACCTACATTTTCTTACTAACTGTTTAAGTTTACGGCACTTTATGGCGTGGTATTTGCTATAGTGGTTTATTTGAATATAAAGAGGCAGACTCCACACGAAACTTCGAAGCTTTGTTTAACAAAATTTTATGGCAGCAATTATTGATCTACTACGTGACTTCTGCATATAGTGCCTATCTGCAGATCGTGTGTTTAAATTTTATATTTTTTTTAGTACTAAGTAATTGTATTCGTGATTTACCTTTAGAGCCTTAACTGTAACCATAGCATAAAAAGTAAAAATGCCTTTTGTTCTAATTAGTTTCTACGACTTCTCCAGTATGCATAAATAATTGATCTAAGTTTAGCCCAGTTCTCAAGAATTATCTTAACGTTTACTTGGTCATAACCATATTTTATACCGTGTCTTTTTTTCATTTAAAGCTTGTCCATATTGCTGGCTTGCTGCGCATAAAACATAATGCGCTATTGCAGTCCTTTATAACTTTGTAATGCACTAAGGCTAGGTTGACGTTCTCGGGCACGATTTTCTGCTTTTGAATAAATATATTGGTCATAAGGAAGCAGCATCGTGTTCGAGAACCTATCCGAAAAACAACGCAAATTGTAAGAATCCGAAGAAAAGTGCATTATTGGCAAAAATAGGCACAATAGTACGTTCGTTTTTCAAGGAGCTTCTTCTTTTGTAAGGTCGTTATTTTCAAGTAGTCTACGACACTTTATTCATGTCAGACATTGGAAGTTGCTGAATTGTCAATTCTTCCAACCTTATCTGGAATAACGACAAAACAATATTATACCTCCTTTGTGAAAAGAGGAAATTACGTAAAATGGCGCAAGTGAGGCAGCTATGCATATGTAGGCACTAGCTAGTAAGAAAAATAGCACGGACTTCTTCGGTGTACACCTACAGTACTGCTGTAACACTGTATTTGTAATTAAAGAACGACGGCTTTTAGGTTTTGGTTTATCATGAAACAGCACATGAGCGCACAATACACAACCCTATTTAAAATATATTTAATAAACTGCGTACTTGTATATCTATATTTGGCGACCCAAAGCCTTAGTATGTTTGTAGAGCCACTGCTTCATCATGTCAAACAGCAACGCATAACGCTGCTAACAAAATAGAGCAAAGTTGTCTGCTAGGTATTTCAAGACAGAACTGTATTTACGAAAGGTGGAGACGTACTTTATTGCGGTTGCTTATATCCTTACGTACGTTTTGAAAACGAGTACCAAATGACAATTAGGTTATCAGTACAGAAGGCACGCTGATATAGGTTGTGCGCTTACAGATTGGTTAGGTCAGGCCCACGTATCTTAGCGCTGTGAAAGGTTGACATAATTCGTAAATTGAGATCCGCCGTTATTAAAGGGGCATAATAATTAATGTTTCACCTCCAGGGGCTGCAGCTTAACTTTGATACGATTTTAAACTCAACATTACGCACTGTTTCACTTAAAAACAGTCTTCGAGAATCTCTTACCTCAGTGTGGATAGAGGCAGTAGACGCCCGACACCTGTCGCCGATGTGCTGGGTAAAGCTTGTTGCCATATTGCGTAGTTTTAGACCCAAACACGGGAAGGAGTTGGCAAACGCCAAAGTCTGCTGCAGCTAATTGAACTCTACGACAAAATTTAATGACCTTCGTCTACCGCGAATTTATTGGCAGGCCCTTACGATGAAGGAAAAAATTCTACGTCACCGACAATTCAACTAATATAATTGCGGTTCCGATGAGGTACTTGTATGTCATCACCACACATGGCAACGGCGGTGCTTCTAACTACTCCCGCACATGGCAAGCTAGGTCTGCGATGAGTAAGAGGGAACTGAGGGGATTTCCTTGAGGAGCCGTACAAATTCTCATTTTCTTGACCCAGCTGCAAGGTACCCTCGCGCCTTATGTTTACTTCAAGGCGGTCTTCAGCAAAGAAGCTGGATGGCACTCGTAGGAGAGAGCCACTTAGTCCAGCGTATCGAAATTAACCGATTATTAAGTGACGGGAACTTTGTCGCAGGCTTCGACGCAACCAATAAAGACGGCTAATAATTGACGCCCATGGGTAGCCAACACCCTCTCAACTTTCGACAGAAGTACATGGATCGCGTCCTGTGTACCTCGGCCCTTCCTGAACCTGAATTACTTTGGACCTTCTCTACAGTTAAAACTGCTCTTCAATCAAGCTAACTGACAATTTTATAATAGGCAGTTTTTTGTAGGATTCTCTGTCGGTCACAGAACGCCCTACGATCAGAAACTATTTAGAGATTAGGATGCAGAGCCTGTGCTTGACGCAGGAGCCTCAAAACTTTCTAGCGTTTCAGATAGCATAACCTGTATAGATCAGGGCGGTGCTCGCATTTACCTGCACTTCTTCTTAATTGCAGTGGCCTTGACGGTGGCCTCCCAAGCGTGATTGCTCTGTTCAGTGTCAAAAGTTGATCTCAGCAACCTTTATTGGCGAGTGAATACAAGCAACTACAGCCGCCTAGACAAATAAGGTGTCGGTTGCAGACGCGGGGCGCGCCGCAGGCCAGGTATACACTTAAGCACCAGCACTGCCAGGTGCTTCCGTGCTGGAACATCGTGCTGGGACATTTCTGTACGATTGTTGTTAAACAGAAGGTCGATAGCTCTCCTTCCGCTTTGGCTAATGTATGTGAAATTGTAACGTTCATATGCACAGTGCAGGCCTTGGTTCTCCAGAAGCTCAAGAAGCCCAGATAAACCTTCGGAATTCTTTCTTTTTTTTAACGCTCTTTCCAAAGCAATAATTTGCAGCTGTGAGAAGCATACACCTGCTTTGGCAGAAGGCGTCCTCTCTGTCTAGCTCTTAAATCATGCACGTCAGTAAACTCTTCGCAAAGCCCAGGATGGGCTCCGACGGAGTCCCTAGGCAGCGCCGAAGGCTCACGCCCTTCGGCCAGAAGGCGCGATTCGAAACCTCACCATCGTCAATATCACTAAAGGCCACGAAAAAGATGGAGACCAGCCGGAAAAGTTTGAGTTTTCAAATAATGCGCACTCCCGGTTAGCCAACGATGCAGCTGTTCAGCTGACGTTGTTTGCCCAAGCCCTCCAAACGTAGGGCCCTCCTGGGCAATACCGTTGTTGTTGTTGTTTTCGTTTTTTTACCCAAAAATACAGGTGATCGTAAATGTATTTGCAATGTTCTTGCCAAATAGGAGCTTGGTGAAAAGTTTTTAACTGCCGCCGACGTCCTGTGCCAGTTTCTACTGCGTCATCTGCTTCTTCGTCTCTTTCGCACGCACTCCCTTGTTCTTACGTTGTTCCTGAAGCGACGGCGACAGAGCTTGGAGATAACTTGCCCAATCTCCGACACTCGGATTGTGTTTGCCGCCGCGAGATGGCTAATCCGCTGCAAGATGTCAAGTAGGGCGTCGCTTGGGTGGGCGCCTTCTAGTTCAGGACATCCAGGGCACCGAGCGGTTTCATTCGCCCGTACATCGGTGCGCAGTGAAGTGCAATTTACATAGGCTACACCTTCCAAACAGGTAGGAAACTGGGTCCGCTTACGCGAGCTCTTTATTAAGGAGCTACATACACAAACTTAAAGCACTGCTGGGCCCCGCAATCTACTAAAAGGCCATAGACATGCTTCAAATACGTTATTCGTAAACCTTGCACGAAGACAGTAAAATCCAGTTATATAGGATTTTTGCTTATTCCTTAGGTAAATACGTCACCGAAACGTTCTTGCTCTCGACGTTATGAATTGCTGAAACTATTAGGCGATGTATGGGAAATAAGCAAGACCTCTTTTTCATTGATGTTAACTAATTGTTAATCACTTTATGCCATTAACATAAGCAGTAAAGGTATTTTGATTTTGTTGGTTCTACGAACATTAGCAGGCGGCAACTGCAAGTTTAGTTTTTACTAAAACAAAAATGTGCGTTTTAATATTTTTCTGTTACGCTCAGACGCACACTCCGCGTATTTTGCTACTGTGTTTGACAAACCTGTATCTTCAGAGGCATCAAATCTAGTAGACAAATCCTTTTTGGTATTTTGGAAAAATAGACATTTTTAATTAGAGCAAAAGTGGATGCTGCAGTAAAGCATTATTGCAACTTTCGGGACAATGAACGCGTTCTTGTTGTCTATTTTTAGCAATAAGCACTAGATGCAAAGCAATGACCTTTCTGGTTTAAATTGGGATTGCCTGACCGAAACAAACTGACGGTTAAAACAAACACAGGACGCTATTACATAAGCAACTACAAACATGTGAGCATTTTAGTCGCCATTTCATAGCAATTAAATATGCTCACTATCATATGTTCTGCCAACACTCTGGAAATTATCGGGCTTTACAGGTATCATGGCAATCATTTATCAAGACAAACAGCTGAATTTTTCGTAAGTGTGATTAGACGATAAGAGAATAGTACCATCATGAGGCGGATCTCAAGGCCTGAGAAAAAATGTCGAGTCATAAAGCAGCATTGAAGTTGCTTTCGAAGTGAAGAAATGCTGAGAGCCAGATGTAACTTCATTAAGTTCGGGAACAAACACATAATGAAATATGTCAGGAAGCGGAAACGCTAATAGCCGGTGGGATTAAAATCGAAATGTTGTTTTTCTTTCTGCCTGAATACACCGCCCACTAAGCTCTGCATTCGCAGTCTCAAATGTACCCTTTGAGCTACAGCTCATCAGGGAAGTCCTACTCCATGTAGCAAACTTGGCCACATGATAGAAAATAGTGGCGATTTTCCAACAAATATCAGAAGAAAAACAGCCTGACTTGAGTCTTTGGTACTCAGCCTTTGAGCAAAACCGCAATACGTTGTGTACTAAAACAGAAACCACTAACTAATCTAGTGGGGTCTGCTCTATTGTCAGACAACCCAATCTCTTATGCTGATTCGCCTGCAACCTGCAAAAGGGTCAAAACAGGGCATAATGCGCCTTCATTCACATTAAAAATAGAGTTGGTATATATACAAGCATGGTAAATTCTTCTAGTCACGCCTCGCCCCTTTTGCTTAGACGTGCATCTACACACATGAGAAATGTTTAGAAGCTTTCACAGGTACTATGTACTAGCGCACTAACAAATCTAACAAATAAGATTGGACCATGTGGTAATTTTGGTCTAGACAATGACTAGCAGAATACAAATATATTTTTGCCAACAAAGTTGAGAGCCAAGTGAAAACGAAAAGAAAATAGCTGAGCAATATTGACATACATTCACTTTGACATATATGCCACGCAAATATGTCATATATGCGTGGCACTATATATAGTGTACACGACAGCGTTAGGGACACTCCAGAAACGACTTTTCAAATTGTTAGCCGAAACAATTAATCAAATTAAGCTCTATTTTTAGAGGGCTAACTGGAAAATGCGGTTGCACATACGGTCGCCACAGCGCGAAAGCTCCCTGCAAGCGTAGACCGGTAGTGTGGGGCCCCAACCTACTAAAATCTAGTTATGTCCCCGTCCCCCTGACTAAGAGCTGTTTGCACATCTCTTTAAACAGTCATCTAGTAAGCAAGTCTACTACTCTTGGCACGGTGTTCCCCGGGGAACCCATCACCACAGGGGGTTGGCCCTTACTTTCCGTTCTAGTATGGCTTCAAAGGCATCAAAGTATATGATGTTCCACTACGAAAGTGTTTCCGTCATTTTTGGCAGAGGTTAAGTAGGTTAAAGGCTGGTGTCTTTATTAAAAGCGGTAAAGGTACGCGCTGCTCCGGCCCTGCGGTCTATGGCCGCTGTAGATGCACTTGGGGCTGGGAACCATTCCGATCCTGAACAGGTAGGACTAAAGGGCCTGTTAGAGTATAGGTCGAGTAGAAGGTAAGTTCACCCTTCGGTCCGGTTAGCCAGTCTTTGATGTTCGGAATTGGAGTGTAGAGCCTAGCGCCTGGAGCAACCTCTTGTAGGCCGTCCCATTCCTCCTGCCATAGGTTGATTGTGCGCCGACACTCTTCGTCGCATTTGTGCTAAGGGTTGCCCCACAGGCGGCGATGCTAGACTGCTTCTAGGTTCCAGGGGATCGTTCCAGCTTGAATTGGGCCGCCACTGCGCTAACCACCCGGTACGCCGCGATTACTCTGGGGGCTCCGATCCTCTGGGTTCGACGCAGGCGGTTCCGGTTGGCGGCGAACTTTCGGGCGTCGGTGGCCAGGACCGAGCTCCGTACAGGGCAGCTGACTCGGCCGCGGGCATGAAAATTCAACGTCTGGATTGTTGAGCCCCTTAAATATTGAGCATGAACCGGACGAAGTTATTGGCTGTCTTCTCCGTCGCCCGCTGCACGTGTTTGGCATCGCGGAGGCCCCTGTCTAGAGTGACTCCAAGGTACCTCACCTTGTTGGCGACTGTCATCTCCTGGTTTTCCAGGCAGAGGTGAAGGATGGGGCAGTTACTCAGTCCTACCAGGAGTATGGTCTGGCTATTAGCAGGGGCGAGTGCAAGGCCCGCCGCCGCCTGCGTCTAGTGGGCAAACAAATCCAACTGTCAAAACTGAAACATTTCCAATGTCCGGACCTGGACGGTGAGGTTGAGGTCGTCGGCATAGGCTAGAAAGTTGGCCCCGGGGGGAAGGTCCCTTACCCACCACCCATCGTCGTATATTATGTTTCATAGCAGGAGGTCAAGGATAGAGCCCTGTGGCTACCCTGCAGTCAAGCTAAAACTGGTTCCGTGAGACAATCAAGTTATGCGATAATTGACGTATTGCATTCAAGTTATTGCTCATTTTCAGCTAGATGCATCTAAGTGGTTCTAAAATTCACAAATACTGGTTAGAACTTTACAACATACAGAACACGACAATTTGAATTTAACGCCTTTTTGTACACCGTTATAGACGACGCAACCAAGCAGAGCACGATTCCGCCACTTATATATCCATATAAACCTATATTTTACGATAACCTACCTAGTATATGCGGAAACAGAAAAACGTTTGCACCAACGGCAATTTATAATATAACGCAAAAACATATATTTTTGTATATTTGTGTTTTCTCTTTTTTGATCTATGTCAATGTGTCAATGTTGAAATGTCACTCGTTTAGTCTCATTACACCTATACGGAAAAAAATTCGTTAAATGTAATGAGGTAAAGTTACCAACCGGCAAGGACTACGCTTGCGCCCTTAAATGGAAATGATCGTGACCTTTAAAAATGTTTACAATCTTTGCGCTATCACTAGACGTATAACCAAAACAATCTTCCTGTGGTTATTGACCTTGCTATAAAATAGAGACAAGCTATGCGGTTCTGCTCGAAGAAGCTTCCGCCAACAAAGGCCAAATCTTTTGTCGGGTCTATATTCAGGGTAATTTTCCTGTCAAAACCGGCCGGCCTGTGTCCGGTGGCTGACCGTTTTGCTGCTTGTTCGGTTGGCAGCGGGTTACTTGGAAGTTGTTTGGTGCTTTGGCGTTGGCCGGCCAGCCCTGTCGGTAGCAAAGCCGTTCGGAAAACGTCGACCAGGATAGGCGCAGGAGCTTCCTGATCGTTGTCGAGGTCGTAGCCGTTGTCCTCTTTGTAGTATTTTTTCGTCGCCGCTGCCACCGCCTTTTTCGCCGTAGCTGATCGCCGCGCTGATGAGAACAGCAATGGCAATGATGATGCGGATGGTGGTGATTGTAATGCGGATGATGGTGACAACGCGAAAGATGACGGCGGTCGTCTTTCGCGTCTGGTGATAGCCACGTACGTTTACGATCGTTGTCGCGGCTGGCGTCAACGTCCATCCCATCGGGCAAGTCCATCTCGTCGGGCAGATCCGTCAGGCAGAGGCAGAGTTTGCTTTCACGGCCAACGGTTCGAGACGATTCGCTCCCTGATACTTAACGCCTGCTCTGCCTGGCTCCATGAACGACCCCCCCCCCCTCCCTCTCTCTCTCTATCTATCTCTCTTTCTTTAGCCTCTTTGCGCTAGCTTTCTCTCTCTCCCTCCCATGGCCTTCTCGGCTTTTCTTTGTGGCCTTCTGTTGCAATTTCTCGCTCTAGATCGCTTTTCGTCCTAATCGTCCATCTAAAGATTTCCTTCTCCTTCTCTGTTCGATCGCCTAGTTCAACGTTTCGCACTAGATGCCCCGCATCGGTGAAGGGGCCAAAACTACCACTGGACAAACCTGGCCATGCAGACCATTTCTTCTTCGGCTTTACGGCAGGCCAAATCCTACAGCGGGTTTGCAGATTGCACTCTGACTCCTGCTGCGTCTTCGGCGGACTTCGTTCCGTTCGCCTATCGTTCTCTCGCCTCCTCCTTACC
This sequence comes from Dermanyssus gallinae, assembly GCA_003439945.1. NCBI lineage: Eukaryota > Metazoa > Arthropoda > Arachnida > Mesostigmata > Dermanyssidae > Dermanyssus > Dermanyssus gallinae. The sequence continues at coordinate 79,443 of QVRM01000258.1, read as the reverse complement.
TCGCTTTTTCCCCGCCCGTTCGTTCGTCCGTCCGTCCGTCTGTCCGTTTGACTGTCGGAAAATCTTTTTCTCTCGGAGGTTGGCGCGTGAAGACGCGCGCGCGTCTGCCAACGAAGAGACGGCCAATGGTCGTACGAGGACGAAATGGCCAATGTGCCGAGTGACCCGGCAGACGAGCCTGGTCGCGTAGCCATCTTAGTTCTAGTACTCACCGTCATCGTCAAGCTCGTAGCTGCGTCGTAGTGGACGCAGCAGTAAGGCCAATCACGGCTAGAAATTTATATCCCAATGATTCCCCATAAAAGCCACAGCGCGACGACCGCTGCCGCGTCTACTACTACTACTACTACTACTCCTACCGGCAAATATAAGTAAGTCCGGCCATGGTCCACGCTACCCCTCTTCGTAACGCACCACCTATGGAGTCGTGGCTAGCTGGAGCCAACCAAGCTTTACGGAAACATTTCAATCTCCTGACAACGATATCACAAACTGCGGCGACCGACAGCACCAACCATTGCCCTGAAGAGCATACGCATTTTGAAGAGCACCACATTTAGGAGCTTTATATATATATATATATATATATATATAAAATTGAGGGAAACGAACTGAAAAATGACCAAATGTATGCACCTGTAAATTCCAGACAGCGATGTTTCTCAAACTACTTCCGCTATACCTTTAGCCCGCTTCTCGGGTGTATGACACGGATGCGCTTGGCTGCCATTTATAGATCATTACGCTGTATGCTATCCGGTTAGAGTCTTACAAGGTGTACGCCGACAGCATGCTATATCGGCCGATCTATCAATCACAGAGATCTCCTCGTATAGATTTTACTCTACTTCTTGATATTAGAGCTTCATTAGTACTTCTCAACGTTATGCGTACCTGCACCCAAATGCGCAGATTTCATTTGAATTTTCACACGCAAAATTGACCGAGTTTGATGCGTTTAGAGACATTGTTGTACCTTAATTAAACGACATACTTTGACAAGCGCATGGAACACCTTGCACAATGGAAACTAGCATGCGTACCCTGCATCTACGGTAATTTGCTGTAACGATAATTTGGTTTCATCAGACTGTCTGGCAGTACAGTTCAGTATCAACTCCACCATAGTGGTTTGCTATGTGGCGCCCAGTTGAGGTACACCAAAACAGAGCTGTTGAGCGGAAGCCTATAGTGGCGGCATGCTCTAAGGCTAGTGCGTTATTCATGGTTGACATCTACCGGGCTTGCCAGTTTAATCCTCGTAGGTGATCCCATTTTCTTTGAAAGCTGCTCATTGAAAATAGATGCTAACCCATATTGTTGAGAGGCAGTCGCCGTGCTACCACCACAAAGGACTATTGAGGAACTCTGGATATTTCAAAGTGTCGGGTTCTTTAGAGACGAAATTTCTAAGGATTTGCAAATTAAGTTAAAGTTACCACGTGAAAAGATATGTAAATATAAGTTCCATGCAAGCTAAATTAGTGTAAATGTTATTTCTATTTCGTCTGAAAGGTGCACATATAACGCTATATGTTTAAATTTGGTCGTATAAAACGTGGTTTTATGTATATTTTGAGCTGTATCGGTGTTTCTGGTCATCTAGTAAGACGCCATTTACCTAACCCGTGCGGCTGTTCTTAGCTCGTGGAGCGCTCCGCATACCCCTTGGCGTTCATTTGCTTCGTCCAGAAGCTCCCGTTCTGCGCATACGTACATCGTCTTACCTACCGACCACTGATGACGTTCGCTCTCAACGGCTGAGATCGCTGATGTTCAGCAGCAATCCTCGGCACGCGATGTCCCCCCGGAGTTCCGGCTCCGAACCATCTCAGGCTCCTGCCTTTTTACGCTGTGATTTTCGTTCTCCACAGATTATGCTCTGTTTGTGCCATCTCGCACGGCACTTCTTCTGTTCGATCGCAATTGCAGATGCACCGTCGAGGCACGTTCGTGCACCGCGCGTTTTTCGCTTGCTGATTTTATGTTGATCAGTCTTTCTCGCTCAGCGTTCTGAAAAGCCACTTCTGCGCCACTAATTTGGCTACTTCTGTCGGCGCTTCGAAATCGTTTCGATGTTTTCTTGACGTGCACGGTCTGCGCCGACCGGCAATGAGTCCTTCTCAATTGAACCAACACGACAACAAAGCACCATAATGCGCGTGAGTGCCACGAATCATGCCACTGAGCGTGAGCGGGCAAATCGAAAAACAGATAGAAAGACATACAAGCACGCAGGAGATGGAGGCATTCGTAGTTTTCGCCGACATTTACGCCGTTGTTCGTCGCTCTGCTGATCATTTGACAATTGACGGCGGCCGCACTTGCATCTCATACAACGTTGGATTTGTAACCGAGCCGCCGCGGATCTTTGCCGAAAACTTGCATGACTAAGTACGAGCCATCAGTGTGCATCCCAGACAGCATTCGAATGCGTACACTCTACGCGGAAAAGACAACCGAGTACATGGAGTTCGGCACGGTGGAAATGTTTATGCCATGGCCATAACAGAAACCAAGTCAGCATTACGAATGAATTCATTTCCGATGCATGTGTTCCGTGAATGCGGAAATCGATAGAGTTCGCTATACTCCTTCCGGTTGGCGAGCTTGCATAACATGCTCTGCTGTATTTTTTTGGTCAATCTCGTTTCTTATGTCTTAAAAGGCTGTACGTTCGTTCGGATAAAGTGGTAATTCGGATTCTTTCTAAAGTACTGATCTGGCAAACAATTAAAGTTGTACCTACTATAATTTACGTTGAGTGGTAAGTTTTTAAATATTTGTTAAAACATAGATTAGTGAAAAATACCAGTAAGGTGAATATTCTCCCTCAATGTTTACAATCTCTTCCAACCTCCCGATCAACTTTTAGAATGCGTTGTGTCATAGATTTTTAGTATTCGTTTTTGGTCAAGTAAGGTGTTTAGCCAATTGAACGTTTAATTTTACATTTATTTATATAATTTATTTTTAATATTTAAATAACTTCTTTCTTTGTTGAGTTTAGCCAATTGTTTTAACTCAGTTTTTTTGGCAAAGCTTTAGCCTTTGATTTAGGTCAAAGTAAGCGGAAAGGGCGGTAATCCGTCGGTGCAAGATCTAGGGAATGCGGAGAATGCTGAACGTCCCACTAGAATTCTCGGAAAACAGTTTTAACGGTGTTGGCAATGTTAGGCTTAGCGTTGGCATAAAGCAAGATGACTTGGTCTTGTTGGTCTGCACCTTTATGTCGAAGAGTCTCGACGCAACTAAGCCATGTGATTTGGCCTGTCAGCCGTGTTGCCTACCACGGCCCTTATAGGACAATCAAAAAAGGTCTAAGACAACGCTGGTTTTGTCACCGTCCAACGGAGGAGGAGCGGCAAAACAAAGCATCGCATGCAGAAAGACAGTGCAGCTATGATGCTGGGCCAGGCAGGTTCAGCGCGCTGAGAGTAGCACGGCTGGCTGCGAAAACGTCAGCTGTCAACCTACACACATGGCTCGTTAACAGGAGCATTTCTGTAAAGGCAGTATTTAAAATGCGGACGCAGGGAAATGATGCCGTGTTTTGTGTAGTGCGGGGTGACGGCGAGTACGTAAAGTGCAGCAAGAGTGAATTATGGCCTAAAGGTATCCCATTTCGCCGTTGGGCTGGTGGTGCTCCCTACGAGAAAATTGTTATGGAAAGCGGCTCTCTACGGCTGCTTCTTTGGAACTGTGAGGGACTAAGAGGAGCAATAGACCTAGCGCCAGTTGACATGCTTACGTCGGTGGACATTGCACTCCTTACGGAGACTTACCAGCGGGAGGAACTGCATATCAATAATATGCGAGGGTCTCACCAGCTGGCAGTTCTACCTGCTGGAGGCCGTGGTAGACCAGTGGGCCGATTATCAATCTACTACCGTTTACCGCCGGCGCAATGTGTGAGGAAGAACGATTTCTGTGTGGGTCTCTCGTCTATGAGGGTAAACATAGCCGTCTTCTACCTCCCCCCACATTTTGACTCGGCAGAGGTGGCTGACACGGTGAGTTCTGGTATATCAGGTTTCGACCTGTCTATGCCAACCATCGTCGGTAGCAACTATAATGCCCGTATTGATGGTGGGGCTACTAACGATAAAAAGGTGCTGCTTCAGTTGATGGAATACTTTGGTCTGAGATGTGCAAATGCACGCGAGGACCACACGTATATAAGTCATAACGGAAGCAGCACCATTGACCTACTGTTTCACAATCTTGTCGATGGCGAAGTTGAAAGCTTCGATGTTCTCGAGGTGGCTGCACCTACCGGTGTCAGCAGTCGCAAAAATTCCAGATATCTGGTTTCAACAGCAAGGCGATTCACACCTGGTTGCCACAAGGCGTGTTGATCTTTCACTATTAGAGGTTGATAGCCTCGAGGTGGACTGTGATGTGGATACTTGTTGTGAACTGCTAGAGAGAACCATGAGAAGTGCAGTCAGGTGGAAGAGACCGGGGCAAAGGAGATCACGACAGTGGTTTTCTCTGGCTTGCTATCTCGCCCACCGTGGGGTGCTTGAGCTTTTGCGCCAAGCAAGGGTAAAAGCACCACCACAGCTCATAGCCAGATGCAGGCTTGACTACTTCAATAGTAGAAAAGCCTACATAAAGCTATGCCTTGACCACAAGCCTGAATACGCTAGACGGGAGGAAATCCGACTGCTCGAAAGAGCAGAACGCAAATCCTCAGCCCACGTTGCCTCGTAGGGAGGCGAACCACCTGCTCAGCGACGAACAAGTAACGAGTCACCTGACCGGTACAACCGCGAGACGGTACGCCTGGCTCCAATGATTGAGCACCCGCTCACATTGGACCAGGATACTATGAATCTGCCCTTTGAGATAGAAGAAGTAAGTCAGGTTCTGCACTTTCTTCCGAGAGGAAAGAGTGTGCGGGCCCAGACCAAGTGTACTATGAGCACTGGGTGCAGTCTGAGCCACTTTTGGCAAACCATCTTTGTGATTTTCTTAACGAGATCATGTAGAGAGGGCAAATGCCAGTAGCCTGGCATATCGCCAGGCTTTCTCTTTTATTTAAGGGCAAGCATGGTGATGACAGACGAGACCCAAACTTACACCGCGGTAAAGCGTCTGAAAGGACGCTGAAGACGATCTTCTGCAAATTGGTTATAAAACGGATCGAGTACGTTGTCGATTAGACTCTTCCACCGGAGCAATGACCACTGATGCATGGTCTTGACAGAGTATGGGAACACCTCACTCGGGTAAACTTTGATTTGCTTGAAAGGTGTTTTACAATGTACATGAAACGAGTACTTTGCCTGTCAATGCGGGCAAGGAGCCGCTTTGTGTACCTAATGTCAGGCTGTGCACCAGTTGTTAAGATAATTCTATTGAAATTGAAGACGCCGCGTATAGTACCATTCAAGAGCTTTATCTCGGAATGGGAAAATAAAGTTGAACAAGTCCGACGAGAGGTCGGAGACCTGGATATTTTCAGGGCCTCTTACCTCTGGTCTGGACTTGCATGTGACAATCACCACGTTTATACCAGATACATAGTTCATGACTATCATCACCTAGTTTGTCCGAAAACGAGCTTCCTCGAAGAGTACACCGAGTGCGTCTGTCGACTGTGCTCTCAGGTGTGTACGAAGTTTCATGCGTCTGCCTTCCTGGCCCTTGCGAAGAGATCAGTGCACTGCCTCTCTCGAATAACATGCCGCGAGCAGCTGACTGTATAATTGTATAATTTGTATAATTGTTTATGTTATATGCATACTCAATATGAGTGAAATAAATACGATGATGATGAAAAGGTCTAAGAGTTTAGGTGGATTGAAACACAAGGCCCCTAATGGGTGGATGTAAAGCCCACGGCCTTAGAACCGTAGGCCAGTATGATTTTCTGGTTGTACTGAATCAACTAACATCTTATGCCTACGTTTAGTTCATTTAAAAAATACTGTGTCACGAAATCACTTGTCACCAATAGCTATATTTGTAGGTTTCGTCATAGGACGGCACGAAGTGGAAGAGACACTAGGGGTCTGACACCCAAAGTCGTGCATTTAATCCCGGCACAAAAGAACTAGGAACGGAAGCTTAATTAGGTAGGCGAGCAGCGATCATGCAAGGAACAATGTGTAAACCAATATAGATCGCTACAGCGACCCCATTCAGACTACAGAGGTAACCATGTCACATTTTGCCAACGTAGGTGACAAAATTTCCTTCACCTGATATATATATATATATATATAATATATTATGGTATTGGTTTTCAATAGCGTCAATAAATCACAATGTAAAGTGGAAAAAAACTATAAGTCTGACACAAAGAGTCATGAACTTGATTCTTGCCCGAAGGAACTAGGCGAGCAGCGATCCTGCAAAAAATAGCGTATTGGCCGTATTTGCACGGTTGCGCTGGGTATATGAGTTAATCACTTATGATTAGACACACAGCATTGTCATTATTAAAAGTTTGCAAAAATGGCTTAAACCCATTGCCTAAAGTAAATACTTCACCATCTTGTGTCACTTTGGATGACAATGTAGTAGTAAACTAAACTGAAAAGCATGTCTAATGTTTGTAAGAAAATGGCCATCAAACAATATAAATATCATGTTATCATTGATCGTTATACGATGTAACTTTTTGACGACACGATACGTTTGATTTGATTTATTTTTAAATAGGCAACACCCTTGAACGAAAAAGCAACATAATAGAACATCCTCTTAAGGGCGAGACTATGAGATGCTTTATATTTCATAAAGAAATCTCCTCAAAATAAAGGTTTGCTTAGGTGTTACGACATAACCGAATGTGTAAAAAAATCGATTTAACTATTTAATCTTAGTTCTTCACATGCGGAGGCCCACAACTGGCATTCCTAAGAAAAAATAGAGCCATTATGTCGTTTAGCGTGCGTTCTTAGTGAGCAGAATATTAGTAATAATAGCCTGGATATATATCTTAGCAATTATAAGAAGTCAGGGGAGAGAGTCAGCTTGTGGTACTCACTGGCTCTGTGTGGGCGAAATGCTGTAGGAGCAAGCGTCTAATATCCTATAGAAGATGTGGCCTGCATGTTCATAACCCTCAACTGTAACCATCAACGAAGACGCATGTGAAAGATAAAACGCTGATAACGGAAAACGTCCGCGACAATTTATTACTTTATTGACATAAAAAGTTAAATGTTTTGGTTACATACATTCGCGTATATGCATACTTACAAAAAATGCATGGCCTATCACATTTGTGTTTAGGCTTATGCCTCATATAGGTAACAGTTCACGTTTATACACATGGTAACCTGTTGATTGAAGAAAAACAGGGCAATGTCAAATGTGATAGAATACAATATTTGCAATCTGTACGTTAAATACATATCTATGGGGTCACCAATTGGACCTTGAAACACGACCGGCGGAAATGTATTAAACTATAACATACTTCGCCATCGTTGCCGTACCAGTTTTAAGATTTCGGCCCCATGATGCTACTTGATGCACTTGCATTTCGGTACATTATAATGTACAAAAGTACTTAACTACAAATTTACTTGCTTGCTCATCAGAAGTCAAGTTTACGCGTACCTCGACACACGTCGCAATATTAAACAGCATCTTAAAACTTTTTCGGGCTGACTCTCAGCCAACAGTTAACGGTCGCGGAATTGCTATTGCATTGCTTCGTAAGACACCCTAGAAATATAATTACGCAACGGCGGGGATCGAACCCGCGCACCCGTGTGTCTCCCCTGGGTGCAACGCGTACATAATGCGCCACGGTATCGGCCCGACAGCATCTGTTACTAGTAGACTGTAGCAACAGCAAAATACACCGTCAGAATTCCTAATGCCACGGCCGTCCAAGGTCTTGACAAGGTAACGCAGATTTGATTTGACATTTTACGTTTTCTTATTCATATTTAGAGTTTTTTTTTAGTTGGCCCGTCATGGCCGATTTTTAGTCGGTATTCACCTTGTCTAAATTGGGAACCGTGAAAACCATTTTAAGAGTCTGGGTCTCGAACTCAGGCCTCCCGAATGCCAGGCAAAGGCTTTGCCACTCAGTAATCTTACTCGGTATATATATATATTATTTTTGGCTAATGCCCGTGTGCGTTTTTTTTTCATGTGATGGCTGATGTTTAACCCACTCCGGCATTTTTCTTGTCTAAATTGGAAACCATGCAAACCACTTTAAGAGTGGCCGGTCTGGGTCTCAAACCTAGGCCTCCCGAATGCAAACCAAAGACTTTGCCACTAAGCCATATTGCTCGGTTATATATATATATATATATATATATATATATATATATATATATATATATATATATATATATAACTAATCTTATTACGGAAATAGTCGCTATTTGAATATGCATATATTAATACACAAATACACCCATACGTACATGTGTAAGATGCATGTATCGCAAGGAACGAATTCGTTAAGGAACACCTCTCCTTGCTTTGCGCAGCTAAGCGTCCTCAGCGCTGTTGCCGCTGGAACAAGAAGTATAGGGTTGCGTTGGGGAGTTACGTCAGTGTTCGTTTCGGGGAAGCAACAGAATAACCGAATGTGGAAAAGCTAGCCAGAATGTTGGTAGGCGGCAGAAGCGGGGGTACGGACACACAAAGCTTCCACGAAGAAACGCCGTCGCAGGACGGGAAGACGCAGGAAGACGTGCACCAACACGCCGGAAGTGTCTGCCGAAAAAGAGGAAGCAGTAGTAGAAGCAGAAGCAGCAGATAGTGAACGCCGTGAGGGACGCCGCCTTGGGACGAGCCTCGCCGCCTTGGTCAGAACGACCGTGCTTCGCAGTAGTATCGTATACACGTATAGCCAGCCGGTCATTCAGGCTGTCCATGCCACCAACATCACCATGATGATGGTGATAATGATTTTTGTCATCATCGTCATCAACAACAACAACAATAACAACGACGACGATGGTGCTGACGGTAGCAAAATGCCAATATGCTCGCTACTTACTGATGAAGGCGCAAGAAAGGTGTCACCACAATATGATGGTGACAACAAAGCTAGCGATGACAACGCTAGAAGCCGCAACTGCAACAACCACAACTACATCAGCTACTACTACTGCTAAACTAACAAGATTTAGCTCGTCGAAAAACATTTCCACCGAAACGACTTTCATTTGACTTTTTTGATATTTAGTTCTACTACTTTTTGTTTGGTGAGAGAGAGAGAAATGCTTTTACGCATACTACCCATGGCGGGTAGTGTGGACTCGATGTTAATTCTGTTGGCATAATACCCACTAAAAACTTCTAACCTAAACGGCCTTAAGAAGAGGCGAGAAGCTGGAAACGTTCTTTAATACCACCTCTCTTAGTTCTACTACAGCTATAGAAAGTTGGCATAATGAGAGCAAAAAAACAAAAACCAATATACAAATATCAACAACAGCGACACTGGATGCTGATTCGCCTCGATTTTACCATCGTAAATGCATCATGTACGGCGGCCGTGACAGTAGCAATACAGTCAGAAGCAATGATTCCTTCTGATGCTTTAATACGTTTCGTACTATAAACACAATTTGTTATAATTATGTCAAATGTTGATATCAATACAGTTCAATACTCTTTGTACTATTACAACAACAACAACAACGACAACAAAAACAACAACGACAACAACAAACTGAGCCATAAGGCGAGACCCAATAGCGTACCCGTACTTCAGCGCCATACCGTTGTCGTTTGCTCGCGGTCGGAATAGCGGAGCGTAGTAGCTACCCTATCGAGATAAGCTGTTGCAAAACGGCCCGCGGCAAGATCGATGAAGATTTTTTCTTCTACTTCTGCAGTCGTTGTTACTGCTGTTCATGGCTCTGTCGCAATCATCGTTGCTACCAGCAACGATATTTGTATCAACATTAAAAAAAAAAACTACTCAGCGTGCTTGTTTACTTGCTTGAGAGACACAGAGACGGCGCGTAATCACGGATTGCGACCACGGTGCTTGAGAAGTTTCAACAGACTGTGGACAGGTCAGAAGTAAGGCGTGCGAATGACCAAACATAAACATGTCGTCCAAAAAGACCACATAAACATGTCGTTCAAAAAGACCACGCAAACATGTCGTCCAAAAAGACCACACAAACAAGTTCAAACCCAACATGTTTAGTTCCGCCATAGCACTGCGCGGTCTTCGCTACCACGACGACGACGCCGGTGTTGGCATTCCATAGCTTTCTGTCTCCGTTTTAGCCACTGCACCTGTGGAAGGGCATGTTTCGCGCACACGCTGGACGCGTCGAGTGCATAAAGCGCGGCACTCTTGACTTTGAGTGTGAAGAGCCTGCTACCAAGGCCTCGTACGGCTCTCCAGACTCCCCAACGAGGCCTTGGTAGCAGGCTTCTTCACAGTCGTCGACGAGGCCTTGGTCGCAGGCTCTTCACACTCATGCTTAGCGATCACCATGACTACACAACGGCCTATGACCACTTTCGTGTTCTTTAGCACCCTATTTGCCTCTTATTTGCTTCGTTCTTTCATCATTCTCCCTCTTTATCTCTCTCATTCTCTCCTTATCTATATGTGTATACATCTCTCTCTCTCTCTCCTGCTTCTTCGTTGCCTCAGTCACTTAGTAAGGCGCCTAGCTGGGTGTCGGACCGCCGGCCAAACGAAACGTTTTATGGCCGACGGTGGTGAGGCCCTTGCTTGCAGGGGCGGTGGCAAGGGCTGTCGCGGCTGCCGCCGCTTGCCGAAGTAGGTCGTCAAGATTCTTCGGCGGCGACGGCGGCAGCGGTAGCACCAGCGGCGGGGGAAGCGTCGGGAAGAAAAATAGATTGACGCCCCCCTGGCTGCTGCTTCCCAAAACAGTAGCGCTGCCTCCGGGGGCCGCCCTCATTGACAAAACAATGGTCCGTTCGGAATCCGCCACACTGAGGTCAGTTGGCATCGACAGCCACGCAATATAGCCCTCGTATCTGCCGATATACGATTGAACGGAAATAACGCCGTAAACATTTAATAACGTTATCTGGACTTATCCACGCTATTTACGGTAGGCAACACCTCGTTCCCTATGTTTCTCTTCGCCTATATATATATATATATAGTGTGGTAAGATTCACTTAAGGCTTTTACACATAATAGACCAAATAGACTTGATACGGCCAAAATATATGATTAAATTGAACTGGTGGTCGCACGAATGAGGTAGACCCGGAACGTCTACTTTCTGGAAGATCACGCGTTAATCAAACGTTTTTTAACCAAACCCAAAAAATGTATGGCACAATTAGTAAGTTCCACTCTCTGATATAAATATATATATATATATATATATATATATATATATATATAGGGTGTTGCAGATATTTTTTATAATAGAAATAGGGAATTGTAGAGCTCGTTAAAGCAACTATTTTTTCTAATGGAACATGGTCTCTGAGAAGTCTTGTTTCGGAGTGAGAGCGAAATTTCTACAATTTATGACACTAGTGTTTTTGCCCGACATAGGAGCATAAAATGTGATGTTGCGAGACAACCAGTCCCCGTAGACAGAAACTAAACACACTGTCGTGTTTCTGAGAACACGCGACACGGTCGTTTAAAAGAGAATTCGTCAAAAATGAAGTTCTTTATTAGCTTTTACGCCAAATACTTCAGAATCATAACCCTACGACCACCCACGTGTTCAAAGCTAACATATTCTGCTGCGGCTCTCGCGCGACACGTCGGCGGTAGTGAACGTCGCAACAGTCATTTTACATGCACTTAATCTGGACATGCCCTCCGAAAAATCGTAATTACTCCGCAACCACAGCTCGTATTGCCATAAGTTTGGTACCAAAATGATCGTGATGCGCATTTGCTGAATATGTTAGCTTTGAACACGTGGGTGGTCGTAGGGTTATGATTCTGAAGTATTTGGCATAAATGCTAATAAAGAACTTCATTTTTGACGAATTATCTTTTAAACGACCGTGTTGCATCTTCTGATCGGAAGAAGCAGAATTTTCTCACAAACTCGGCGGTGTGTTTAGTTTCTGTATAGGAGGACTGGTTGTCTCGCAACAGCACATTCTATGCTCCTATGTCGGGCAAAAACATCAATGTCACAAATTGTAGTAATTTAACTCTCATTCCGAAACAGGGCCTCTTAGAGACCATGTTCCATTGGAAAAAATATTTGCCTTAACGAGCTCTACAATTCCATATATCGTTGATCAAATATTCCTGTAATATCCTATATATATATATATATATATATATATATATATATATATATATATATATATATATATATATATATATATATATATAGACAGTTTCTAAGGCCAACTGTAAAACCACAAATCCCAATCGTACTCATCCCAATACCTTGTGCGCAAGAAGGGTCCTCGTCTACGGACCAATTTGCCTGCATACAATAGGCACGCTGATGGAGAACGTGATCGCCCGGGGTCTTTTTTTGTTTGTTTTTTTGTAGAGGTGGAAAATGCTTTACGCACACCCTCCGATGTTAATGAAGGGTAGTGTTGGACTAAACGCCGGGGAAGAGTATAATACTCGATCCAATCCGCGCGTTCTACCGACTAAAAACCGCCTCTCCCACCCTCTTCTGGTTCGGAATTGTGAACCATTACCTCGAGACTAGAAGAAGGGAGTCCCGTGCTGCGACCCTCTCCTTAGTCTACGAGTATGTCCCGAGCAGGGAGTGGGTCCTGCTCGGGACTGGACACTAGAGGCCTAGTGTTGAATCGCGATCTGCGGCGATCTTCCTAGCGAAATTTTTCGCTTATAAGCCCGTCTAAGTATTGAATCCCAGCGTGCCAGTCCGTTGTCGACTTGAGCATGTTGGCCACGATGGTCGTAGTCGGGTTACCTTTGTGGACATAGGAGGAGCCCGTGCGGTAGGCCGCAAGGATCTCGCAGTCATCTACGGTGTGCGCCGCGTCGTCGGTTGCGCCTGCGGTGCAGAGAACACAGATATCTGTATTCGCCTTGCCTATCCGGAAAAGGTACGACTGGAATTGTCCATGCCCTGTGAGCACTTGCACGGAGTGATATGTAAGTGCTCCCTTGAGCTTATACCAGGTTATGAGGTCTGTGATTAGGCTTCTTGTCCAGGCCCCTCTGGTATCCCCAGCTGGTAGGTTGGACCACGTGCGCGCTCATGTGTCCAGGGAGTGCTCCCGTGCTTGGGTCCATGAAGTGTCGCCGTACTTCTTGCGCTTCTTTCTTCGGCAAGTATGTCCCAAGGGATCTGGCAGGCGAGCGTCCGCGTGACCCGGATGGCCATCGCTCTTTGGGAGCTTCGTATCATGCGCCGTGCCTTTGCGGTCCGCAGCGCCATACCAGCCCATATGGGCGCGGCATACAGAGCGATGGCCTCTGCCACGGCCGCTAGAAGCACCCGCTTGGTGTGCGTTGCGCCCCCCTCGCGAGGAAGGATGCGTGCAAGGTTGGTGGAGACCTTCGTGACCTTCTGGATGATGCTCTGGATGTGTGGCAGGCCGGTGAGGCCTGTGTCCAGCGTTACGCCTAGGTACCTTGCCTCCCGTTTGATAGTTAGGCGGTGCCCTGCAAATTCTAACGATGCTTGCCAGGTACGACGGCGGCCGGTTAGTTAGATAACCTCGGTCTTCTGAGGGGCCAGCTCCAGGTAGTTGTTGACCATCCACTTCTCTATTCTGAAAAGAGCCGTGTTTGCTCGCGCCTCAAGCACCGCGTCCGTTCTCGCGGTGACCACCAGAGCCAGATCGTCGGCGTAGGCGATTATGTCCACCCCGTCAGGCAGGTCGTCTAACCGCAGGACTCCGTCGTATGCTATATTCCAGAGGATCGGCCCGAGCACTGAGCCCTGCGGGACGCCCGCCGTGACAGGGTGAACCTCACCGTTGGCCGAAAGTGAACGCGCGTCAAGATACGAGGAAATAATCCGTCGCATGTAGGGGATATGCCTCTCTGTTCAAGGGTGTCCATTATAACTCGCCAATTCGCTGTATTAAACGCGTTTCGCACGTCAAGCAGAATAAGTAAAACGTAATTGCGCGTTCTAAGTGTCCGTTGTTGTTTTGTTTAGGCTACCTGGAGCACTCGTTCGACGGCATCGAGGGTCGATCGGCTCTTGCGAAAGCCGTATTGGTTGTCCGACAGAGCAGCTTTCTTCTCGATCTCTTTGTTCAGGCGTCTGATCAGCACATTCTCGAAGGGATTGCCGGGGTCTAAACGACAAGAAACACTCTCTGTTCGACGCCAGCGTGCCGGTGAGGAAACCATCTGATCTGCTTGGCATGATGACGACGCGGTACTTTATTATACAAATATTTCTCGATGTTTAAAAATTATTGTAGTACAACAAACAAGCATGTGTTCTGCTTGCCTCCAATGTGTTATCTCTTTCTACCTTGAGCAGGGAACTCATCGTAGGGAACCAAACAAGGGGACAGCAGCGGACGTTTCATGGGGTTCAGTCTTGGTCCCGGAGCTAAGGCCTAGCATAAAACGAGGGCTGAAGTCTTACCTACGCGTATGACCTTGCGCAAGTGATTTCCTCGAGAAAGGAGTGAGTACTAACACAGGCGGCTAATGAAACATTGATAAAAGTGTTCACCTGGATAAGGAACCACTACCTTGAACTGCCCCCCCCCCCAGAAGATAGAAGCTTTTTCTCTCAAGGGGCAGAAGATGACGAGAAGAATTTACGCACCCCTCAAAGGACATACGATTCCGATCAAATAGAAGGTCAAGTATCTGAGAGTAATGTAGCCCATAAGATTAATCAAGTCTTTCAAAACTGGCAAAGAAATAGTATCCACAAAGAGAAGACCGATCTTTTTTGTGGAAAGAGTTACGGAATGGAGAAGGAACCACGACAGTAGTGGTAACTCCGGACAGGCACACGAAGAAGAATACATATAAGGTTGGAATGTCGTTGTTGTGGGTGGCAACAGCGAAAGGAAAAGTTGTCACCAAGCGGCTTATGTAAAACAAACCATTACATTAACCTGTTGCAGTTGTCCGCATCGACTCTGCTGTATGGAGCAGTTAATGAAGTCAGCAATACGATTTATGCGGAGGCAGCCCGAGCCCACGCCTAGGAAGGAATGCGCACCACTGGCCGATTAGGTATCCGCGGTGACGCCTAGGACTCAGCCCTCTGCTACTATGTGGATCAAAGAGAAAAAGCAGATCACCCGTGACACACCTCAAACAAACAGCACTGACAAAGTGGTGCAATGTATTGCGATGTATACTACCAAGCCTAATCGATGTCATAGTCTTAGTAAGTAGGAATAGCAATGCAAAGAGTACTTTTGACTGCTCTTCTTAGTTTGCGCATCCCAGTGATGCCATCCTTATGGCCCTTGGCGAAGTTTCTGAAGTGTCTTCGCTGCTCGAATTTACCATCCGCTTAACACTCGAGTCGAGCTTGAAAGAGCAACCTTAGCAGGCTGCTCTACAAAATACTTCTAATGTGACGTCGTCATTTTACGCACTTCAGTCACCATCGTCTTTGACGAACACTGGCTGAAGCAGCTGATGACACCATAGGATCGTCTTCTTCTGATTCTAATGATGAATGCCCAACTAGACATTCGCCAGTGACGCAGAATAGCACCGCGGCGTCATTAACCTAACGTCAACAACACGAGATTAACCGAAACGATGAAATTTCAAAAGCTCGGGTGGAACAGACAAAGCTGGCTCCGGAGATGTTTCTGCAGCAGCCCGCATTCTAATTCGGCGGATTCCATGGCTCCACAAGATTTTGACACCTACCGCACACTTAGTACAAAAGTCTGGATATGTCGAAAACATCAGCATATTCGCCGTCGCTTCCTCAACACGTTCTCTCAGGTGATGAAATCAGCATTACTTTAGGAGAAGTCCGAGCAGCAATTCAGAATTTCGCACATAGCTCGAGTGGGGACCCTAGCGGCCTCAAGTCCAGGCATCTAAAAGAACATATTGGACGAGGTGATCAAATTTACCTGTTTCTTCTCATATATTTAAGAAGAAAAGACGGCGCTCTTTTGGATGGTAGTCGGAAATACCCCGCGGCGGCTAGCGTGCAAGGTACTTATCCGCAAATACGTGGCGCCGACAAAGCGATAAAATTGCACCCGTTCAATTAGGTTGTGGAGATAAGGCAGGCTATTGTCCCCGTTGCAAGTGCCTTTGTAAATATTAAATCGGTTTAAATTCAGGTGTTGACAAAACTAAATTTTAAAAATGCACTTCATTCTTTGAGAAAGAATGCTTTTTTTATGCCGTAAAATCAAACTTTCCAGCAATCTACCCCGCAGTACAGAAGTCCATCAGATTTATTTTGGACGGAAGAAGTCGTACTCTCCAAATGCGAGGTATAGCAGAATACCCATGCGACCCGGCTGATTTGTCAGTTACATTCTATTCTAAAGTCAGAATTTAAGCCGTGGTTCTTAGATGATAAAACAATTTACGAAAACATACATTTCTTCTCAAATCATCATCTCGGAAGCCCGATTGGCAAAATATAGCCGCTCCTGGTGGTCTATAGGCTTGAGCTATTGCGCCAGCTGTGTTATATAAACATAGATCGCTATATTCGACTTTAAAAAAGCTCAAGGCCACACGGCAAGCCCTTTCTTATTCATCCTATATGTCACAGAGTTAAGCCAAACACTACGAAATGCTAAAGCTCCGCATGTATTCTACGCTATCGAATTAGTAAGTCAATTTAGCTACCTCGAGGTAACCTTGACACTCGGCCTATCTTTTACAAAACACATAGAGAACAAGCGTGCAAAAGCAGTATCGGCCATGACGCTTCTCGGAGATCTTACACAAATTGACATTAAGACTGGAATGAACCTTTTTAAGATAAAAATAGCTCCGATTATAACTTACTGCCTTCGGGCCATTGCACCAAACTTAACTTAAGATAACATGAAAGAAATAGACAAAATAAAAGCAAATTTTGTGAAATATATGCTCGGACTGCCGCGTAACGCATCGACAACCTTGACGTTGGAACTATGCCAAGAGCGAAGCTTTGTGGAAGATCTTATTTTAGACAAATACGTTTTTAGCCCACTCGTCGTAGAGCAATATCGCGCATACAGAGAAAAGCGTAATTTGAGCTTTGCCATAGAGAATTTCACTGACAGTTTTGCATTCACGACAGACCGTTGGAAGCAGGGAATGCAAGTGAACAGACGGGTACTCTGCAGACTTACCTGGCATGGCTACCACCAATATATATGCCTAAAAGGGTATTGCTTTGAAATTGAAGATTGTTTATGTAAATATTGTGGCACATGTCATATTGACCGATACCACATACTGCAATGCAACGAAATAGAAGCTGGTTCGACGCATGCAGTAGTGAAAGACGTTATCAGCCGACATGAATTTTAGGTAATATCTACCACTTTCTGGTGAAATAAACTTGTCTTAATAAACTTGTATATATTCGACCTTAAAATGCGCCAGATTAAGGCGCGCAAAAGACTTAGTTGTTGGGTACGTCGTTAAACCGATGCATCCGGACTGTCGGCCTCAACGGCGATATTTTCAGCCGAGTAAGCGCTCCATGGACTTCTACGGCTTGACATCACGTACTGAACCTGCTCTGTGAAACTTTTGCACGAGTTCACGAAAGATGTTCTTACAAGGCCGGTTACGTCGACCTTATTCATATGTCTATGTCATAAATTGCATAGAGGGCTCGCCAGTAAGTGCCAGAGTTTCCCTCTTCGTGATATATTTTCACAATATTTACGTCTTGTCCGTTGAGTAGCGCTTTATTTTTGATTTGGCAGCCCTCCGCTGTTCTACAACTGTAACTAAAAGAGAGGATCGCGGAGGCTTTAGAGCTGAGCGCTGACGCTTCTAAAATATGCCAGCAGATTATTCGAACACCATGCATATAATAATTATATATTTATACACCGATAAAAATTTCGCAGTAGCATACAAAGTTATTGTACAAACATTACACTGTGTAAACATCTAATAAATATAATTGGCTAGTGCAACTTTGATTTGACTACGCATGGAGTTAGCCTGCGTTGGTTTGTCGGTACTTTACGGTATGGTCCAATACACTAATTACGGTATGATCCAATACACTAATTTCATAAACATGCGTATAATTTCCAAACTCAAGTCAGATAACACAGAATGAAGAACTAGTATAGATTTGGGCTAGTATGGAGAAGTAGAATATATTGCACCAGCATGTTGGGTATATGCATATGACAGAGATCATTATATTTAATGAGACAACAGTCGTAAATTAAATTGAGGATACCACCATACACAATGAGGTCAGAACATTTCTAAAGTGAACCACTGAAAATATGTAGTCAACCAATGATAGAATGAGTTGCTGCGATCGTGAATTCTAAAAAGTATATTAAAACATTGATACCACACGCTTAAATATACACATCAATAAGCACCGATTAATTTTAAGCAGAAATACTTTATATTATTAAAAAATAAAGTAATGGCAGGTAAGTTACGGCATCACCGATGAACTTAGGTGCCACTTCTTAAACCACTGGTGAACTTTTTATTTTGAAAAACGATTTAAACTCAAATCAAATCCAATCAGTAGATATCGGCGAAGTGGGAGGTGGCTTCGCCAGAAGTTTAGAGATTATCATAACTGCGTTGCTTGTTTCACTTTCTTCGAGCCGCCGCACACTGGCAAGACGCTAAACTTATTGAGACAAGTGCGCAAGTGCAGCGGACAGCCGGTCGAAATGCGTGGCAAAAACTCTGTCCCCTCTGCAACACGGCGTCAAAGCGAAATTATTTGCCGCCAATTACATGCTCCTCTTCATCTCTCTCTCTCTCTCCCCCCTAGATCCTCTCGCTGGCTCCCTTCTCGTGCAGAACGCATTCGGATGCTGTTCGCTCGACCTCCCGCTGATCTTCAGACCGGCCAATGCTGCCGGTGCGCGGCTGCCGAGCTCGAGGACTTGTTCTACTCGAAGCGCCAACGGCAAAAGGTGAGGGCGACGTGACGGCTCTACTAGAAACACGGTTGCGGAAACCGCAACGCTATGCGCCCACAAAAGGGGAACGTTGCCAGCAAATGCGTGGTGGCCAAAACGGATAGCTGAAGACACTCTGGGGACCAACACGCAGACGCACAGCATACCCGACGCTCGGGGCAGCGTAGCGGAGCGCAGGGGGGGGGGGGGGTGACAAAGAAAGGCAAGGGAACGTCGAGTGTAGCGGCACAACGGCGCACAGGACTTCGAGTTGGTGGCGCCCCAGGGGATCGGTTGTTGATTGCCCAATAATGCGGCCGGCACATAATGCCGTTTCCCCCCCGTGTTGTGTTGTTGCTGCTGCTGCCGTTGCTACGGTCCAACAGGGTGGCCCACATGACATCAGCGGCGGCATAGTGTCCGGAAAAAGAAGTCCCGCAGAGGAGGTCCTGCGGGGCAGAAAAACACAGAAAAAGAAGGGCTGGAACAGGGAATAGTTGGGGGGGGGGCAGGGAGAGGCGTCTCTGCTGTAGACTGGAGTGAAGACGAAAACAAGAGGCCAGGGGGGATGGACATTGCTGCGCGGGTGGTTGTGACGAGACACAAGAACAACATCATGGTGTACCCGCAGAGCCACCGCCCGTGTGATGATGGCAACGGCGGCATCAACAGCAACAACGACAAGAGCAGCAACAACAACAACCACAACGACAATAACGGTTCATCCGCAACCAGAACTTCCTTTCCGCTATAGCCGTCAGCACTTGATAGCAACACAAAGTGTCTGAGAGAACGAAAGAGAGAGTCGGTATTTATATATATATATATATATATACACAGAGAAAAACAGAAAAAGCAAAAGATACTTCCTCATCCTGGATGTCGACTGCCTGATTCCAGCGGTCTGTTCGTTGTCCGCTTTGCTCTCTCGAGTTGGTGCCGGAGCGTGTCGCGCACAGCCGTTCGATGATGAGCGATCGGGCGATCGTGACTCGAACGACATGCCGGCAAGGAACAGGAGATCGAGGCAAGGAAGATGGAGGTGACGGAACCGCCATCGCGGTTCTTATACGGTTCGGCCGACATCCAAGCAGATGGGAACAACAACACCAGCGGTATCGATAACAACAACAACAATTAGGGAGATCGTCGCCGTCTTCGTCTCTATAAGTCCGTTCCAGCTTCTATCGACCTGCTCGTTTTGTCCAACAACAACAACAACACTACAATAACTTCTTCCGCAGCATTGACAAAGCCGATGATGCAAGCCGTATGATGGAGCTACGTTGCTACCACCCGCAATAAGGCTTTTCGCGATTTATGTTCGGAAACGCCAGCAACGAATTTGGAGAAGATAAATATTCAAGTTTCAGGTTCAAACGTGGTTTATTCAAGGGAGCTGCATTTTGCAATGCTTAAGTTTTCCGTAAAAAAATTTAAAAATGAATCAAACACAGAGACAAAGAGCCACACTCGACATAATTCAGAGAATGCTTTAAATAGGCATTTGACATAATACGTAATCACAATAAGTATTTTCACAAATATTTCTACAACTGCTCTGTTTCAACGTCGAGGAATAAGTAAGGTACCACGCTTTCTAATATAAGCGCACATGAAATTATACACGTATACAAAATCTTCATAGCACACTTTGTGCAACGACAAGAGGTAAAGGCAACGTGAATAAATATAACTATTCTATCTGGGTAGGTGATCCCCTTGCCAAACCACTAACAATCTTAATTTAGGATATACCTAAATCCCCGGCCTGATCCAGACAGTGAAATTAAAACCTATTTCGTTACTTCGCGAGCGAAGGAGTGCTTCGATGTGAGACATCTAATATTTTTAGGATCGCAGGCCAGGCTTTGGGGAGGCGGCATGCAAGTGAGTATTGACTAGACTTAAAGGTTACTGAGGGCACTGCTAAAGTCGATGCAAGCCTAGCTGATGCCCGACCTCAGATAGGAACTAGCACAAACGATTGATATGCTGACATAGAACTCTGCCTCGTGTATATTTTCCACCTTAAGTTAATTATATCGAGTGAATAAGTCACGGACCGAAGCTCTTCGTCTCCTAGAAAAAATGGCTTCAAGTGTATCATTCTTATTTACTCTGACTCTCTGGAGAATTCCATCATAGCCACCACACCAGAGAGGGATAACATAGTATAGCACTGGCCGGAACACGGCCTTATACACCAGAAGTAAGCCTTCTGTGGGGCCCAATTAGTTTCATTCTACGCAGCACCGCTATCACAGCATAGCAATTGAGTATATATACCTTTTTTTCATATATACGCGAATGCGGATAGAAGGGTTTCTATACAATATTATAAAATAACAAAATATTTATTTAGTCTTCCAAAGTGGTTTTGTTTTCTTCAAAAGAACTCCTGGCTGCTGTAATGCACTTGTGCCACGTTTTTCCCCTTTTTCCGAATGCTTTTAAACGCGTCTTCCGGAATCAAGTTGAGTTGCTACTTCGAATTTTTCTTTAAATTCCTTATAAATAAGCGTAATTGCAAAAATATAAAGAAATGTTGCAACATATTGTCCGAAATCAGTAACGATGTGTGCTCCGGTGCGTTGCCGTGCTGGAGGATCCAAGAGTTGTTTGCCCAGAGTTTAGGCCTCTTGCGACAGACGTTCTTGCGCCACAGTATCTGTAAAAATCCGCGGTGGTATTCCTTAGTGACCGTAGGACCAGGTGGCAAACATTCGTGACAGACGATTGTTGTAGTCAAAGAACAAAAAAAACACAGTCACTTCAGTCATACAAAAAAAAACAGTCAAAAGAAAAGAAACTTGGAGTTGTATCTGCTTTGTCTGAAGACTCGTACAACTAATCCGTAAGAGTTTCCCAATTCCTCAGATATCTCCGTGATAGTAATTTGGTGATGTTGAGTACAATATCGCGAGCTTTTTTTAACTTTTTTCCTTCTTGACGCCGACGGCCTTCCCAAACGGGAGTCATCTTCGGTCTGTTCACGTCCGTCGCTAGAACATTAACTTTCGCGCTGATTTGCCCGAAATTTTCCTTTGTGCAGCTAATGAATGGCATCTCTAAGCAAAACAAACAAATTTTTAAAATTCAATATATTGCAATTTTTCAGTTTGCTTATATATATATATACAGTTTTTACATTTGGTGTATAAGTTTTCTGTTTTTCACACACATAGCCGAATGTAGTTCATATATCTTCAGACATGAATATATACAGGCTCCCACAAATATTTAGAAGGCGACAAAGGGAATTGTAGAGCTCGTTAAAGTAAATATTTTTTCTAATTATTATTATTATTATTATTATTATTATTATTATTATTATTATTATTATTATTATTATTATTATTATTATTATTAATAAAATCAGTGACACTAATGTTGTTGCCCGACACAAGAGTACAAAGCGTGCAATTGCAAGGCAAGCCCGGCCAGAAGATGCAACATGGTTTTAAAAGAGAATTCCCAAGAAATAAAGTTATTTTTATTAGCTTTCACACCTAATGCCTCAAAGTCATAACGCTACGTCAGCTGAAAACTAAAAATGCGCATTCATAGCGATAAGTTTTGTACCCATGATGACCTTGAGTGATTTATCTGATAGAGGAGGTAATTTATGCATGCACTCAATCTCGACATGCCCTTCAGAAAACCTTAACGACTCCGTAACCACGGATCGGATCGCCGTATATGTGGTACCAAAATGATCGTCCTCGTACGATAATGTGCTTAAATTCTGTACAGGAGAACTGGTTGTCTCGCAATTTCGTACATTTCGTACTCTTATGTCAGACAACAACACCAGTGCCATAGAATTTAGCAATATCACTCTTACTCCGAATCAAGACTTCTAAGAGACCGCGTTTCATTGGAAAAGAATATTTACTTTGACAAGCTTTACAATTCCCAATGTCGCTCTCTAAATATTTCTGGGAGACCCTGTATATTGCTGATTTTTCGAAAAATGTTGATTATTTTAATACCATGCACATATAGCACGTGTTTTCCAACTATCCAATGCAATGTGCAACGCTTCAGGGTTTTATTTAAATAATGTAACGGTTGATTAATATTACAGCACAACATATATATATATATATATATACAGAGTGTTTTAAAAAAGTTTCTTTAATCGATAGTAAAAACTGTAGAGCTCGTTAAAGCAAATATTTTTTCTAATGGAACATGGTCTCTAAGAAGTCTTGTTTCGGAATGAAAGTTTCGCATGAGTGGTCGCAAGGTAATGATTTTGAGGTATTTGGCGCGAAAGCTAATAAAGAACATAATTTTTGGCAAATTCCTCTATAAACGACCGTGCCGCATCTTCTGACCGGCCTTATATGTTCTTTAGAAGAAGCAGAATTTTATCACGAACACGACGGTTTAGTTTCTGTATAGGAGGACCAGTTGTCTCACAACAGCAACATTTTATGCTCCTATTGCAAAAACACCAGTGTCACAAATTATAGTCATTTAACTCTCATTTCGAAACAAGACTTCTTGAAGACCATGTTTCATTGGAAAAAATATTTGCTTTAACGAGCTCTACAATTCACACCATCTATTTAAAAAACTTTCTTTGAAACACCCTGTATATATATATATATATATATATATATATATAGCCACGAGGAACTGAGCATGGCGTTTAATGAAAAAAAGAGCGCAGTTTTAGTATTTAATGGGGCTAGGGGGGCAAGGAAGCTTGTAGTACAGGGAAAATAATCGGATTATAAAAGTCAGTACAAGTATCTTAGGGTGGCAATGACTACAGGGGATGATTATTTAGAGGAAAAAGAGATAATATGGACGAAGGAGGCTGAAAGAGGAAGAAATGCAGTAAGGTTTAAGGGCCTCTGGGAGTTGATTAAATATATATATATATATATATATATATATAACAAGGAATATATGGAAGGCTATGTATTCCTTCGGCCAAGATGTGCCAGGATTGACCTTTGCTAATGCCTCTCTGGTCCACAGTGCAGGGTTGACAAAGAAGTTAGAAACAATACAAAGAGAGGTGATAAGATTTGCATTGGATTGCCGTTTTAATTGCGCCAGGGAACTTCTTGAGGGAGAAGGGGAATGTCAAAATTTATACAAAGAGAACTACAAAGTTAGCTTAGATTTAGTAGTAGGAATTGAAAATGTCATAAATAAAAGATGGGTTAAACAGATGCAGCTGGTAAAGACGGTACTTAGGATTAAAACGAAGTGAGACCGCAGAGTAGAGTTCGCAACTAGTGAGATTGGGTACAATAGTCAGCAATGGGCAAGAGCGAGGGCATCAGAGAAAATGGTGAAATTGAAGGTAAACAAGTCATATACAGACAAATGGAGCTTGGCGATGGGTTCCAGATCAAGTTTGGCAACTTATGAAAAGAAAAAGCGGTAAAGGGGCAGCATAGAATTGGTATACGGTAATTCAAGAGCGAGTGGGCTATTGGCAGATGCCAGGGCAGGGATATTGGATACAAGGATGCATAGAGCTAAATATAAAGAGGGGCAAAGTACAGAATGTGGAGCATGTTGGCTAGAGAATGAGTCAATTGAGCATATTATTAAATAATGTATAGCTTTAGGGGGAAGCAGAGATATAGTGCTGTCGGATGCCCTAGCTCTAGGACCAAATGTTAGAAATGACCTGGTCGATATTACAAAGAAGAGATTGTCTCAATGGAAAGCAAATACTTAGTAGGTATTGTCAAGCCCGGTGGCGTGGTGGCTTAAGCCTGCGCCTCGCAACCGGAGGAGACATATAAGTGCGCGGGTTCGAGCCCCACCGTTGCACATTTGTATTTATGGGGGTCCGTCTGTGAAGCAATGTGAAAAACAATTCCGTGGACGTTAAATCTTGGCTGAGGGTCAGCTCGAAAAACTTTAGGTATTGAAGAAGACATGGATTGTATGAATACGTAGGTAACATATATGCTGCCGCTCTAAACGGCCCTGATATAAAAGGGTGACATGTGTATTTAGGTATACATGCCAAGCGAATAATAAATCAATATATATATATATATATATATATATATATATATATATATATATGCATATACATATATAGGCGGGGTAGATGGTGAAGGAGATAGCCGGGTACTTTGAATTCAGTATAATACAGTTCAAAGAGGTTTCTTCATAATGCTTTATCTTCTTCACGCTTCCAGCGAGAGAGAGAGAGAGCCTCATTGCTGAGGAAACGGATAGTCTTCAGACATTGTTTACTTTCCCGTAGAGAGAGTCAAGTGCCTCCGTACTGTTTCGTTTATATGCGCTGTAAACGTCGTCCCTGTGTTGTGAACCCAAAGGCCAAGACTCCAATGGCTGGCCGCAGCAACGTATAATGTCTCTGGCTCAGACTAACCGTAAATCTGACGATGACAGTGGCCATGAAGTTTAGAAGAGGCGGGCGCTTAGCTGCTAATGATGGACTTTGTTTGGCCGGTTTTGACCTACCTTACGTCAGTAAGTTTCCCTACTTGGGACTGCTTCTAACGTCCAACGGTGCAGAAAGACGCTGGTGGCAATGACCACAATTAGAAAACCGCAGCTGTTGTCCATCCCAACGGCACTGAGACGGTTCGATCTGAAGATTGCTCTAATGGCCGCTTACGGTATCGAAATAATCTGGGGCGATATTACCCTAGCCAGCCTTGAGCCTCTAAATAACCTGAAGGCAACGTACCTCAAGCGAGTCCTGGGTCTCCATCGTTCAGTCCGCAACCGACTTGTTTATCTCCTCACGGGCACTCCCCTATTCGTCGAGAAGCTAAGACGACGTTTCGACTTGCCCACATATTCCAATTACGTCAACGACCTCAAATCGTGGGAGCGCAAGTTTGCTGAAATCGATGCGGATTTCTTTAGCACAGGAGCAATGTGGTGACTAGGTTTGCCGTGCATGTTTTCACCACGTGCTGTGCGCGACCACCGGATTCCATTATCCCCTGGACTCATGTGTGTGTCAACGTTGTAAACTACCTTGCGGTAGACACCATGCTGCCTCCTGTATCCTAGTCCCGTCTCTAGCTAGTCTAGATAACCAAGCTCGGGTCACAGCTTCATAGCTTTTACATATCTATTATTTTATAAGTCCAAATGTGTGTATGTATACATATGCATACCTTTTAACTGTACTTTTCTACACAACATGTGTAATAATAAATCTGACTGAGAATATATATATATATATATATATATATATAATGTCTCTGGCAGCCAATCGACCTCCACACCTGAATTTCATGGCATTGTCTTCCTGGTGTTTATCTCCAGTTCTTTCGAGACAAGGAACGCCTCTATCATAAAGGTGATACGCTTGATGGCACCTAGGTCGCGACGAGTGACCACGATATCATCTGCATACAACACCACCACGGCTTTTGGGTTGAACGTAACCGACAAGGTCAACAAAGAGAAATGTAAACGAGACGCAGCTTAGCGGGTCTCCTTGTGGAGTTCCCACATTCTGCTTAATCTCTAATATACATTGCTCACTGTCTACCAACCAGGTGTCCTCCTCAAAGAAACTTGCTATTATCCTCAGGAGAGAGCCACCCACTTCTGCTCGTTGGAATGCTTCAACCAGCAGATGGCGAGGGGCTTTGTCAAAGACCTTGGCGCAGTCAATCCTGCATACAGATGACCTCTGGGTTGTGCCACAGCTTGCTCGATTTCTGACTGCTCCATCCGCTGACTAACTATCACAAGTATAGATTTATATACCGTGTCAAGTTGACCCTTATACCGTTTTCC
Organism: Dermanyssus gallinae; assembly: GCA_003439945.1. Lineage (NCBI taxonomy): Eukaryota > Metazoa > Arthropoda > Arachnida > Mesostigmata > Dermanyssidae > Dermanyssus > Dermanyssus gallinae. Next base: position 52,707 of record QVRM01000258.1, on the reverse strand, counting down.
TCGTAACGTCATCATGCTGATCGATCTCTTCATACAGAGACACGTTTGCAGTAAAAGTAAACTAATAATTACTAGTAACAAAGCACATGACGTTAAACCGATACGCCTACAGCGCGTAGGCATCAGATAATATTTATGTCAGCAGTTTTGCAAAATTTAATATTAATTTTCGTCCGAATATCGTGTGACCACTCCAGCGTTCGTAGCATAACCTACATATTGACTCGATAATTTATTAGTTAAACAATATATGGTTCCTAGTCTAGCTTTATTACACTTGATGGAAGCCCTATATCTCTACAAATTAAAAGTAGTTCTGTTTGGATTGCTAGAATACAGATAATTTCAGTTGCGGTCGATGCGGTAAATCACACTTCAATTTTAGCGCAAACAATACTTCAGAAATGTTTGCCAACTAATCCTATATATCTTTTTATGGCAAGACGCTTAGAAGTCAGGCGAAGACAAGGGTGTTAGTCATGGTTGCCATCTACTGGGTGATTGTCGGTTCAATCCTCAATCGTGATCGAACTTTCTTTATGCAATGCTCTTTGAGAATAGATGATAAATTAATACCGCTGAGAGTCAGCGGCCATGCTGCTTCAAGGACCGTTAGAAAGACCCTAGATATCTCAATACGTCCGGCCCTTGGCGCAGTGACACCGAGGGCCATGAAGATACTTTAGTGACATTAAGAATGCCCATTATCAAGTTTGGAATATTTTACGAATGTTGTCTGCTAATTTTATTTGCGCAAATAGCAAGTAACTATAACATTATTGTCGTAATACAAAAACATATGATCATTATACAGTTTGTAACTCTTTGTTGGGCTTCATAGCCTTAGGCCTGAATATTCTCTGACAAAAATTCTCATTATCATCAGATTTGTTCACTTTGAGTATATGTGTGTGTAGATGAAATGATTTGCTTGATAGCAATTATCGTATTGTAGATACGTCAAACGCATTCGCATTATGTAGACGTTTCAAGGCCTCCCTCATCTGTATTGACGTTCACCCGTGTCATCACTTGCGTAATGTAGCATAGTGCAGAGCCCTTAAATGCGTAGAAAGTAACACTGCGCTCTACCACATTTAAGAAACAACATTACATTTAGCAAACACTTCGTCAGTGTTTCCGATTTTATCAGAAAATCGCAAAAAAAACATCAAATGCTCCCAAAAAAGAAATGATGAGACTGGGGGAAGAGCAGTGTCCCAGATGATGGAACAGCAGTAAATGCCTTAACCGCACTAGAAAACGCGTACCTTATGAAGCGCCATCAAGTGTTTGGAAAACTAGAAATTTCAAATATGGTAAGCGCCAAGCCAGTGAATGCTAACCAATAGTAGTTCTAATATAAATTATCATTATTATTCATATCGATATGATATAAAGATAAAAGAGGGCAGACGAAAGTAATGTTGTACGTTTCGGCAACGCGAAGGGGAGCGGGAAAATGCTACAAGTAGCCACCTACCCAAAGCAAAGCGCCACGGCGAGGAGATCTTCCCACTTAGGCTTGATGTGTATAAGTGAGCAAATGGGTAGCCCAACGCCGAAAGATAACTTACATTGTCTAGCTCTATTGACCGTAGTGGGCGTGCGTGATGCACTTTGCTTAAGTACACTACGTGTTTACATATTTCTATTAACCGCGACTTCTTACGTCTTGTCTTTACAGAGGTTTAGCCAACTTATCGACAAAACGTCACGCCTTCAGCATGTAACTCGATTCGATGATTACTATGTCAGAAACTTCGCAAAATCTACAATTATTTGGGCCACGTGTGCAGGCAACGCAAATGGTATAAAGAGAGACTTTGTACATAAGATGCAGGCCACTGCTACTTTCCATACATTTGGTGCACATATGATGTAAGAACGTGTTGGACACTGCTGCACATTTCGCAGTGACCATTACTTGAAAGAGCCATTTGGTCTTGACGAGCGACAATACTTTTTTGGTTTTATCCACAAGAGGGTAGTCCCGTTTGTGAATCAGACCAACGAAGTATTGACATGATGACTTGCTTGAAAGACTGCGTTTTGTACGTTTGTTTTTGTGTGACAGTCATTCCGGCGAGGCTGTTAATGCAAGTAGTCCGTTATGGTTTGAAATCTTTAAGTAGTCGAGCATGTTCTACTCTTGGTGCAGGGCATATTTTCACTGATGTACCTGACTGCGCCTCAATTTTCGGCGTGCGCCTACCTGGGAACACTTTGCAACAGCCGTTCTGAGTCCTCGATGAGGTTTTTTCTAGTGACGACAAGATAGCGCACTATGTTGACAAGCTAGAAACATTTTCTAGCAGGTGCGGAAACTATTATAGACGAGGTACGCAAATTTTTTTCGTTTACTGCGCCAAAAACACAACGTGTTTAACCGTCGAAACGATCACCACCAGTGACGATACGTCTTCAACCGACCATTCTGAAGGGGAGCACCACTTAAACCCCAATTAACTAGCATTTTTATACGAAACAAATACAAACCGATGTAACTTCTGATCGATTTAAAAGCGGAGTTTACCACCTTGTGCGATGTCAGCACGCCGCAGTGTCTCTTATACAAATAAATAGACCGAGGAACAGGTCCATAGATCATTCTCTTGTAGGGTGTGCTGGACACGAGCTGTGCATTCGTGTTCTCGCTCATCCAAACCCTAGCCTCCTCATCTTGCAGTTGGCCTTGAGTCGCCACCCACGCTTAACTCAGCTTAACAACCTGGTTACGTTTGGTGGGAATGCTTCGATACCCTCTACCATGCGACTGAGGAGAACCTACGGGCAATGGCGGTGTCCACACGACGTACGGAGCGTGACGAAGAAGCAATAACATTTGACCGTGCCAAGAAAAATCTCGCGTCCCCCGACCCGTCTACACACTCATCAAATCGAACAGCCACAGTCAACGACTGCTATCCAGCCATCGTCACGCGTTTCCGACTCGTGTCCAGCTACCGCTACCGTTATCCACCCATGTCCACCAGCCACATTCTCCAATTTGGCCATGATTCGCCACTCGCCTGCCTGCGACATCAATCATGACACCGTCCAGGATATCGTCTACTGCATTACCACCGACTCAGCCATTATTCCTCTAACTGATTCCAACGCCAATGGTATTTCCAGGATTCCTCCTCGTGTCGATGGAGGTTCAGCAACTCGGGCCAGGGAATGGCAGCGAGACTTTCAAAGGACCGCCAGCGTCAACATAATTCGCTGGTTTGTCAAGCCCATGCGACCCGATGCGCAGACGCGACCGCGATCGAGTCATTTATCATCCGTCCGCCCGAATAAAAATACCGTTTAACCCACGTTTACCACCTATCGAAATGCAAACACGACCACAGTGATTACTTGTGTTTTAGGCGACGGCGACGCAACTCAACCAACTACTTGTAGCCGACGTCCCCTTCCAGTGGAACGCCGACCAGAAGACTGCATTTAACGACCTCAGGAAGAAGCTAATGTCCCCTCCAGTACTTGGATGTTTTGACCTCAACAAGCCAACCACTGTCTAGATAGAAGCATCCGGCCACGGCCTCAGTGCTAACCCTAAACGAACGACCTCGTCAAGCAATCTCATCAAACAGTACTCAACATGTTCAGCAAACACATAGGCACGATTGGGACGATCAGCGGCCATCCGTCGTGCATGCACACGAATACAGCAGGACCAGTCAAACAAGTTCAGCAATTCAATTCAGTTCAATATCACTTTCTTTCTAGAGAACAAAATATCTATCCTGACGAACTGCTCGTTAATAGATCAGGTTATGTACAATATTTTTTGGTACGGTTTGATGCACTTTGATCGAACAGAGAATCCTGCCCTCAAGAGATTATTTACAATGTTAAAATATATATTTTTTGTTCGTCAGCGGCAAAAGTCTGCTTTGCGGCACGATGATCGACTTCTCTATTCACATGAACAACACTTGGTAGAACAACTGCATCAGGACATGAATCGCAGCGTTCACTTACAAGATTTATGATTTCTCCAAAAGATCAATATTATATGATTGGATAGGCGCCCATACAACATAACAGTACACTAGCCTTAGTACGATAAGCCCCTTTTTCAGTTTCACATTGTGGCTAACGTATGTCACAATAAATGTCCTAATCGATCGATTACATATAATAGATGCCGACTGTGCCACCTGAGCAATATTTTATCTAAATTGCAAGTCGTTTGTTACAAGTGCCTCCGAGGGTTTTTTACTGAAGGAGCCTCGGCTATAGACTCGCCATTTAGAGCATACGCGTAGTCTAGGCGACCCACCTTTAGGGTCTGCACATTTTGAAATGCCTTTTTTAACAGCCCAATGGGGTACACAAGTAAGATTGTGACAAGTTTGCTATGAGGTAATCGCCGCGATAGAATGGTGGCCGTCTAACGTCGGACGGCCATGCTGTCCTCGTGGTGCGCACGAGACTCTGAACGCCCAAGCGAGATCCGAACGGAATGACACCTCTATTCAGGCCACGCAGAAGAGGGTCCACTTCGACCTCCAGCGTTCGATGAATCCGGATGACGACGGATTTTGATTGAGGGGCTCGGGACTTGGCATAAGTCCTGCCCTGGCGTACGTAGCAACTCCAGCGGCGAACGGCTCATACAGCCATTCACTACATCTAGAGAAACGGCGACGTGACTCCAACACCTCATATTCGATGTTGGAGTAAAGTCGCCGTATCTCTTGATGTCGTGAACGGCTGCATGAGCCGCTCGGCGCTGACGTTGCTACGGGCGCCAGGACAGGATTGATGTTCCCTTTCATCAAAATCCACTTGGGCGTTCCGTGCCCTCGTGTGCGCCACGAGGGCAGCATGGCCGTCTGACGTTATACGGCTGCCATGCTATCGCGGCGACGACCTTATAGCAAGTGAGCGTCTATGCTAAACTGCAGCAGCTCACAGCCAATATAACATTTAACGTGTGCATGAATATTTGAATATAGCAAGGGAGCAGCGGACAAAATGGACAAACCAGTTTACCTACGTGACTGGATGTCACCCGTGCGATGTATTAGAAAAATTTACACTGTATGACCCTTTCATCCGGAAGTGTTAACGTGGTCGTGTTTTATCTCCATCCGAGTTTCCATTCTGCAGACATTACTAGACTTAAAAACCATTTTTAAGAAGGTTGTTTCTTTCTAGACCATCATCCGTCCTCTACGGGCTTAGAACTCATCCTGAGGCGTATCTTCAAGGCACCGAGGGTTGGACATGTTGAGATATCTAGTTTGCCCCAAAAGTCTTTGTGGCAGCACAGCCGCTGACTTTCAGCGGTATGGTTTATTATCTATTCTCAATAAGCATCGCTCAAAAAAAAATCAATCAACAATAGGGCTAGAAACGGCGACACCTCGGTAGATGACAGCCATGACTAGCACGCCAGTCCCCTAGACCAAGCCGCCACTGCAAAGGTTATTGACGTCTTATTTGCGGGATTCTCAGGTCTTTACCTTAGGGTTCCAACAATTGTTGGAGGTAATTTTAATTGCAGAATAGATGACGGAGCCAAAGACAACAAAAATGAGGTTCTCCTGCAACTTATAGATGATGTGTGTTTTTTGTGTGCTAACGCACGTACTGACTTCACCTACGCCTGTCATAGCAGGCGCAGCATACACTTCTCGATTCATAACCTTGATAGTTAGTTTTTCAGAACCTGCTGAGTTTTAAAGCTTTGAACTTCTGGAGCCTACGTAAACCGATATCGTATGGAGGTACAGCAATAGTGCCACCTGACGAATCTTCTGTTCAACCCCGATGTAGAGGTTGAGTATCCGCTCTCACTGGAACACCACAGAATAAATCTGCCCTTCGAGGCAGAGGAAATGAGCTGAGTTATCCGATCCCTTCCTAGGTGAAGAAGTAGTCCTGTCCAAGAGACCGCCTGTATACAGTCTTTATTGACGTTTTTGACAAGGCTTCGCTCAATGTTATGATCGACAGATTCAGGAAGATTGGCATAGGTAGAGCTCTTCTGCGAGTTATTTTCAGTTTCTTCAAGGATGATACGCTGTTAGTGGAGGAAAGAACGGCGTGCGTGAATTAACGCAGAATGTTGGGACTACTCAGGGGAACCCACTGAGCTACATCTCGTTTATGCTGCTTCTTGCTGATATTGTTCGCTATGTGCGTAAAGAATTATAACATGCCGTAGTAGTAAGAAATGTTAATGACATCGTTGTTGCTCACCGTAACATTGGTGCAGTTACCGCTATGGTATACACGTACCTTATGGGAAAGGAGGGATCGGAGATGTACGGCGGCTGTCCGTCGGTACGCCAGTACGCTTGTTTACGCCGAAGATTCTACCAAATCTTGGTTGTGGGCCAGGGTGGCCACCAATGTGCACGGGTTTACCAGGTACATCACCGTGCACGAATTTCATCACCTCATATGCTAAGGGACGCTCTACTTGCACTAAGTTGCTCGAAGTGCAAGCGCCCCTTGCTAAAACCATGTTAGTTGATTTCGATAGGTTCTACGTAGTGTAGAGTAGTACCGAGACGCTCTCTGCACATTCGGTGCACAGTTGCCTACGCGCAACTATCCACTTAGCAACTACGTCGACCAGTTTACAGCGCCCCATACAGCGAAGAAACAAGAGATCTAACGAAATTATTAGACGGCCATCTTGTATAGGCGGCCCCAAGGGTCGTCCTCTGGCTCTTTAAAGATGTCCCTCCAGGCGCATTTCTTGCTTCTAGATATTTCGTCGCGAAGGAGGGTCCGCAGCCTTTTGCACTCAACTTGGTGGTGTCGGACAGCCACTCCCTCAAACGCAGATCGCCGCGCTTGTGAGCACTTTAGGCTTAGTTTTCCGAGCGCGAGAGTCCACCAGTGTTTTGGCCTGCCACGTTGACCGAGTGTGTGCTACGGCCAAAAGACAGCCCCGTTGACATCTCTAGGAGTTTCTCGAGGCTAGCCGCTGAAGTCGGCGGGCCTTCTGGTCCTACAAGGGCCCTAAGGAATCTCTAGAACTGTTTGGCTTACTGGCCACTGGTGTGCGAATGAGGCGTTAGAGGACCTGCCGTCATGGCAGTAGTCACCTGGAATTCGATGATGAAGTGGTCGCCAATATATTCCTCTTCCTGTAGTCCTCTTTAGTTTACAATTTACAGAAAACTGCGGATCCTTTTCGGGTGGTTCCGGCAGAACCCCATACTCTAGATGTGGCTAATCACATGTTGTGGCTAGAAGTAGAACATCAATTTGGTTAAAATATGAGAACAAGTCGTCTCGAAACCTGTTTAGGTCCTCAAGTAAAATACTGAGGCTGCAGTAGCAGAAGTCAAAGCATCCGAGTTTTTCTACATTGATCATAGCCACTGCCATGTCCAAACATACGAAACTGGTCTCCAGTACAATGCTCGTCATTTTGTCAGTATCCGCGAGCCAGTTCGGGGGGGGGGGAGGGGGGGGGGGGGTTCCCGGTACAGGAGGAAATGCTTGTACCATTTTGCGGCTTCCAGGGTAAACCCCTCGGGGTCCACAGCGTAAAAGTAGCTGGCACCGGCGTGTGCTTAGGGGACGCGGGCGCAGGCCGGGCCATGCAGCGGCGGGATTCTTCGAGTTGCTCTCGTTGCTGCCGCGTGGCAAATGGTAGTTGCCACCCACTTCCTGAAGAGGGGTCCGGTACCTATGGCAGAACTTGGGCGTAACTGCCGCGTTAATATACGAGCAAGCACAATGCCCCACCCGTTGGCATCGCTGGCACGTTGGCACGGTGAGATGACACACAAGGACCACCCAGGATTGACGCGTTAAAGATTCAGAACCTTGACAGCGTCAGAGGAAAGGGGGCAACTTGGGCCAGAAATATCCACAAACCAGCGGCCTCCTTTTCATTAAAAAAATCCTTTTGGGGCTGACTCTCAGCCAAGATTTAACGCCCATGGGACTGCTTTGCGCATTGCTCCATAGATGGACCCCCATAAATACAAATGTGCAACGGTGGGGCTCAAATCCGCGCACCTATATGTCTTCTCCGGTCGCGAGGCGCAGACGCATGCCACCAAGCCACCGGACTCGATGGCCTCCTTTTCATTTAAAGACGGCTAACGGCCAGCGGCCCCTCGATAAGCAATTTTGGACCTCACGATGTTCCATGGTGATGTGCAGGCATTTTGCCCAGTACAAGCACTCTCTGTGTTCTAGCATTATTTCCGTTGACACAAAGTTTCTCCGCCACGTTCTTTACCATAATGTCTAAGTTTTTTCTGCTGGCCGCGTGGTCGATAAGCTTTGCTATAACGACTAGCTTGTCGAGATAGTCGTTTGAGATTGCTTTTTCGGAGATGCGCCCGCCAACTATTCGATAGCCTTCTTTCCGCCTCGAGTTAAATGAAGACCTTCCTTTGTATTATAATTTGTTCCGTCGATTAGCAGCTTCCTTTGCCCGGTTCTTTCGCCCAGAAAATATAGTGATGTGCGCTCTAAAACTAAGAATAAATCATTAAAAAATAAAACATATTTATATATTCTTGTGTGCTGAAAAACGTACAGCAACATGAGAGACATCAGCGTTAGGTGATGGACGTTTTTTTGCAAATGCGAGTGAGTCGTAGGCCCTGATATTAAATGTTAGTGCTTATAGATTAATCACTAATTGAACGCGTTTGTTCCTTTTCCTCTTATTCTTCTTCTTTTCTTGTTTCTGTCTTGTTCCGCTTGGACAGATGTGCAGATGCAGCTGCACACATAGCTTCTAGCTAGCTCCTCACTACTTGAGAGCGTCCCGTTCTTTTAAGCGAGTCGTTCTTTGTCTGTCAGTCGCTAGAGAGACTGTCGTCGTCGTCGTCGTCGTTGTTCCATCACCGCCATCAGCATTATTATTATCATCATCGTCACCACTACCATGATCAGCTCGATGCACAGAGTAAAATTAACATTTCCAAAAAGATAAGCTAGTTAATGAACAAGCACGTCGGAAGCCGAGTCGATCGGACTGCAGGCAGCCGCATCGCCTTTCGAGCACATCGGGGATGGGCAACCAGCGCACTGTTCAGCGATGTGATGGAAGCGTCGTCGTCGTCGTCGCCGTCGTCGTCTCAAGATCGAGTCGACATTTCTCGCGCTCTCGCCGGCAACAACCTCGCCGCCTTCCGTATCGACGTGAGCATTCTCATCATTACGTTGCCAAGAAAACTTGCGTTCAAAACACGCTCAACCTACCTCGCTGCTCCCTTCATTTCTCGGCAGTGCACGTCATACCCGCCCCTTGAGTGGTAGTGTGACGCCTTGCATGCTTCTTTCCATTGGCGGCTGCTCATTCAGCCGAAGTACAGGAATTTCATATCAGCGGCAGCAGCGTCAGCAGCGGCAGCAGCAGAAGAAGCAGTTGCAGCAGACGCATCAGGGAGCTTGGAAAATCTGCTCCGCACTCGATATTGGGTAGGGTCTTCAGACTACTCTTAACTATTACTGCAACGGTCTAGTAGTCGGGTCCCTTTTAATTTAAGAGCTAACCAATTTTCAGGCTAGAACGACACATGACCAGATAGATGAACAATATTTATATATATATATATATATATATACATACATACCTGTGTGTTAGAGACATTGTTGTGTCGTTGTCGATGTTGCATCCCCTTGATCGTCGCCTAGAAAAAAAACAGACAATTCAGCGTCATTGCAGTGCCGTATGTGGGCTCTCGAGCGGTAAGCTTGTAAAACGCTTGTGAGAAACAGATGGCCTGAATGAAGGAGAACGACTGGTTTGCAGCGCCCATTAACGGAAGATCAACGTGATGATAATGCAGAGGCTATGTAATCTGCATTCTACGGTAAAAGGCTGGTTTGCGCTCTATAGTTTTGCTTAACGAAAGTTGAACAATCTTTTGGCAAGCAAATGTCAGAATTGAACAGGCACAGTCTAGTTTCGTTCGCTTATTTCGATTTAGCAAAACCGCCGCTGCCATACAACCGTTGCAAGTTGTTAATGTTCCTCTCTCTCTCTCTCTCTATATATATATATATATATATATATATATATATATATATATATATATATATATATCTATAGAACTCATCTTTAGAACCGTCTTCTTTAGACGGCAAACTTATTTAAGCTCAATGTTCTTCATTGAGTTTGAAATTTCCATTATTACATAAATTCAAACAATTATAACTATTCAGATGATTTTGCAGAAATGGCTACCGCCTGTGTCTGCCCTATATATATATATATAACTTGCTCACATGGGCATAACTACAGCGGAGCCTCTGCTACACCGTTCTGAGTATTGAGTGTCAATCTACTTAAAGGGACAGAAAGGATTTCCTCCTCAAGCAGCTCCACACGTGCCTGTCATGAAGGCATGTTTTTTTGGCTTTATACCTTTTATTTTGCAGGGACAAGCCAAATTTATATCATAACAGCTTTTCTATTGGATCTAACGCGTCACTAAGATAGATAGTAAGCCTAGCCTTATTTGATACTGAAGTCAAAAACAACAACAGTACGTGCGAAAGTACCGCTGATGAGAGATGCCTATAAGAGAATATCCGGGATTCGACTTAGCTTTGCGTCGAGCAAAAATACCAACAACTGGAATCCAGGCTCGTGAGATTAGAGGCCAGCGGTGTAAGTCATTACTTCACAGAAGACCAGACGGGGGCAACCTTTTTGTTTAGGAGGGAAAACGATCATGTGTAGTTCCGCCGGGCTCACGGACAACTCGGTTCTTTTAGACAGAAAGTAATTTAATTTATTATTTTTATTAATTTTTTTATTAATTATTTATTCATTTGATATGTATATAAAAATTAGTTTAATAATACTAAGCACTACCGCGTTTGAAGTGAAAAAGTAACTACATTGCGAGGAAAGATGGCCATAAATATGCGTAGTGATAAATTGTGCCTTTGAACTTTACTTCATTATTGGTACTTGGGAATATCAAGTTGAGCTTATGGCATAAGACGCGGTTTCCCACTCTTAACCCTGGGAGTAGTAAACATATGAACACATTTTCTTTCACTCATGGGTAACCGCTTTCATTTTCGCGAGTGTATGAAGAGACTCTGTTACCATGATTCTATCTTTGAGCCGATCTCGATTGCAGCGTCATTTGCATTCACTCACATGCACCCAAAACAGTTAAACATTGAAGAAACATCTTACGCCCAGGTTAATTTTGAATAGTGAGGAGTTTTGTTTTGTATTTTCTAATGCGATATCTAAATTAAAATGTCTAAAATAATGAGTTAATTACATTTAGCAAACCTCTTATTATCAATTCTTCTATAATTTCGCTACTCATCGAATTATAGCATCGACATAGTTATACGCATATTTGTTTTAAGACGGCTGATTAGTAGGTTGCTAAGAGGAATTTTTAGTCATTCTTATATATTAATATCATCAGGTTCCTAAGTGAAATTCCTTACGTGGTGTTCAGCTTATGCTCGAATGCTTTTAGTGCGAATAGTGTTTATATTCTAGAGCCTCGATGGTCTGTCGACCCTTGCGGTTGAATTTTTGTCCTGTACCCGGAAAAAAATCGTCGGTAATTTCGTGAGAACGAATAAGTCCTACATAGAGCACGCGCAGAGCCTAATTCTTCGAAATTATCTTCATCGTCGTCGCCGCCTGAGGCTCACATACATTGGCCGCTGCATCAGAGGCAAGCACTAACTATTGTATCATCACTTCGCTCTAATTTGTTCACCCTCTATGAGGATTAACTTGTGCTTGTGCACATAGATGTTCATGTACAGAAAAGAAACCTGCAGATGTGCACATGTATTCCATTTTATTTAGATGTCTTCACTCAACACATAGAGTTCACTTGGAACTTTTGATACTGATCCTAAGACCAATACTGCACGTTCAACCCTCACAATTAAAAACAATTTCAAAACCCCTGTTTGTCGACGGGACGAAGTGGAGGAGGTAACTAAAACTGTAGACTACATCCTAGAGCGTCACATAGTCTTTCGACGCGATATTTCTTACAACTTGCAAGTTTGCACAGATGCATTTATAGCTTGCACAAAAAAAATAATAACTAACGGCCAATAATTAAGAAGCTGGACATTTTTCGGCGTACATTGACATCGATGGCGTCCATACGACGCTTACTTATAACTCAAAGGCATGTTTATATTTGGCAAAAGTGCACAAACTCTGCATTAGGAACAGAACTGTGACGACTATCCTTACCACGCTCTAGAATTAAAAACATTTTTTAAGAAGGTTGTTTTTAATTCTAGACTATCCTCCGTCCCCTACGGGCTTGGCACTTAACCTGAGGTATATCTTCAATGCACCGAGGGCCAGACATGTTAAGATATCTAGGGTTTCCCCAACAGTCCTTGTGGCAGCATGACCGCTGACTCTCAGCGGTATGGTTTATCATCTATTCTCAATGAGCATCGCTCGAAGAAAATACGACCAACAACAGGGATCGAACCGGCGACACCCCGGTAGATGAGAACCATGACTAGCGCATTAGTCCCCTAGACTACGCCGCCACATTACCACGCTCTAAATGAGCCCCAGCACAACAAGATCCAATCCAGCGTAGGGAGAGAGAGAAGGAAGGGTGGCTTAACGAACTTTCAACTTTTCCGCCTCTTTTACTATCAGCACACGAGGGCCATGAAGCTCGGCATCACATACATTTAGCGTGCCAAATGAGCCGATAATAAACATATCATGTATGGCTTAGTAGCAGAGCGGTAGTTGGCCTCGTTACAAACGAAATGATCCGTGCATTTGAAGCTAACATTACATAGCGCTCGTAACACTTGAAGATATGCGTCATGGCGATTCCCAGGCTATAGAAGATAGAGGATGGTCTAGAATTAAAAAGAGATCTCGCTGCTTGCCAGGTCGTGCTTCGCATAGGATAACAACGGATACAACACCGCAGCTTGTCTAGCAGGTTCGTCAAAGGCCGACCTGGCAAGGCGGCAGAAGATTCAACTGTGTCTAATATATGTGTATGTACAAGCATATCACATACACAACCAGGGTGTTAATAAACCATATTTTTCAAGTACATTTTTGGTTTTAAATTTAAGGTTTATTCACGGAATCGTAAACTCACAATGCTTGAGTTCTCGTGAACAAAAGTATTTAAAAAACGAATAAGAGCTAATATGTAGCTAGTAACAAACAACCACCAGCCCAGTGGTTCATGTTCACTGGGTTTAAAGTCTAAAACATGCTATTTTAGCTCATTTGATCATTTTCTGCAGAATGATTTAAATAGGAAGATAAAAATGGTAAAAGAAAAACCTTTCTGAAAGTGCAGTCTAAATGAACTCTATCGAGAGAGGAGCACCCAGGGTTTGTGCTTGTGATCTAACTCCTCAACATCCAAACATGGCTCAAAAAGCCATACGGAAAGCCGAATTACAATACGGGGTAAATTTTACTAGTAATCTTCAAACTCACATGGTAGGAAAGCCTCTCTCTAAGCGCATTCTATATTTATCGTAATACCAACGCCAATTGTATGCCCACGTCAAAGCACCTTCGACTTCGACACTCGAGCTAGCTTAGTGAAATGGATGCTTTGTGATATTCTATTACCTAGCAAGATTTCAGTTGTCATTGATTAGTTTTCAAAATACGAAAGAAGCTTCCCTTAGCATCGGGCATAACAAATTACTATTTTTTTTAATAAAAGCTATTCTTTCAGAGATCTAAAAATACTATAATAATAAACCGACTTCAATTTCTCATAACCCGTGTTTACGTGTCATCTAAACAACTTATTGACATCCTGCTAGAGGAGTGGAAAATATCCAGCATTTGCGAGTTACTCCTACGCACAATATTTATTAACCAAGAACAGGAACGCTAAGACGCCGCTAGCTAATTCGTTCCATAAAGATGCAGCACTCGATTCGCTACCTTAGTAAATTATTTTATAAGGCGAATAGTAATGCACTCGAATTTGCCTTGATGTAACCGGTACAGAATGAAGCTTGGCGCTGAGGAATAACATTCCTACAAGTCACTGGACCGGGGTGGCGCGCCGGCAAGCCATAATGTGGTCAAACATAAGATCTGGCAAGATGACAAGATTGACTAAGCGAGCAGAGTTTCAAAACAGTGAGTCTGCTACTGCGACTTTTATAAACCACGGGGCTGTTGGTTACAGAAAGGTTTGCTTCTGCGACATGTTAACCAGGTCCTAAGTTATATTATCGCAGACGTCATACGGACAATGCGCAATCAAGTTCACTCGATGCAATGTAAAACGAATTATGTATGTTTTAACGTTAACATGCTGGATCGAATACAGCGATTTCATCGACTTAATATGTTATGATATCTATTTACTCGTGATTATAGCTTCTCGTTTGTATTACAACTTTATATAGCCACATGGCTGGTACGAATCGTATATACAAGTAACAGTGAGATTTTATACATTATCACCGTAGTATCTCGTATTATTGCAATTATTTATCTATTGATTGTGTACATGTTTACATAGTTCTGGTTTAATCAGACGGAAGTAAGATGGGATAGTGCGTGTCCGAAGCTTTTTTTTAATTGATTAAATGTTATAATATCACTAGGTGACTTGCTCTACAATAAAACACCTAATTACAGAGTGCAAACGTCGATTGTGTACATGTAGTCGAGAAGACAATAGGCAAGTAAGGTGCCGCGCCTCGGAAGTTTGAGGTTTCTGCAGATTGGATAAGGCCAACCAGATTGGGATCAAAGACCAAGGAGAATATGCTTTATTTCGACAACTATGGCAAATTTAATTAGGTATGGTAACGGGAGCACCGAGAATCATGTGTATTGTTCTGTTGTTATTGAGACGCGCTGTGGGAGACTCAAAAAGAGGCGAAGAGCCCTTTTCTGAAGCATATGAAGCGCTTGCGAAGACAAACCTCAATGCGTCAAGCACGAAATGGACGCTGATTGGCTGAGCAGAACAGAGGAATTTCAATGTCTTTCTTCAAGCTTCTTTTCCCCACTTGGAGTATGCATAGTAGGCAATGCATTTGGCGGAACTTCATCCGGAGTTGAACCACGAGGATGCTCACCTCGGTGCGTGTTGTCGCCAATTCTAATATTATAAATGGCGTATATGGATAGTGAATTGAAAAAATAGCAGAACGTTTTTTCTAGTTTTGTAACCGTGTGGCTAGTTTGATGAACGAGCAGGTTACCGGTGCTAACCATAGTAAAATGAAATGTTCCGTTGCTCAGAGACATACAGTTTGGTCTTCTAGCAGGCCAGAGAAGACTAAATGTTCAGCATCGGCGGGTGCTAAGAACTGTTGGCGTGTCATTAGTAAAAACTATATTTTTAACGATAACTTGACAATTTCCTCAAGACATTTTATGAGGTTTCCTGGTCATCCGGCACCAGACACCAGATCAGTAGCCACATCTCAATCTCCTTAGGCGTTACCATTGAATGAGCTTTAAGATGCCAAGAATATCACAGATTGCTGAATATCACATTCGAAGAAGCGACGTGTTCACGATCAAGAAACATCTGAAGCGGTGAGAAATGAGTAGATCTTATATATTTTACAAAAACGCAGCCAGTACGATAGGAAGACTAACAATAGTGTTAGAGTCTTCATTACAGTATTCGATGGGCAGTGTCAATAATTGCCTGTACTAATAATCGTAATCTAAAACTGCATAGTCAGCTTCGGATGTGCCACCACCAATCATAAAAAGAGCTTGGAAGTAGGCAACGGTTGCATCTCAAACTAGCATTTTTCCTCCCTCGAAGGGTGTGAGTGTCAGCTGGTCGTCCGCCGTCCCGCGGGACGACAACGCTCCTCCCATCCTTGAACCGGTTCAAAGATGCACGGAAGGCTGCGTTACCTAAGGGCTCTGCTGAAGGTCTAATTAATAGCGGCATGTCTAGGACGTCTTTTTTTTTCTTTAACTTTTTGTCGCAGTCATCAAGTGTGTCGCACAGACTGTTGTGCAATGTGTTAAGGGGTTCAGAGTCTGTGTCATACCTGCAGGCGGTAGCCCGTCTGACGATCGTGGCTCTCGATTTACAGCCCGGCCTGATTGCGACGCACGGAAAAGTAGCTTATATTTTGAGAGAATAGTGAGCATTTACTGCAGTGAGCTCTATTGCGTGTCGAGGTTAAGTGCCAGAAACCGATAGTAGACGGACGAGCTACTACTATTAGATGAGACTCCCCTCTCCTGGTCTCGAGGTAATGGTTCACAATTCCGAACCAGGAGAGGGTGGGAGAGGTGGTTTTTAGTGGGTAGCACGCGCGGATTGGAATGAGTATTATACTCTCCCCCGGCGTCTAGTCCCACACTACCCTCCATTAGCATCGAAAGGTATGCGTAAAGCATTTACCACCTCTACAAAAAAAAAAAAGATGCAGACAGTAGAAAGTAGACAGCCTGTTAACCATGGTCGCAATCGATATCGATCTACTTTTAGTAGTAGTCTGCAATGCCAAGCACAAGATGTTTCTGCTACGATCTTTTGTTGGATCAGATCAGCCAAACAGTGACGACCAGATCGAAGGCGATCATAAGCTTACCGCCCCTAAACCAGGTACTAGTGGTTGAGATATCCCGGATTTCTATTACTGCTAGCGGTAATACGAGATGATGGAGTTCCATCTGGAACAACGTTTTTGTTTGGCTAAGTACATTGACAACAAACACGTTGTTGCCAAGTGTGGATGACCGACGACTCTGACCCGACTTCAACTATGTTCGTTTTGGTGATTGTTACTATATGTTGTATCTGCGGCCGGATTGGTAAGCTGTGCTGCTTCTAGTGTTTGCGCTTATAGTCTTGGTTCTAAGTTCTAGTGTAGAGTTATACTCATTGTACAACTTATACGTTCAGGAATTTTTCTCTCCTTTGTTGGTTGCTACTAAGTTTTTCATGCTGGCCAGACGCAATCGGATTGCGTTGTGCGTGACCGGCTAAACGCGTACGTAAATCCATCAGCTGTAGAGAGACTACTAGGAGCTATATGCAGCGAAAGTACCCGAGCGAAGTAGGTTGGTTACACAGAACGCACACGGCCAGTCAGCGAAACAGGAACAGACAACCACTAATTAGTAAGCATATACCCGGTACCGCGTAATAAAGAAGAAAAAGTCTTTGACGTCCTATTATTTATTGAAAAGCTCAAACTTCTCAGAGGTTCTATATCTCGTCCTGGTATGCGTATGCGGTATGCACACCCGCACGACTACATAGTATGTCAAGCTATTTGCAATATGGAATGCACATGGGGAATTCTAATTCAGCACCATATTTATGAGTTTCGGATACGGACAAGTTATAACATTGGTATGCATTAACAATCCATAATGTATATAATAGACATATATATACATATATATATATACTTGTTTATATTAAAATTTATATTTCTTTGACAATTCGTACCATACGTAGCCCGTTCAATAAATAACGAGACTTCTCACGAGATGGACACACAACGAGATTGACATTTGAATTGAGCATGTCCGCTCTTTTGCCGTAATCATAGAGCAACGTGAGTTCTGCACCTTCATTAAACTATTTTATTTTATGCAAATTAAAGTTAACGGGACTGCGCACCAGCGTTGGCGATTTATTTATGCTTTAATTAATGATTTCAAACGGCTGCACATCTGCCAAAGATGAATGGCTCCGGACGTACAGTAGAACTCACTTCGGTAGAAATGGTTGAAAACTGTATTATTAAGGTAGACCGCCAAATGAATGTGCGTAAGATAGCTGAGATCGTTTGCATCTCAGTAGAGGGGGCGCATAATATAACACACGAATGCTTAGAAATGAAAAAGCGGTATGCAGAGCAGGTGCCGATAAAAAACACGCACGAGATAATATTCCGCAGCAGGATTTGTTCAATATTGAGCGCATCCCTCAGGACTTGTCATTCATTCGTGACCGTGGGCGAAACCTGGAGCCACCACTACACTTCCGAGACGAAAGAGCAGACAAAGAAGGCCTAGAGCTTTGTCGGTCGGGAAGGTACTGACCACAGTTTTCTAGATTCCCAAGGAATCTTCTTCGATGGCTTGGGTCAAACAGTAACAGGAGTATATTATTGGACACCTTTGCATCGATTGCACGAAAACCTGCAAGAGAAAACGCCCACAACTATGGTGCAAACAGCCATCTTTCACTGTGATGATTTTTCACATTTTCACAACGCTCCTGCTCAAACCTCCACCGTCGTAGTGCACCAATTAAGGCTAGAATCACCCCCACCCACCCTATTCTCCTGATTTGGCTCTTTGTAGCTTTGCCTATTATACAGGTAGTTCAATAAGTTCTTAGAATGAGCATTTTAGAATTCGAATTTTGGCACGTTTTCACCGCTAATAGGAACTGCAACTTTTCGACTGCTAGCACTCAATATATTATGGTAATTGACCGTTGCGATTTTGTTTGATAGCTTTTCCCGTGCAACGTATCGGCGTGATTTTTAAAAATGGAGAAAAAAGAGTTTCGAGTGGTTATCAAGCATTTTTATTTCAAAGGTTGGAATGCGACCCAAGTAGAAATTGAGTTAGACGAGACGTACAGTGACTCTGCGCATTGTTTTGCCACTGTTTCCAACTGGATTAATGTGTTAAAAAGAGGTCGCAGGAGCACCGAGGATGAACTACGTCCAGGAGGCCAAAAAACGGCAACTGATGAGGAAAACGTAGAGAAAGTGCGAAAAATTCTTGGCACAGATAAGCGAATGAAAATGAAGGAAATAGCGGAGGCATTAGGGATTAGTTTAGGCAGTGTGCATTTTATCCTACACGAAAACTTGAAGAAGAAAGAGCTTAGAGCAAAATGGCTGCCGCATTTGCTCAACCAAGGCCAAAAAGGCGCGCCTGTTTTGGCTTTACAGCGAAATTTGGCCAAGATGTCGAACAATCTGTCGGATTTTTGGTGCAGATTCATGACCGTCGATGAAAGCCGGGTTCATCACTACACTCCCGAGACCCAAGAAGCATCTTGCCAATGGTGTGCACCTGATGAAGGACCTCCGAAGAGGGTGCGGACAACGGCATTGACCGGAACGGTGATGGCTACAGTTTTTTAAGACCAACGTAGAATAATGCTGGTCGACTACCTTGAGAGCTGTGAAACGATCACAGGAGAATATTATGCAAGACTGTTGGACTGCCGTTAGCAAGAACTCATCGTGAAACGGCCCGCTTTGCAGAAGAAGGTCCCGTTTCACCAGGGCAATGCTCCTGCACACAAGTCCCGGCAAGCATCGACAAAACTGGCCCAACTGAGGTTCGAACTTATTGAACAACCCTCCTATTCTCCAGACCTGGCCCCCTCTGATTATTTCCTCTTCGGACATTTGAAGAATAGTCTCGGTGGAAAGCGTTTTTCCAGCAATGAAGAGGTTAAGGCTGCTGTCAATGCCTATTTTCAGTCTAACGACGCGGAATTCTACTCAAGAGGTATGAAAGCTCTGAAATCTCGGTGGGAAAAGTGTATTGAGCTTCTCGGGGAGTATATCGAATAAGAAACATTTAAAAACATGATTTGGAAAATTCTCGGTTTTCATTCTAAGAGCTTATTGAACTACCTGTAAACCTTGAGATCGGACTAGGAAAAATACATATTCGTTCGATGGAAAGGTCGCCGCCGATACGAATGCAATTGTCCTAAAGGCCTCAACAGATTTAACAGAATTCATTTAAGTGATAATAGATGCTAACCGGCGTTAAAAATGTGACACTCATTTTGATGCAAATCCACAGGTATTCTGACCGATAACCTAACAGCGCGTTTCATGTTCATGTCTGAACAGAAGAAACGCAATCGCCTATTTCATCCATAAAGGACAGCTTGGCGAGATGCGTCACAGTGGGCTGACTTCCGTCTACTTAGTTGCCGTTCACCCCATTTGTATTCTTTGCTTTCACATGTGACCTATAAGGGCAGGAAAGATCTCAAAGACGCCCAGAGATGCAAGAGGTGCGGTGATGTTGGACGAGCGGGCAGAGCTAAAGGGGTATCGAACGCGACACAGAGAAAGGTAAGTAGTACAAGGAAACGCTATCATTGCCTGCTTTCGTCTGCTTTCTTCGTCAAAGAGCCTTTCTCATAAGAAGAAGGCTGACAAAGGCTTCGGCGAATCGGTGGACACAACCGGCAGGCCTGCACACAGGCAGGCTTGCCCTGCCCGAGCGTCGGCTGGCCGCCTCCTAACGGACAGGTCGTGGGCATAATAATTAGCGGCAGGAAACGAAAGACAATCGCCACCCTCCAAGACACGACCACGGCGGCAGTACAGTCCTGTGCGCAGGACATCTGGCCGGTGCCTGCCTAACGAGGGAATGAAAGGGAGCAGCTCAGCCCGCTAGACCTTCGTTCGTTACACCTTTGGTTCGCCCGGATCGGTACCGGTGATTAGCAGCTTGGTTGCAACTACTTGTGTCTCAGTTCTTCCGTTTCAGCGCCCGAGTTCACTTCTTCCCCCATAGGTCTTCTTTTTGCCTTGCCACCCCGCAGGCGGGAGCCAATCTCGTTGTGTACTGCAGATCCACTTCCAGTGTTCCTACTGACTCACGCCTCATCTGAAGCCGTTTTCGTCTTCGTAGTCACATCAGTTCGGCCCGGGTTCGGCCCATTCTGTAGCCCACATGTAACTGCCTACTGTCGCCATATAGTCGCCACTTAAAATGATACCCTTTGGTAAGTAAGCGTCGTGTGTCATTGACGTTTGCCAACGTTTGCAATTATTCGATGCATCTGTCGCCGGATATTAGCGTACGCTTGTATTTTGTGTGTCTACTGGAAACTTCGGTGGGGGACTTACTACTTATCGGTGTCTAGCCTGTTGAGGGTTCTACATGTCTTGCTCCTTATTATACGTTATTATATCCATACGCATTAATTGATGTATCCCTAAAATGATTTCCTACTTTGCTCACCATGGTTGCCATAGCAACGCCCGTTTTCGAACGATGCGTTAGCCGCCAAAGCCGCCCCCGCTACAAAAAAAAGTTGCACTAAGTTCGATTTTTATATA
This sequence comes from Dermanyssus gallinae, assembly GCA_003439945.1. Lineage (NCBI taxonomy): Eukaryota > Metazoa > Arthropoda > Arachnida > Mesostigmata > Dermanyssidae > Dermanyssus > Dermanyssus gallinae. Next base: position 31,689 of record QVRM01000258.1, on the reverse strand, counting down.
TTTTTAGGTAGGACTAATTATTTTCCCGTTTACTAACGGGCGTCTCAAAAAAGTGGGGTCTTGCCACCTACCTACTAAAACTTACACAAATCTGAATAAAAGTATGCTCCTGACCAGGCAGTTTTCGACACTTTACCGCCTGCCAGAGAACCAAAACAGCTTCTAATTTCAAACTCTGTGTTAAAGAACATGAGAAAGGTTTGAAGATGAATTTAGAGAGTTAAGTTCACATTTTAAGAGATTTCGTAGCTTAAATGTTAATTTATGAAATATGCCTGTTTATATTTCTACGTATTTTATTTTGTGCACTATATATAGTTTATAGATACTGGCAACCACTGGTGCCACTCCAACCTGCTTAAGCATAAAGATGGCACATGCGTATAAACGATGGACACACAAACACTCTAACGCACATTTGATCAACATACTTTGGATGGGGCTAATGACACTCTTCCTCACGGAAAACACTCTAATGCATTTTTGATCAACATACTTTGGATAGGGTTAATGACACTCTCCTTCTTGCTGAGACCGGTTGGGGTCTCTTGGAATAGATGTTTATCGATTCCTTTTGTAAGCCAATTTCGTCTTAGATGGCATCTCGTCGGCATGCAAACTTTGCAGCTAATCTAAATTTCTATTATCCATCGATACCATCTCGCTGATTGCTGCCGATAGTAGAAGTCAATGTGCGCTAATTTGTTCTGATTATTACTGATCTCAGGTCTTTTTCTGATCATTATGGGTTGGTTTTGTTTACGGCTATGTCGTCGGAGTATACTCTAATGACATACGATCGTCGAACACTCTCATGGAGATACTTGACGATATTCTGCCAGCGACTGGGGATTTGCCTTGTGTTCTTATGGGGGACACCAATATTGACCTACTAGAAGGGGACCCTATCTCTGTTGAATATTGTACTGCTCTTGCCAGCAAGGGTTTTAAGTATACAGTCAATATGATAACATGTCCAAACCTCAGGTCCAATGCTGTCTCTTTGGGCTCGTGCATTGATCACGCTTTTATTGCAAACTGTAAACGATTATTACAGATTACTCATTTCGTTGTTGATACGGTATTTTCCGATCACTGCCCAGTAGGAATCATGTTAGCGGGCCCTGCCTACCGAAAGCTCAATGATGAGGGCCTAGGGCGTTTTGAGGACGGTGTCTCCAGGGTGGACTGGTCCTCAGTTTTTGCCTCAGATGACCCCAATGAGTCTTACGAATTGTACAATAGGGAGCTTCGACACCTGTTCGACGAAAGTTTCCCGTTGAGGCAGCGTAGGGCTTCAAGAAAGGTGAATCGTGCTCCTTGGTTTGGCCATGAACTGGCTGAGCTAAGACGTGTGGTTGACAGAGCACGTCGTCGGTGGCTTCACAAACGGACCGTAGATGACAGGGAGACGCTGCAGCGGTGGCAGGCAAATTATAGGAAGAGGCGTCGAGAAAAAAGGGACGCCTATTTCGAGAAACAGTTTGTAGCTGTCAGTAATCGGCCTACAAAACTGTGGGCGTCTCTTGATGAAATTTGCGGCCGTGGTAAAAGAAATACCACGATACCCAAGCGTCTGCTAGTCGACGGCCAAAAGCTTGAAGAGGCCCAGGAAGTGATAGACGCACTAAACGAGTTTTTCACCTCAATCGGTGCTAAAACCGCGGCTGGACTTTCCCAACGGGAGGCGGTAGACGACGCCATTTCTGGCATAGGGAGCTCCGAGAACCCAATTCATTTTCCTTTAGTGATATCACAGCTCAGGAGCTGCACTGCGCTGCAAAAAATGTAAAATCGGATCTATTTGAAGCCGGGGGAAACGTGCCTGGTCGATTACAGTTGAATTTAATTGACGCGTTGTCAGGCCCTCTAGCTGCAATCTTCAACATGTCGATCAGAACCGGGGTGTTCCCAGAACGCCTAAAGACATCAGCGGTAATCCCGCTTTACAAAGGCAAGGGCGATAAGAACCAACCTGGAAACTATCGGCCGATATCGCTGGTGTCATTCATATAATAAGGCCTTTAAGAGACTTATTAAGAAGCAGCTCGAGGAATACCTAAGCGCGACCAATTTTCTTTCTAAAAACCAATTTGGTTTCAGGGAGTCGCGATCAGCAGAGCTGGCTCAAAACCATATCTGGTGGGAAATAGTCAAAGCTGCTGAAGACGGGAAAATGTGACTCGGCGCATTCCTTGACGTAGCGAGCGCCTTTGACTGTCTTGACCACTCTATATTTTTCAAGGTGCTGCGAGAAATGGGTTGCGCTCCAGGTGTAACTGCCTGGTATGAATCGTACCTAGGCGGACGTAAGCAGTTTGTGTCGGTGGGGGGCTTGAGCTCCTCCCCTGGGACTGTCTCGATTGGGACTCCCCAGGGGTCGGTTCTTGGCCCCTTCATCTTCATAATCTACATAAATTTCGTCTTGCGTGGCATTAAAAGGGATATAGAGTGTCGACCAGTGGTATATGCGGATGATACAACTCTGCTGTTCTGCATCTCACCTGCTCAGCTATCAAACGGTCAAGTTAATCTTAGGCATGTGGAAACCGGTATCGAAACGGCAATTTCATATTTTAAACGGTTTGGCCTTGTCGTGAATCCGACTAAGACGAAACTCGTCTTGTTTCACACACCTCAGCGGGCATCGAGACCGAAACTGGACACAAGTAATATATCCCTCCAGGTGGGCGGTGCAGCTGTCCCTCTCAGTCGAGAAGTAAATATCTCGGTATCACGCTTCATGAGAACATGAAATGGGAATTTTTTTCATTTTTCATTTCAATTTGAGGTTTATTCACGGAACCGCAATTTCACAATGCTTAAGTTCTCGTATATAAAAATATTTAAAATGTGCATTACAAAAATGTGTGTAAAAAGTGTGCATGCAAAATGTGTAACATTACTATTATCTATTTCATACTATAATATGTCTCACTCCATACGAAACTAGCAATTGAAGTTGCTAAACACTTCTCCCGTTCACACAATTTCAACCTATTGACGGGAAACTAGTTTTGACTAGAGTTTTTGCTTGTTACCCATTTTTTCACCTCGCGTTTAAATGCTCCGACTGAGGTAAGTACACGAATTTCTTTGGGAAGTTCGGTCCAGATAGTCGGAAGGGTGTATGCAAGAGCATGACGGGTGGTCTGCTTTAGAGCTATTGGCCTCACAAATTCCGTTGCACGTCGAGTTGTGCGTCTAACAGCAGCTCTTATAGGAAAACCAGCATCATCCGGAATAACTCCCCTATACATCTTAAATGCAAGCGTGGCAATTTTTACCCTGTACATATCCCCAAGTGTTAAAAGCTTAAAGTCTTGAAAACACTTGCGAACCGAATCGATGCGGCGCAAGTTAAATACCGCCCTGATGGCATCATTCTGAATGACTTCGGCCCTGTGAGTTACACCTTTATTATAAAATCCCCAAATTGAAATACCATAACAAAGAATTGGCACTAATAGCATTTTATACACCATAAGAAGACCCTCGACAGGCACTCCTAGTTCTCGTAGACGACGAATAGATGAAATTACCGCATAGCATTTAGGCGTAATAACGTCTAAGTGATCATGCCATCTAAGCGTCTCATGTAAAGTTAAGCCCAGACATTTGATAGTAGAGGAAAGTGTCACTTCCGTTCCATTGAGCTCTAGCGTTTGAACCTGCGTGACCCTTTTGGCAGGGCGAAACAACGTGAGTCCTGTTTTGGTTGCATTTATCACCAGACCGAATTTTTCAAACACAAGAACAGCATACTCTACTACTTGCATAGCCTTCTGTACATCAGCCTGTATCGCAGATGGTTGAATACGAAAAAGTAAGGTCGTATCATCAGCATAGACGATGGGCGTACAGGACCCTTCTGACGCAATCTCTTCAATAATGAAATTAATCAAAATGATAAACATAAACGGTCCTAAGATTGACCCTTGCGGCGTCCCGATGTTTACTTCTTCTAAGGTCGATTTAAAACAACCTACCTTTACCGCTTGCTGCCTCTCCGCTAGGTATGACCTAAACCAAGACAAAACAGTGCTATCACAACCAAGTTTTTCGAGCATAAGTAAGAACAACGAATGATTTACACAGTTGAAGGCGGCAGAAACATCCAAAAAGACGCCAAGGCAAAGTTGGTTGTCTTGGAAAGAATTGGCGACCTCCTGATAAAGATGAGCGAGGGCAAGCTCCGTTGAGCGTGCCTTACGAAATCCAAACTGATTCCTCGAAAAGAACCCAATCGAACTAAGGTGCCCTTCGCATCTGGATTTAACTACCTTTTCAAATATCTTTGAGAGGTAATCCACTAAAGAAATTGGTCGGTAATTATTCGGATTTTTACGATCGCCCTTATTTTTAAATAAGGGAATAATTGTGGACACCTTTAGTCTAGCGGGGAAAACGCCAGTAGTCAGGGAACGGTTTATAATATGCGCCAATGGATGAGAAAGAGTGACGGAGGACAGCTTCAGCAATCGGTCTGGGATTCCTGCAGCCCCAACTCTCCAGGAAGCCTTTGTGGATTCTAAACTTCTCTGTACTTCCGGCGTACTTACTGGCAAAAAAGAGAATGACAAATCTCTCTTAAACCAGGTGGCCTCCAGAGCTGGTTGAACGTTTTCCTTGACTTGGAGAGCTTTTACTGTATTGGATCCCACCGTAGCAAAATGGTGATTTAGCTCCGTCACTATATCCGTTGGGTCAGTCACAAGCCCAGAACTGGCTTCCAGAGTAGTGGGAAGTTCCACTGACTTTCTGGCTCTGCCACGCGAACCATTAATAAAGTTCCAAAGTTTGGAAGTGTCACCCTGGAGTTGCCTAAAGCACGTCTTATAAAAATTTGTCTTGGCGTTACGAAGTTCACGCTTGTAGCGCAGGAAGCTACGATAATACGAAGACTTTGATTCTTCCGACTGCGCTTTTATATGCCAACGATAAAGCTTGTTAACGCTTTGCCGCAAGCGCCTTAACTTTGCAGAAAAATTGAACTTTGGATGCTGTTTCAAATTACTCTGGCAGAAATTGTTAAAGCATCTATTATATTCATTGACTAACAAATTACTGAAAGCTTCAAAAGCTTCTTCCGTGCCGTCAGTGTCATACACTTTTAACCAGCTTAAACGGGCAACTCGGTCAAGAAACAAAGTGACACTCTTCCGATCGTGTATCCTTAATAAGGCTGTCGGAGCAGGTACGGCTTCTGTAACCGGAGAATACTTTCCAGATAAGAACACTACCACAGGGTAGTGATCCGAAAATAGCCTGGTGCACCAAACGACCGGGCAGATTTCCAGGAAATCCTCACAATTTCTAACAGCAACATGGTCAATACATGTACCGGAAGCGGGGCGAGTCACCTGCTTGACGACATGAAAAAAGCTTCTTTCCAAGAAAAATGATATATAGCTTTCCCTGTCTGTATTAGCCAGCAAATTAATATTCGAGTCACCCATTACTATACATGGGAGAGCTGAACCCATTGGAAGTACCTCTTCCAACAAATCCAGTAGGACTTCCTTATGCGTGACCCTACTGGAATACATACCGATAACAACTCCTTCAAAACCGCACTTCTTTAGATGTACCCTGAGAACCTGTACGTTACCATCATCACTACTTTTAGCAAGCTTAGAGAGTATAAGGCAGTTCGAGCGTATGTACATGCCAACCCCTCCTCCCTGTTTACTAGTTTCACGTCCTGAGCCAATCAAATTAAAACCGGGGATGCTATATGCGTTGTAGTCGCCTGATTTTAGCCATGTTTCGCTTATGACTACAACGTCTAGCCCAGAACCCTCTTGCATCAGTATGTCCCCCAGCGTTTCGAGTTGCCCTGATTTCTTGAGCCCTCCTGTTCCCGCATTAATGTGGATGGCTGCAAGAGTACTAAAAATTGGTGATTTTACACCGCTAAGAGTTACAACTTTAAATTCTGGCGGTCCCCACCATGTCTGGCACTGCCTTACATTTGTAGGGTTATGTGAAATATATACATATATATGAATGTCAAGTTCGGTCGAGCGTCGGGGTCTGCTGTGCTGTGGTAGCATCGCTGGCCCGTCTGAGAAAGGCCAAGGTCTCCCGTTGTTCTGGTTCTAGTATACAGGGCGCTCCTGGAATCGATTCTCATTTACGGAATCACTATATGGGGCGCAATCTCCTCGGGAACCCTGCACTCGTTGCGAGTGATCCAGAACAATGCGGTGCGAGCCATTACTGGTCTGTCTCGTCGGGACGACGTGTCGCTATGGTACGGCAGACTCTGGACTACTTAAATTCGATCAGCTGGCACGAATAAATTTAGCCGTGCTTGCCCTTAAGGTGGTTAAAGGCAAACTACCTCCAGGTTGCGATTTCGAGTTCCAGCTCACCCCCTTCAGGTCTCAGCGATATGAGGGCCAACTCAGGGTTCCCAGATGCAGGTTGACCTTAACGCAGCATTTTCTAGCCTGCATGCTGCCAAAAGTGTAGAACGAGTTTTCGCAGGACCTCCGAAATACGGAGCGGGTTGGCGTTTTTAGAAGACGTTTAACCAAGGAACTAAATGCTGTCATCAAATCAGTGAATTGTCGACATTGTGCAAGATTAGATTACCCTATGATATGGGTATACAATGGGTATACAGAAAATGAAAAAAAAATATATATATATAGGTTTGTGTGTGTATAATATTGTGATTACACTTGACAGACGCAGGTGCTCCAACGATAGGTATTTTTAATGAAATATGACTTTGACATAAAATGTGACAGATTGCCTGTAAAAGAGCATGTCATTAAAACAATCTGATGATGATGATGATGAATAAGCGCCGGTATGATGAGGAAGAGGAGTTTCGACTCTTATGATCTCGTTGTGTCCTCAGCTTACGAACCCGAGGGGATGCGTCGAGCCTTTCTACGGAGGGCCGAGGTTGCCATAGCCCCTTGCTCCCTCCTGGGGGGCACCTTCATATCGACCATGCGTGCCTACGTAGCGCGCGCGGCGAGCGTTTTCTAGTCGCGTCTTCTTGCGTAAAATAGCGTCTAAGAAATAGACGCCTGCCGCCCACGCGGCGGCATCCTCCATCATGTGACCGACAATGTCTTGTGTCTATTTACCTGCATAGCGATACGTCGAGCTTCTGCGGACCTGGGCCAGGGCGAAGACCATATGGCCAACATCATCCGGCTGCCCCGACGTGCAGTGTGCACGCGTCCACCTGCGACTTCCCAATCCGCACCATATAGGTTTGTAATTGGCCGTGGCCCATGAGGAGCTGTATCGAGAAGTGCGTAAGTAAAGCAGCCAACCGCTGGAGTTTGTCAACTCCTTCCCGTATTTAGGTCTAAGACTACACTATACGGAAACGACCTTTACCCAGCACATCGGCGACAGGTGTCGGCTATTGCCTCTATTCGCACAGAGGTGAGAGTCCTTGAGTGCGGCTGTGCTTCTTTTTGAGCTTAAGATTGTGCCAATGTTAAGATTGTGCCAATGTTATGAGCTACTGCCTTGGCAGGCGGTGGGGCCATCTTTCAGCGGCAAATTTTGCGCAGCTTGAAAGGCGCTTCACAATATATATGAAGCGGGTTCTTTGCTTACCGCGGACGGCAAGAAACCGTTTCATGTACCTGCTAGCGGGTTGCGGATTGGCAGTGGAAACAATCCGAGTCAGGCTTAGGTAACCTATTACAGGATCAATTCAACTATTTTTGTTAGAGTGGCAGGGAAATGTGACCGAGGTTTCGGCAGAGGTAGCGCAGTTAGATGTGTACTTCGCCAGGGAGCTTTAAGATGGAACGGCACGCGTTAGTCGGCACGTATACGCTAGGTACATTGTGCATGGCTATCATCACTTGGTATGTTCGACCCAAGAATTTGGCCAACTTGGCGATCTTGTCAAGCCCGGTGGCGTGGTGGGTGCATTCGCCTGAGCCCCGCGACCGGAGGAGACACATAGGTGCGCGGGTTCGAGCCCCACTGTTGCACATTTGTATTAATGGTGGTCCGTCTATAAAGCAATGCGAGAGTATCGGTCCGGCCAACTAAATATAATAATTATGGTTTATAAATAACCTAGTTGGGTAAATTATATATATATATATATATATATATATATATATATATATATATATATATAACATATTGTGATGATTTATTTATCATTTACAAAACCTTTGCAAACTGGGCTGTGCTCGCCTTATATATATATATATATATATATACAGGGTGTTTTAGAATTCGCTCAACAAACGTTGAAGTTTAGTACAACTCGGCAAAATAAATAATTTTTTAGTAGAACGAGGCGCGGAAATGTCTTGTAATTAGGCGTGAAAGCCAAAATATAAGAATTGCAAAGAGTTTAGTTCTTGAAAATTATTGTTAATACAACATTTGTTCTGCTTTGAGGTAACAAAGAATGCAATTTAAAAGAAGCAAAAGTTTCCTCCACACATGTAGGTATAATTGCCGACAGGAGGACTGGGACGCTCGCTATATATGTCAGGATAAAAAGCTCACTACATATTTTGGAAATTCCGCTCTCAGAGCAAGACCGCCGTTCCGTTCCATTGAAAAAAGAATGATGTTTTTTGCCGGGTTGTACTGGACTCCAAAGTTGGGCAAATTCCTAAAATGAAAATCCTGTATACAGAGTCTTCTAGAAAGATTTAGAAAGCGACATAGAGAATTGTAGATCTCGGTAATCTAAACATTTTCTTCCAATGATCATGGTCTCTGAAAAGTTTTGTTTCGAAATGTGATATAACTAAAATCTATGACACTGGTGTTGTTGCCCGACCTAGGAGAACAAAATTTGCAATTGCGATACAACTAGTCCTCCTATACAGGAACTAATCGTACTGTTGTATTCGTGAGATTGTTGCTTCCTCTGGAGAGCATATAACGTCGGGCAGAAGGTTCGACATGGTCATTAAGAAAAAAATTGCAAAATTGGAAGTTTTATTATTAACTTTCACGTCCAAAACCTCAAAAACATAACCCCATGACAATTCACGGCGCTCACATATACATCGTGCATTTCCTCGTTGTTTGTGCATACAGTCAGTCTTGCTGCCTCTAAGAGAGCTTAATTACTCCGCAATCACCGCTCGCATTTCCATAGATTTTGTACCAAAATTATCTTCATAAATGAGCATTTGCCGAATGTGCTAAATATGGCGCTGTGAATGGTCGTAGGGTTATGATTTTGAGGTATTGGGCGTCAAAGCTAATAAAATAACTTCAATTTTTGCAAAATCGCTTTTAAACGATCATGTCGCAATTTCTAGCAGGCGTTATATGCTTATATATAGCGTTATAAGAAGGAGCAGATTTTTTTCGCAAACACGACGATGTGCGCAGTGTCTGTATAGAAGTCTGGTTATCTTGCAATTACACATTATGTTTTCCTATGTCAGGCAGTTTCACGAATTTTGGTAATATCACTCTCAGTCCGAAACAAAACTTTTTAGAGACCATGTTCCATTGGAATGAATATTTATTTAACCGGGCTCTACAATTCTCTATGTCACTTTCTAGATATTTCTGGAAGGCCCTTTGTATGTATATATATATATATATATGCAGGGTCTATCATAACAATATGCACTTATTTTATGGTTTGGTAGAACTCGGCAAGAAAATAATCCCAATGGAAAAAGGGGCGGAAACATCTTGTTTAGGGGTGAGGATGACATTAAGGAAAGTCAAAAAAGTCGATATGTTGTTATGTCTTACGTTGAAGCTTTCACGTGCAGAATTGTAAAAAATTACCATTACGACCAAAAATGTACGCTTAAAAGACTATTCTTAGGCAATAGCAAATGTATTGCCCATCATTTTCGTACCAAAGTGATAGTGCTGCGTACTACGTACTTGCGGCCATATCAAAAGTGAAGTCATACGTACTTGCTGGCATTTCGGCCTGCTTCAGCAGTATCAAAACGTTAAATACATATTTTGAGTTTTGGTAGAACTTCACAAAAAATATATATTTTCCCAACTGAAAAAGGGGACAAAAACGTCTTGGCCGATTTTTACGGCCGGGAACGTGAAAGCTTTAACGTAAGGCATAACAACTCTGGCTGTAACAACTATAGCTTAGTTACTGTGCAACTACGCAACGGGCATCATCACATTGGCACGAAAATGATGGGCATTAAATTTACTATTGCGTCAGAATAGTCTTTTGGGCGTACATTTTTGGGCGTATTGGCAACATTTTACGGCTCTGCACGTGAAAGCTTCAACATAAGACACAACAACATATCGACTTTTTGTGAGTTTATTTCGCCATTCGCTAGCTTGCGTCGAATAGCCTCTCCTTTCATTGGGAAAAATTATTTTCTTGCCGAATTCTATTAAACCTTAAAATAAGTACATATTATCATGATGGCGTCCGTATATAAATATATATATATATGTATATATATATATATTGTCCTACTAGTATATCTGTCTTGGTCTAAACTCCTCGCGCAACCTTTACAACACTTCTGTGGCTCGTAGCGTTCTTGCGTGCCCATCCATAATATAAGTGCTCTGATTCTTGGGCCCAATCTTTCCCGGGCATTACTGGGTATTTGGTCCACAAGCCGTAATGTTGTCGTCATGGTATTCTTGGTGTACTAATTGCTTTCCGCGCAGTTCCGTTGGCCGTCACACTTCGCGGTGTCGGTGTTACTGCAGGAGCGAGAATGAATGAAAGTAGCTGGATCGACTCGACCAGCAAGTAGCTAGAGTTCACCGAGCTTCACTGTCGCAGTGCCATTGCTCCGCTTACTAAGCGTATTACAATAGGCAGTATGGATTCCAATGCCGTTGAAATATCCGTCGTGATAGTGTCCTATCTGACAGGAAATAGTCTGCAGTGCACTTCTTCTACGCTACCGTCTAGTGATGATTGCGCCCATAGGCATGGCTGTTGTGACGGGGCTGTAGGCTTTGGCTCGACACGGTCGGTGTCTGCGGTGCGCGTCGGGGATAAAAACATTCCACCGTCAACTTGTTTCAGCCCATGCGTTATGACCAAAAACCAGCTGCGTTTTGGGGAAAATGCCGGACGCTTGAAAGTTGGATTGAAGGTATGCAGATCGGGACGGGCGGGGCGTCATGCTGATTCTGTATTATTATTCGCGAGGCTCTCTTTAGTTGCTCAATCCGTAGCAGTATTTGCGGGCATGCTCCTCACGTAGCCTTAGCAGAAAAGACTATACCACTATATAGATACGTCTGAGCTGATAGCGGACACCAATGGAGAGAAACACGCCTCTGAGGGAAACCGTATAGAATATTGAACACATGCTCAGTGCAAACAAACCAGCAAATTGCGAAGCAACATCGAACAGGCTAACCAATCGTCCCAGCAATAGACCATCAGTACTGGTTGACAGTAGCTGAAACGTGCCCAGGGTGTCTCCAAGAGCAAAACCGAGAGTCGCGTATGTGTGGTATATTTTATACTATTACATACGACAGATGTTCCGGTTATATGGGTTGGGTAAACGCCAGGTGTTAAGTGGGATCGAGTCCCACGGTACCCAGACTAGCGGGTGCGTATTGAGCTTTTTGATTTCCGATCCCTGTGACAACAAAAAATCAAAATAACTCTGCCCAAACAAGAAACGTGACCATTTAGGTAACAAAACGCTTTCCCTTTGCTATAAACGTGTATAGTTCAATGGCGGTTTCTCTATTCCGAGTTCCATTCGGAATGTTATTACATTTCGTGATTTTCTGTAAATAATGAGCAATGTTCCCATAACAGGCTAATATCACACAATGAGAAAAGGTTCGACAAACAGATGAACATACGCGCCCGCGACGCACAAAGAATACGACAGAAAGAAAGAGCGGGTCAGTGAGAGAAAATTTAGAGGTGAATGAGACAGATAACTTCCTAAGCTCCCGACGACAGGGAGCTGAAAATTCGTTGGGTCCACGAACACCAAAAGAAACAAGAAAAAGTGGAGATCGGCTAGAGGGCTAACGCGGGTAGAGGATGGGCACAGAAACGCGGGTGGGTAAAAAGACAAATCTCGCTCCGTTGCAGCCAAGCTTTCCTTCGAAGACTTGTCGACGGTCGGACGCCAGCTCGCTTCGATGAACGGCGGCGATTGCAGACAAGAAACAATGTGGCTTAGTGCCGCCTCACTTGCTTCGGCGGGTCGCAATTAGTATGATAATTTCAACCGGCCTTCTTCAAGCGAACATGGCAGGGCATGGCCAGCAATGTATGTCTGCATAGCCACACTAAGACGGATAATGATACGTTCACACATATATATATATATATATATATATATGTGCTGGCATCAACGGTGCGAGCAAACCATCTACACGTCATCTATTGATGTCAGTTCAGCCACATCTATCACCTAACGGTTGCCGCCGTCATGCGGATGTTTATGATGATATCCATAATCGTAACAGCGATCATGGTGATGGTGATGATGGTTGTGCGTCGTGTATCGTGCAGTGTTCGATGGTGACGTTAGAGTTGTTTCCGCTTCAGCTGTAGGCTGCTGGGCGGCGGTGCAGTGGAGATACGCGTCACCCAGTAATCGAACAATCGAGCCTTTGCCGTCGACATCAGGCGCTCAAGCGAACCCCCGCGGGTGGGGGGTCGGTTCAGCTGAAATAAGCCGTTCAAAACAAGTAGCGAAGTCGGCTGCCTCAGAGTACTGAAGTCTTCATTGTCTCTCATGAAGACAAAAATACGCTCCCTCCGCCACAGCCTACTTACCTATCAAATAGGCTCCACTAGGCCAGTCGTAATAAGTGATAGAGAGAAAGAGAGAACGAGATGATAATAGAGAAAGAGCACGAGATGAGCTGGAGGAGAGAAATAATGCAAGAAATATGAGGCGAAATTGGCCCCAAAGCCGTCACTCAAAAAATCTACGCACGAAAGCACGAACGGCAACCGATAGATATATATATACGGATTCACGCTGTCGGGAGCACTTACCTGATAAATCCATCATGAACATATTTATGTGTATTAGAGTTATCTACAAAGGAATGCACAACCAAACTTAAACAACAGATTTGTTTAATGTCGCCGAATATATTAAAAGCATGTGTATTTGGATGAGTTTTCCAGCACAATAAAAACATAAATAAAAATTCTACTAAATTCCGTTATGTAATATGAAATATGTTGACACACTCACAAGAGCGGACAGACACGGGCGATAGCCTTTTCTGCAAAATACCCTGAATAGTTACAATTGTTTGAATTTGTGTAATTATGGAAATTTCAAGCTCAGTGAGGAATTACTGAATTTAAATAAATTTGCCGCCCGGAGAAGACCGTCTCATAAAAAAAATATTGTAACTTTTAGCATTTCTTTGTTCATATACACTTGAAGCTTTTGCTTTTCTTGCCAATTTTGCCAGTAAGCCCGCTGCCATGGACGAGCTAAAAGAAACATTTGGTTTATTTAGACAATGCCGAAAAGTGCCGGGACGGCCATCTTCCTGAGATCGTTTTTCAGACATAACACCATGCAAGATACTTTCCAATAAAGCTCGGATTTGCCCGTATTTATACTTTGTCTTTTATTTCAAAGTGTTTGAAACCCTCAAATCACTCCTGCTGCACTCGATTGCATCATATATATGTCATTGAGCTCATAAGACGGATCAATAGCCCGCGTCTGGCAAAATAGATTCATCCATGCATGCACCTCAAGAAGTGAACTTCCCTGTAATTTTCACCCGCACATTAGCTTGAATATTTGCAATATCTACGACTTTGTTCTAGCCTCCTCTGTTAATATATATATATATATATATATATATATATATAAACTTCTACTCATACACTACTATTGCTCATATATACCTATAGTATATATATATATATATATATATATGTATATATTGTTTTACCCAACATGGTGTGGAAATAAATGAAATGAATTATATGTATATATCGACTATTTAGTTCATAAGTATATATAAGTTGTCAGAGTTAAACGCCCAAAAAACGGATAAAAACTGGGTCGTGCTAACCACAAATGCCGTCAATGTTATTGTGGTGTGTTCCGTATGCAGCCTACAGGAAAACTTGTTTATTTCTGCGGATTATTGGTTATTTCAGACATACTCGTGGAATGTTTATCCTGTGCCTACAGTCTTTTCTAGAGATGTTAGTTGCCGCCTCGATCCATCCATCAAAGCAAAAGCTGAGAAGTTTCACAATATATTATTTGAATTTGGGATTGGACTGTTAGTAATCACGTTTAAAGGCACATCGAAATCTTGCAGCAAATATATCGCTCGATGTTGTTTGCCACTTCATGCGGCCTACCGGCATACGACGGATATTACAGCATTCGGCACAAAGGCCCGTTTGCCCGCACGCCTGTGGCCATTCCGGGAAAAAAACTATACGAGAAAAGCCATGAAGATAGAAAAGCTCCACATTTTGGCAGCTACTATTATCTAAATTCTTCAAAGCCTAAAACAAACAGGTTTTGCACTGTAATAACTAAAATAACTTTGAGATGTGTTGTGGGTGGAAACTGACGATAATCGAAATTATGGTTTAATGGGTATGCTAAGAAGCCAGAAAATACATGAGACAGATGTATGTGCTGTCACAGGAGCAGCCAAAAATAGCGGACTCTTATAGCTGGGGCTCCAAATATTGTACGCCAAGGTTCCCAAGACTGCACAAATTGCATTAAAAATGAAGAAGCGCATTTAATTTCGGAGGTCGATCCACATGCTTACAAACGGATTCACTATACAGCTCAAAATGTTGCCTGTTCAATCGCTTCAAACTGAATTCACGCAACACTTCAAAAATATGTTTTTGACAATCACTATCCTAACAGAATGGAGTCTATTCGGAAGTAGGCTGTAAGCTTCGAGAAAATTGTGATAAGCAATGGAATACAAACGATTCCTAAAAATTAAAGAGACTGCAGTGATTTTGAAAAGGGCATTCTCTTCTCGAAGCATTCTCATGCAGAGTTAGAAATTGCTGAAAAGAGTTGCCTCTAGAATCTACTGTCAGCTGTCCCGACGTACCACCTTGGGAGCTGCCTTGCACGAAAAGCAATATGGATTTGGACGCGGTGCGGTAACGCATATCGCTTGCGAGATTATCGTCGATGACCTCAAGAGATCTGCAACCCGCAGTTAATCCATGTGTGAAGTAGTCGTTGATTTGAGATCGGCTTTCGACAGTGCGCCGCGAGACAGGGTGTGTTATAACGCACCCTGCGTCTGTTAGCTGCCAGTCTGAAGAAAAACCATCTCATACTTGATGACGGTGTAACAAAGCATCCGATTTTCGACCAGACTACGGATGTGGTTTGGGGTGATAACCCGAGTCCCACTAGCTTTCTCTATCATCGCTCACAGTGTCCCTACGACGTTCTAGGAAAAACATGCAACGATTAAAGTGATTCAATATGCTGGTGGCGTAACGATTTATTCCGAGAGTTTGTGTCGCCTCGAGCCAGTGGTGGCGACACTGGCGAACTACGCAGAGAAACAGGTACTTCAAATCAATACCACGAAAACAAAAGCCATGATGTTCCGTCGTGGCAAACACATTGCAGTTCAAGACAAGATTCGAATATTACGAGAAAAGTGGAATTTCTTCATAACCATTTTTCGTATCTAGGTCTGCAGACACCGAGTGATACGTCATTTAGTTGAAATATTCAGCGAAGGCTCCCAAAAGCTTCGTCTGTTATTTACACAATCGAGTATCTCCAAAGGCTGCTATTTACACAATCAAGTATTTTTAAAGACTGCTATTTACGCAATCAAGTATCTCCAGTGGCTCATTATCAACCGCCCTACGACTAATCGATCGCTTCAGCGGTCACTTACTGTGTAGAACTTGTCTGGGAATATCTAAATGAAGCGAGCGTGCAAGGGCTGAACCATCTAAAAGCCACATATCTCAAAAGAGTTATAGGAGTTCACCAACTAGCCAAAACCGCCGGAACTAATTGGCTACCTGTATACCACTTATTACAGAGGATCTACAAATGCGCTTTAATCTAACTATTACAACCGAATATACATCCCACACAGTGAAGTGGGAAAACAAGATGTGTGAAGTTGATATGACTTTAATCAAACCAAGGCGCTCTCTAGTGACACCTGATCGAGGCCACAACAGGAAAATCATCAACTGACGACACGTGAAGCCATGCACGGATTTGGCCATATTATATTAGTCCGGCTAGCTTTCACACAGTTGGCGAAGGGCAGTGAACGTTGCTCAACATATAATTTGCTGCACTGCCAAAAGTCACCAAATCCTCAGTATCTTATAAAAATTAAGTTATAAAAATACACATATCAAGCAATCCGCATGAGTAATAAATGGATTTTAATATTATATATAGTATCGGTTGACTACATCCCTTTCCGTACGGACATCACAGGGATGATGACGTAAACTAAACAGGAATGCATTAACGACCAGTCCATGCTCTTTTATAATAGGATTAGAAAGGAATAATGGCTATTGAAAAACTGACGCATCTTACGTCTATCAAGTCAGTAGTAGGCAGGGCCAGAGGTCTGAACGACAATGTATGTGCTTAACGTAAACGACTAAAACCATAGAATCTAATTCACCGCAGAGAAAATGAGGAAGCACGGAAAAGAACGGAAAAGGCAGACATTTGGTAGGAAAGTGTAATGTTTTTATTTCAATATTTTTTAAACAGCCCTTGTGGGTAAGCTAGCAGTTCCATCTCACTTGTCTTATCCTGTGCAGCCATATGAGCAAGTGATGCCTTGTGTTTGCTGACGTGGCGATCGGTGACTGCATGTTATATTATTCTAGTCGTAAGCATCTTTACTTGTACATATATGATCAATAATAATAATAATACATTTATATAAATAATGTTTGTAATACGTAATAACAATTAGTAATAGCGAGAAAAATGCATAACATTGTAAAACTAATTATAAGGAATAAATGGAATTATATTTGGCAGAACCCGTCGCAAATCGGGCTTCCTCTATCCTCTATAATTGCTGTATTTCTTCCTCGTAGTTCGTTTCTTGGTGGTTTCTGCGCTTCACTGACTTTAGTTAATCACCTCCTTTACTCACACGTCATCACGTTCTCCTAACACCTATATACACTTACAGTATGCACTAAACTCCCACTAGCCATTAATTCCTCGGAGTTGTGCGGCTGCGGCAAACGAATGCATAACCATTTTATCCGCATACTTCCGTTGCATGCCAGCTACCGAAAGCCGCGGCCATTTCTCACGGGGATAATACGTAATGCTATGTTCAAGGAATTCGCTAAATTAACTCCCTACTAGACTTCTCTTCTATTATAGAAACATGCCACGACTATGCACTACTCTGACCGGGGGTACGCCCAGGGCAGAATGGAACCATACTCGTTGTTCCTAAACAGATCCCTATCTAGTTGTTAGTCACATCCCCACTACTATTTGTTGACGTTGTTTATCTTGCTACATTCTGCGACCTCGATGTGCCAGTCTATATATATATATATATATATATATATATATAGAAGGGTGACAGAGGAAACTCCAAAAACTAAAAATCACGCAGACTTATGTGAGGTCATCGTATGGAATTCTGCCCAAACGTGCATTTCAAAGGCTGCCCAAAGACAGTACCATCCCCCTTGCGATACCTGATCGATGAGCCGGGATAGATCATTTACTCCTCAGCAAACGATATAAGCAAATTACTAGTAGTCAATAATGAATCATTACGGTAAAAAGAATAATCTGCAGACAGGTCCGGGTTGCGGGTGATCACTTCGACATGCTGACGATCGACTACCCTATCTGGGTCGGTAAATCAGGTTTCATTGTCACTACTTCTTGCGTTGTGATCACCGCACACATTGCACAACTGCGTATATATATATAGCTTCCGATATTCCTAGGTACAACAAAACGTGTGCAGACTCGTTCATTGATTCGGGACAGGAATCCCGTAAGAATTGGTTATATCAAATGATTTAATGGGATTGTGACTATTGGCAGTTCGAACTGTGTTGGGGCCGTGTTAGTAGTCCGGCCACTTGTTGCTCGATATGCAAAAGCAATAACAACGCAACGCCTCCCACCGCATGGCCGGCCTAAGACCCTTCCGTTACCGTCGTTTGATCGAAAATACGAAATGGAGAAGCATGGAAGGGATTTAGTAGTAGCAGGATCACGTTTAGCGTGCGGCACGCTCGATCTACGAGGGCGTGGGACCAAGGCGATCAAGAACCTTGACGCCTTTCTCCTCGTACTCCTGTCGGGATATCCAGAAGGCAGAATTGTCCTTGCTGACGTCGGCTAATACTGAACCGCCGATAAACACCATGTCCTTGCGGCTTGGCGGGTCCTCAATGCGAATCTTAAACTTTTTCAGCTTTTCCGCGTCACCTAGGTGGGCATAGCAAGATATCACATTAGGCCTTAGATATCGCCGCGCTACAGAACGCCAGTAGCGTCCTTCCACACAAGCAACGTGTGCCAAGCAAGTAAAGAACAAACTGGCACTGTACGTCACAAATACTAATAGTAACTGTTTTAGAAATAAAAATGCAAATTTCAAAACCCGGTTATAGAATATGATGATTAATGCTCAATGAGATGAAGAAGAGACCAACCTTTAAGCACACGTTCAAGATAGAGTTGCTTGATTTCCCGTTCGAGCCTTGATGGCAGACCAGGATACATGGTAGAGCCACCAGACAGGACGATGTGTTTGTACAGGTCCAGCCGAATGTCAAGATCGGCATTCTGAATTGTGTTAAATACCAGCTCGGCAATGCCCTGACCCTCGACATTGACCAGATGAGGTTGGAATAATGCCTCGGGTGCCTCAAATCGTTCCGCGCCAAGCTTGATCTGTCGGCCATCTATACGAGGGACATCACATAAGACCAAACGTACTCAATCGAAGAAACCCACCTTACATTCTAGGTGTTTGGCTAATGATGCTAATAGTGGCAGGTGCACGTTAGGATAATCGCAAGGGCGTGTTAAGAAATAGTCAGACATGGTATATCTTCGATAATGTCATTATATATACTTTTTGCGTGTATATATATATATATATATATATATATATATATATATATATTATGGTATGCAATTCCAATCCGAAATGTTGGTATGCCGTTAATCTAGCGAATATATCGTGATAATATCTGGCGGGTTTGTGTAGTCCCATGTAACGATTAAACAATTACGTGACCTACCGGCAAATGAATAAACATAAGGACACTTTAAAGCCATTAATCATAGTCTTTAACGGAGTCAAAAATAAAAGCGAGTCAAATTTATTTTGAGAAGACGTCTCTTTGTAAACTACTGCTGTAGTATGCATGTGTATGCATTGTGGTCACTTTGCATCAAGCAAACAATCATACGGAACAAGTACAGTTTTTTGTGAGCCATTGAACTTACTTACACGGAAGCCATCTTATTTGCTTTGCTGCGACTTCTCATAACAAACTAAAAAGAACTAAGGCAATAAAAAAAAAAAAAAAAAAAATATATATATATATATATATATATATATATATATATATATATATATTCAACTACAACTGAAGAAACGGCTTTAAAGAAGCACCATGGCAATTTTTCTTAGCGCGTCCTAAGGCGCATCAACCCACGATGGTAATGAACACACTCGATAATTATAGGAATTTTTGTTGTAACCAAAGTTGTCGGCTGCGTTTCCGCTGTACTATGAAATAATCTAGATTAAGGGGTCAAGAGCTCTCTACCTGGTAGAAGATAGGGTTCGACGAGGAACGTCGTCTCCAAGGCAAGCTTCTGTTCCTGTTTCACGTTGTATGATACATAGCAGAGCTTCTCCTTCATCATACGGACAGTCTCGAAATCTGCCGACTGGTTGAACACGTATCCTAAACACAAAAACCAGTGTTAGAGCGCTGAAGGCCATCATTATAAGAGTTAAGTGTAGGCAGTGCTTAAGACAGTAGATCTTCCATAGCGTGAAAACGGGGATCGCCGCATATATATATATATATATATATATATATATATATATATATACGTGTACTGCGTGTTTTAAATTTGGGAAATTATTTATCTGTGGAAATGCCAGGCGCTGCAGCTACTGATCAACGACGAAGGCTATTAGCAATAAGCCTCGATGTAGTGTGCCCCGCTGTGCAGCGGCTGCTGTTCTACTAACTAAAATTCAAGAGAAAAAGTTGTACGCATCTCGATTTAATCAAGCACTCCAGGCTGTACGGCCATGAGAACAAGTGTGCGAACTTAGAAGAGATGTGTAACAGTAAAATATTAATTTTCCCAATAAGTATCTTTGTCGTGACAATATTAAGCTTTTTACAAGCACCATTTACGTATATATCCTCCACAAGTTACAGCGTCTCAAAAACTCATATTTGAAGTGTAGTATAAGCAATGGCGACATTTTAATACGACATTTAATGTGTTTTACGGTCTAACACATTGTTAGCCCTAAAACCGAGAATTGAAAGGCGCCGAACCTCGAAGCAGCAGAAGTTTGATAAGGTAGCGGGTGATGTCCCGGCCGGCGATGTCAAGTCGCCTTGTCAAATGCGACAAAGCGAAGCCCTCAAAAACGGGACAGATATGCGTAACGCCGTCGCCCGAGTCCACCACGACACCTGAAAATCCAACATCCATTATGCAGCGCATACATATCTTTCTGCATGAAAATCACATGCTAGGCAGTCTATACATATGTACACAGATACCTATTGAAACGACATGTATATATATGCATTTATAGCTTATCGTTGTGCTGGTGTTTTCCTGTAGTTCAAAGAATTAACGATTAACAGTGAACAGTAGTGCTAGTTGCTCGACAGTTTGAAGCCAACCGCCGCGTTAAGGAAGAAGCGATTCAAACTGGAAAATTAGAAAGATATCCCACCATGATAACGCCAGCCCGCACAGATCTGTGACGGCCTGCCGTAAGTTGCTAGATATTGCATGGGGTGTTTTATCCAACCCACTTTTTAGTCCTAATCACGGTTCTTCAGATGATCATATCTTCCGCTTACTTTAGTATCTCTGAGAAAGAAAAAAAACTGGAAAGTTTTGAGGGTATCAAACATTTGTCTGTATCTAAGAACCAGAAGTTCTGGAAAGAGGAAATTTTCTCTTTAAAAGAGCACCGGACGGATGCTATAGAGTAGGGTGATGTATATATAATTGATTGGAAGTGACACACTACGCATGCAATATATATATATGTGTGTGTAAACATATATATATATATATATATATATATATATATATATATGTGTGTGTAAACATTTACTTAAAAACAACAACGCGCTTCATATAAACAAAAAGTATTTGACACCAACCTGTATACAATCCCTGAGCGTATAACGTGAGGACCGCCTGTATAGCGATATACGCCGCATCAAACTGGTAACGCTCGAACATGACCTCAATCATTTTTTGCCGATTTTTTAGCGGGTTCATCGGCGGTTCTGTTAGAAGAATTTTGCAGCCCTTTGTGTCGATATTCATCTTTTGTGGCCCAAATGTGTAGTCCCAAATGTGCAGCATGTCATCCCAATTACGAACCTGTAATGCGATTATTAGTATTATTGTTGTATTAGGATAAGACTGCAACCAAGGCAGTAACATGCACTGACTTCTTCGATAATATGTTTTCAGGGAAGGTATGCTGAAAACAGCATGCCATTTTTTTATATATAAGCAGCATATTTCGTGTTTAACCGTAACTGTGCAATTATAATCGAGTAACTTGCAATATATACATATATACCTTTTTATACGTAATTTATAATATTTGTATGGGTAAATCAAGGTGCTATTCATGCATACATTATTAAAAAACTACCCTCTTAACAGCATTGACACAAGCACATTGTTGCTATAGTTCACCAGCTACAGTTGCACGCAGCCAAATAAAAGCACGCAAAAACATACCATTCCGTTTTCCATAGGGTAGTTGACTTCGAGCATTGAACGCAGCTTTGAGGCCTCATCTCCGACCATTAGATCTTTCACCTGAAAAGAGAAAGACAAAACAACGTGGTTATTTTATATTCGCTGCGGCCCGTCGGTACAGGTCTGCTCGAATACGTCAGACTTAGAGAAGCTATTAGCCAGACACTTTCTAAGTTTTTCTAACCTCTTTCCACACTCACACTTGGCTTTTCTAGATCGCAAAGCTATATATAATATGCATGATTGACTAATTAAATAAGCTATATTAAGTCGGGTATTACAATTTACCCTATTTAGGTACGTAAATATGAATATAGTATGTATGACGCATACAATAAAATCGGTCCATCAAACACAATGGACCGACATCGTCCATGATGGAATCCATGAACACTGGAGCGACTGGCAATATGCCTAACATGGACGGAGAGATTCCTTCCAGGTCTAGCTAGTTAGACATAGCTGGTGATAAAGAAAACGTTGGCAATATTCGTGCCGGAACGTTTCTAGGGCGGCGCTTTGCGGTAAATTCTTGCGGCCAAGGAGTTCATCGATAGATGACACTTAACTCGCGAGTGTGTAGACTAGTTTGCTGCGTGCATTCGACGGAAGGCCAAGTACTCTGTTTAAGAACGCCGACTTTACCATATCCAACTACCATAAATGCAGAGTCTTACGAGATGTTTCCACGCTACTTGAATGTCACGTCGTTCGAACAGACAGCTGTTTTGGGCTTTCTGATACTGGCTGCCGTGACAACGATCAGTTATGTGTCATGAACGGGTAATCTCTCCAGGTGAGAAGATTACTCCGAAATAGCAAAAACTTTCTATGAACTGCACTTGTTCAGCATGAATTCCTAGTTTATCTGCGCTCGTTGCCCCCACCTAGGAGCTTTACAACCTTTGTTTTTGGAACATTACCTATAAGGCCATTCTGCGAGGAGTATTAATCAAGTGTGCAAAACGCTGCCTTCAGGACAGGCGACTTCGGCTAAATATAACCAGATCGTCCGCAGAGAAAACTGACATTGCCGCCTTGCGGATGTTATTTTCCTATCGTGAACACGTCTGATCGAGCGTGTCATACTTGCGCACGCCATCATCGGAAATAATCTAGTTAGCCCTCTAGTAGAGCAGCACTTCTTCAAGTCAATATCAGTCAATGAGCACCGCGAACATAAAAAGGTCCCGGTTTAACGAGACAGCGGTCTGCTCAAGAAGAACTTCATAGGCTGTGATCGTAGATCACCTAGTCTTCAAGCCACGCTTCTCATCTAAAAGGATAGCCTACAATAGGTCTCATTCTCCTTTTGGTATAACTTTAAGAAGACGCATGTACCACTCGGCCGGTAGAGTGCCCTAATATAGTAATCTATTGAAGACGGATTAAAATATAGACTCCAGGAGATCTCCGGATCTCGAGATCTCCGGATCGAAGATGTTCATTCCTCACATGATATGTTAAATATTGCTTTTGCTAATTTGTTAATATGCATGTTTTAGCGGCAGGCTAGAGTAGCCCGTTCAGTTTAACGTGCACCGAAAGTGCATGCAAAGCAAGTAAGTATGTACGCGTAAAAATATCGCTACCAGTTTCCGTGAGTATATACATATATATCAGTCTCGACTCGACCGGTTCTACGGCAAATCCAACCGTATTTGCCGGTACCCTTCGACACCTCTGATCAGCACCGAATGCCACACTACTCATCGGCGACGGGAATATTCGAGCACGGCTTCGAATCGCGACTTGCGTCAGACCGGTTAATCCCCCTCCCTATTACACCCCATCCCACCTAGCCCGTAGCAACATGTATTTTACTTATAGTTAATCTCTATAGCTCTAATATATATACGGATCAAAAGTCTTGAAATGTTGTCACTTCAAAAGTTCTTATCTATGGAAACAAAAAACATCGCACGGAGCCCACCCAGCAAATAGAGAGGTTGCAAAAATAAATATATGCGTCGGTTCATTGTCGTGATGGAAAATCCAAGAGTCGTTCGCCCAAGAGCCTCTTGCGTCGGACGTTCTCGCACAATATTCTTAAAATTTCGCGGTAGTCTTCCTTCTTACTTAAGTGGTAAAATTATCAAAAGGTCGCCCGCGTAGGCCAACAGCTCAATCCTTCTATGTAGTTGTTGATGTCTAGTACCCCCTCATAAGCCAAGTGTGAGAGGACGAACCGAACATTGTTGCCTCTCTGCAACCAGACTTCGTTCACCCAGGTAGGATGAAATCGTACTTCCCTCTTCAACGATTGTACCACTACCTACCAATTCATCGTGTTAGCATCCAAGGGAACCAGAAGCACGAATTCCCTCATTTTGGAACGAATTCACTCGTCTTCGCGGTCTCCCGATCTGCTCATTCTAGGACTCTATCAACTGAATAGTAACTCTGTCGTTCTGGAAACCATACTAAGCGTCTTATAAAGCTTCTTTGATTGTCATTCGCTGGTGCAATCTACTGACCAGAGCTATGTCACGATCTTACCCAAGGTGTCAAGGAGACAAATACGCCTATAGGCCTAAGAACATGTCTTATTGAGGACAAGGTTTGCCTTCTTCCATAACCTGGGAACCCTTCTCTAAGCAGTCCGTTGGCCAAGGTCTGGAAGAGCGCTTAGCAGGGACTTTAGCCGTTGCAACTGGGAACCCCGCATTGCCCCTTTAGGGCTGTGCCGGAAGAAGAGCAGAGATTGTCTCCAGCAGCACGTCAGGGGGAGCTCTCTGGAGCTAATCGTAACAATCTGGTTCGGCATGCCCCATACGTCACTGTCTACCGCATCTATCAACTCTCCCAACAAAGCATTTATGCAGCATATGATACTTCCCCACTAAAACGAACTATAACTTTTGTCTTTCTGTCCTGATTCTTAACTCGGAAACATAAAGGAGATCAGTGAGCTCGGGCACGCAAAAAATAATTTGTGCAATGTTTATATATATATATACATAGACAATTATTTTTTCAATAACTATTATATAAATATATATATATATATATATATATATATATATATATATATATATATATATATATATATATATATATATATATATATATATATATATATATATATATATATATATGATCATATACGTATATAGATGAGAAGCAACGACAGTGCAGCAGCTGTCGGCACTATTGTATCGAGCCAAACGAGCAGAATCGCGTTATTGTTGTGAAGCAGATCGTCGTCGCCATCCGTAGCGTAGTCGTTGTTACATTTCGGTGAACGCCGTCAGTCATATCCGACTAGCTACTGCTGTTGCTGACCGAATTTCACACTTTATTGGAACGCACTCGCCTCACATAGTCGCCCTGCTTAACAGGCGTAACTACTCCAAAGGCGTTAAGTTGATGTTGTCATGCATCACCGCCCGTGGCGTTTTTTTTTGTGCTAACACGACGTGGCCAAACGAGTAAGCAAACAGTTTAGAGACCCCCCATATTACTAAACAGACATCAGCACCTCATCTTCGAAGTGGTAAGGTGGTCCAAATCAGCAGCTACAACTACCGTCTTATCTGAGCAGACGTCTACCAACAAGGCGTGGCCAATAACCTTCAAACTTTAAGTTGCCCTTCTTCTACTGAAGCTCCCCGAAGCAGCAGCCGACGTATATGGCTATACGAGCCATATTTGTAATAGTCGTAGTAAGCATGATGGTGCTAATAGTAACGATGAAACGCCTATTAGTGTAAGACCAAACTGTTTATCAGTAGCAATTGAAACACAGGAATAGTATGTGGATTTCGTTAATATTATTGTTGTTTTAAAACTTTAACCCTACTCTGCAGAATTATTTTAGCCATTGATCTGCAAACTCTCACTGTGTCCAAATCAATATTAGTGCCGAGTTACCCAAAAACACCGTCTGGCACAACAACAACTTCGCTCGTATGATGGCAACTGGCCAATCGCGTGGTGGTTGTAGTATTTTTGATCCTGTTTATCATGGAACGATGACCGGGACAGAGCACGCGAACCTGGTATCACTCAAAATTGCCTCGCCAGTGACGACACTGGCGCTCTTTCGACAGTGTGTGGACCAGGTTGCCTTAGTAGTATAGGGTTTACCTTCAGGTTGCCTTAGTAGTATAGGGTCTTAGTTGAGCCCTACCTGCACTATTGCAACACCGTCTGGGGTGGAACGTACGCGACTGACATCAGCGCACTGCAAACTCTACCAAAAAAAGTCGCCTGCGTAATCTGTGGTCTTAAATCCAGCGAATCTGTTAGCCGTCTCCCGGTAGAGCAAAGCTGTTTAAATGTCAAACAGCTTATCTGCTTCAGAGACGAAGTCATCGCACTTAAACTGTTAAATGGTCTTGCTCATAGGTGTCCACCGACATGTCCCACAATATGAGAGGCCCCCCACTATTACTTCCAGTATACACTAGGCTTCATATCATAGAGAATGGCCCTCGCCACCACGTCCTCACCGTGTAGACTTATCTCCCGAAAGACACTGCCGCGTTTCCTACGACGGCCTCGTTCAGACAAACGGTCTGCACCTTTGTTGTTACTTTGTAGATGTTGTGGCTTCCCCCTCGTGAATTGGCTCTCGATATAATGCCGGTTATTACTATTACTTTGGAGCGCACTGCCACCACGGATTGTATGCCATGACATAAACCTCAAGAAATCAAGATGGCCGGCGCCACTGACACTGAGTGTGTAGTCCCGGTGCAACGTCTACCGTGCTTCAGGGAGCCTTTCCACAGATTTGCAATGTTGGTTAAACTTAATAGATTTTTTTTAAAACAACGAAGCGCACAATGCAGGAACGTGCACCTGTAAAAGCGGCGCCAGCTGCTTTAGCAAGTGCCAAGCCAGAGAATGAATAGCACACCAACACAAAATCCAGCCGACTTAGATGAAAGCCAAACGGCTGCAACATGGAATACAACCAATCTAGTCTCTGTACGCGATACTATACAGATTAACCATAATTTCGCCGTCGTCGCTGCAGCCATGGCGAAATGCCCAACTGTGTGTACGTCTACTACTAAAAGAGTATCTACTAGCCACCCCGCCGTTTTAATTCAACGACAGATTGAGGAGTTGTGCTTAGGCTGTCACTACCCACGAATTTGACATTGGGCATACAGTAAGCTAATTAATGTATCATAGAGTATTTGTGACTAGGCTAGGTGGCTCCCTTGTATATTAAGCCGGACAACATTCTCGAGCGATCTCTAAACATCGCTACTTACCTAAGAACGAACGCGCATAACATTTACTGGATAATATAATATCTCTTTCTATCTCTCTCTCTCTCTATATATATATATATATATATATATATATATATATATATATATATATATATATATATATATATATATATATATATATATATGTATATATATACATATATATATATATATATATATATATATATATAATAACCGCGCCGGCTGTTGTCTGGTTTAGGTCATATCTCTCAGACAGGTGATACGAGCTGGTCGGATGGAGTCTTCAAGTGGCGACAGGCTAACATCGGTACCCCTCGGTTGTCGGACTTCTTAATTTGTTATCCTTCTGAATTTTATTTTATTTAGTGTCCAGGTGCTAAGCATTCGGTCTGCTATAGCTTTTGCTGATGGCGCGACGCTACTGTTCAGAGTGAATCATCGGAATCTTGATACGGACCTGCACCAGTCGCTTCTAAATGTTAACAACATAATATGCATTTTTAACAGTTTCGAGCTGCTTGTTAGCGCTAATAAAACCAATGTCATCGTTTTTTTGTTCGCCTAGGCTACTGACCTTACCTGACGTCATTTTACCCAAAACATGGAACATTGAGCTCTCGCGGACCGTTAGGTGTCTGGGGTTCGTTCTCCAGGACAAAATGAGGTAACATTTCCATCTGGATTTTCTTTCACCCAAGTATGCATACTAATGAGTAAATAAATGTGATGATGATGATGATATTTCACCCAAGTGCTATGATGTAACATCTGCGTTGTGTAGAATAAAATCGATTGGTGTTGTCACACCGCAGAGGGCTTACTTCTGGGGTACTAAGCCGTGTTATTACCATATGCTATAGTATCCTTATCAGGAAATGGTGGCTATGAAGGAATTCCTCGAAGAGACAGAGTAATACAGAATTGTGCACTTGAACAGTTTTTTTTCTAGAAGGTGAGGGGATTCTCTCCATGGTTTGCTCAGTCGATTTAACCTACTCCCGGTGTCAAAATATACACGCTGATGTAAACTTTCGCGAAGAATTGAACCTACGGAGACCTTTTCTACTCGTTTCTTTGCCCAATCGAGCATCAGCAAGGTGGGCAACAACTTTCGCAGTGCTCTCAGTATCCTTGGGCCTAATCAAAACGCACTTGCATGTCGCCTCCCTGAAAGCAGGACCTGCATTGCGCAAAGGTTAATTATAATTAAAATTAGATGCATCACAACGAAGCACCTCTCCGCTCGCGAAGTACAACAATGGCTTTTAGATTCACAGTCTGAATAAGGATATCCATTACGATTACCTTTTATGAAAAGTGCTTATACAAAGCATATCCTAGGATTTTGTCAAGTGCGATTTCCAGCGCCTCGTCGTTTGACTAATCATTTTTCAACCCTTTTTATTTATTGAGAACTTAAGCGTTGTAAAGTACAGTTTCTTTGAATAAACCAATATGCGTGTGTGCGTTCACACAGAACGCGATGAGCCTATCCCCTTTCCACACAATCGAATACAGGCAAATGAGTAGCCGTGTCGTGCGCTTAATAGGTCGGCTGCCCGAGCTCCCGCCAACAGGAACAACAACAGCCGATTAAGATCAATGTGTCAATAATAATGATGATAATAATAACCGACCATATAATGACTCATACACTGATATCGTGAATCACGCAGGGCGATGGTTGTTTCTCAGAAAGCGTGTCTTTCTTGTTTTGTAGGGTAGACAAAACAAAATACGTACATTGCCTGCTTGCCAATACATGATCAATGGCCTTCCGTACATGCCTCGTTATAGTTGATCTTGTTTCCGGTGATGTTGTAATTACTGCTGTTTATTTTATTTTGACTTTACAGGGCAGCCGAAACTGCATGCATAATGCATACCCAGTAGTCGGGGACTTAAACCCACTAAAGACGGAGGAGGTGAGGTCCTAACCTACGTAGCCAGGACATTTGCGGGATGACTTCAATGAGTTGCTTCAAGGTGGTTACATTGCTGTTCGTACGAATGACCTATCACCTACGCCATGTGAGAAATGTGACGTCTACAAGCAGAAAGTGACAAACCTCCATTTCGCCGACTTTCGTCGAAGCGCGCAGAATCGGCCTTCCCACGAGGCTGGGAAAGGTGAACGCCGGAAAATTCGAACCGGCGTAGCCACACTTCACGAAGCCTGTGCCGTTGTCACAGACAATCACTTTTCTCCCCTCGGAATCCATGCTGGCGATGAGGATGAGGCCGGTGTGGAGGAAGCTGGATGATGGATTTAAGACGATGACGACGACGGCACAAGCTGCGAGGTGATGAGGTGAGAACACAGCGAAGAAGCACACAGCAAATTCGGCCCTAGATGAATTTAAACGCGGACTAGACGGTTTGCGACTGTTCACTGCATCGGCGGCGGCAGCGACGATGTGACAAGCTCGCCCACTCTCTGAAGAGTCCGATCGCTAGATCTGGCCGCCACTTGGTTACTGTGAGTTGTATACGGATGCCTTCAGCTGTCTCGAATAGTGGTAGAGATAGCTATTACGGTGCGGCGGCACGGGGAAGGAGTACAAATGTGGCCGCTTGACTGACTAAGAGTTCTGAAGAATCAGTACAAGAAAACACAGCGAGCCACAGAGAGAGAGACTTTGCTCTGTTATGAAACCGCACCGGCAGCAGAACAGCAAACACCTGTGCCAAGAGTTACTTGTCTTCTTTTCTGTTGGCAGCTCTCGTCGTATGTGAAGATGTGCTTCTACCAACACCACCACCAGCAGAAGCTGCTGCTGCTGCTGTTGCTGCTATTGTAGCCGGCTATCATTTAGAAGGCAGACCAAACTGGATGTGTTTGCTGGATGTGTTGTTGCTCTACTCCTCGTAGAGTAGAAAGAATAGGGTAGGCGAGAATCCTTTGCGAGCGTCAACAACAATAGCAATAGCAATCACGAGAACAACAACCGCAGCAGCAATAGTAACAACAACAACAGCAACAACAACAATAATACTCAGCAGCCTATACTACGAGCTGTCACTATACCGTCTCTGAGTCAGCACTGTCACTGATACTGACACAGCGACAGCGTTCTAAAACAGCAACACGACCATCACCAACGACCACCAACCACGAACGCCGCCGATAGACTCACCACCACCCTACCACACCAGTCACCGGCGGTCAACGTTTCGTTCCGGCACGGAACTGCTTCTGTTCTGGCGGTTTGGCTGGCGATGCACCGGTTTATCATCGAGTTCGTTCGTAGGATTGCGTCTCTACACACTCCTCCCCCTACACCAGACCCATATACCGACCACGCACACTCACAGTGACGGCCACGGAAGCAAACACTCGGCCACTATCCGCCGCTGCCGCTGGGACAAGTGGCACTTTGCTATCCAAGCCAGAGGGAAGGGAGAGACAGACAGAGAGAAGGCCAGGCAGGCCGAAGAAGGAGCTCTACTATATATATATTATATATATATATATATATAAAGAGATATATATGCTGGCAGCGAGGAACGGCGATAGTGAAGGGGGAGCGGAGGACGCAGGAGCGTAACGAATAGCGTAGACGACGACAACAGTAGCTCCACTAAGGCTCTTTCTCTCTCTCTCTCGATCTATATAAGGGTAAAGTAAGTCAAGCACGAACAACAACAACAACAACAACAGCAACTACTGAACGATGACTGACTGGGATGTCGTCATGCGGCCGGGCGGGTGAGCGGCGGAGAAGGAGCGGTAGTTTGTTGTTCCACCACTTTGTTTACCACCACCACCGGAGGCTCTTCTCCTCTAGCTAGTTCAGGTAACTAGCCGCCAGTTCTACTACTACCACGTCGACGCCGGTTTACAGACTGTCGCTGACTACCGCCGCCAAGAAACCCGGTCTTCGCCTGGCAGGAGGGCGACGACAACGAGGAAGAAGAAGAAGAATTAGACAGGACCCGCCGCACCCGTAATAGTCACAGCGGTGCCAGCAGCAGAAACAGGGACCCAAACCGAAACACACCCCTCAATAGCAGCAGCAGCAGCAGCGGCAGCGGTGGCAGCCAGAGGAGCGACGGCCTGTCAAAACAGTGAGCGAGTAGAGCACAGATTCAGATCGAAGCTCCGCGAGGCTCCAACAACGGCTTTAACAACGTTGACGAAGACGACGTCGTCAACAACTGATCATGAATGTGAGTGAGGAGGACTGATGACTGAGGAGGACTGAAGTCGATCCAGATAATGGGCTGTCGCCGGTCGTGTTGCGGTTGTATTCAACATAGACATGTACGGACGGTGCGGACGTCACCGGCGTCTGGTGGAGTCGCTTAGCGGTGTGTCGTAATCTTCAGCGCTTAACAGATTTTAACGAACACGCTCGTTTAACGAATGTCTACATGCAGATGTACAACCAAAACGTTCAAATCAAGAAGTGCGTCAGAAATGTCGATATGGCCTGATGACAGCGTCGTCAATCATGGTCGTTGGCAACGAGAAAAACTAGCTCAGCAAAACGCTAGACCTCGCG